>OY986042.1:1988399-2588399 GCA_963920215.1 Nineta flava
TCAACTTTCCAAAATTTACTAATATACAGTAAATCTGCCTACCATTAGCTCTTAGACTAATACAAGAATATGAGATTGTTATATTTCTTTCTTTCGCCAATTATTTTACACGCAACACAAATATTTATTAATTTTTCGTAAGGGAATTGTTTTTGGGGTTTTATTTCTTTAAATACTTACCATTATTCCTTACGTTTTTTTTTCTTCTATAATGATTGCAGTATGTATTTCGTTTGAAGTTTTTGTTTTGTGTAAATATTTTCCATCTTCTTTTTTAATGAAACAGAAGTTATAAACAAGAAAAACTAGGACTGTTCACATAAAAAAAAAGTTATTTTAATTTAAACTCAAGGCAGTTGGTGTAAGAATATATTGATGAATAATATACAGATCGTTTTCAAAAGCATTTCTAATAGGGAATCAATGTTAAATAAATAAATAAAATATTTACTATAAAACCATACATACATACACATACTTACATACATCTGGCTATAACTTGTGGTGTATACCTGTATGGTGTTTGTTTGATGTCATTTAAGAGTGGGGGTGTTATAATGCACATTATAATTGATAATATTTATCATTACGTATATGAATGCATGGGAAATATTTGGTTGTGTGTTTTAATGGTATTACCGTATTTCAACAATTGGTTATTACACAATATTCGAAAAAGTGCAAATTATTAAATGGTACTTTGGAGGACATTCGACACAGGAATGTGTCAATTTATTGAACAGACACACTAAAGAGTACCCCCACTATTTTTATTTCTTTATTAAGCATTGTGTATAATTATTATAGTAAATAATATTTAACATTGATTCTCTATTAGCAATGCTTTCCAACACACACGGTATATCGCGGTATATATTTTTATACAGCGCTTTTGTAGAAGTAAAATAAATACACACTGATAAATAACTCAGTATATACAACATATTTAAAAACTTAGTTAGTTGCTTGTTTTCATGACTTAAATATTTTCGACTTTTATGAAAATATCTTCTGAAATATGCAGGCGCGTTGTTTAAAATGAGCAGCCTGTATAAATGCCTATAGGCAGAAATTTGTACAAGATTGTGAATAAAAATTTTTTTAACGAATGTTATAGAGAGAGATTTGTAAAAATATATGAAATAAGAATTTATTAATATCATAAATTCATTGATTACATTGAAGAATACCGACTCAACTAACAGAATATTTATAAAATATTTTTTTTTTTTTAATTGAAAAATTAAAAAAAAAAAACAAGAATTTTTTGTTGCTTCTTGATCCCTCAAATATTCCAATTATTTTTTAATTTATAAATTTCTTATATCAATAACTTTCAGCATTATTAAATTATCAATTTTATGTATATATATATATATATATATTGATAATATATATTAAGTATTTCTGTTGAATAGAAAAACATAATGAATGGCAAATAATGATTAAGAAATAATGAATTTAATCCAACTTTGATGTTTCGATTTGATGTTTTCATTTTCAAAACAATCAGAAATAATTGTTCTAGGAATTAGGGCAAAAAATTTAAGTTTAAGAAGTTTTTTTTTGGAGTTTACTCCTTAATAATCGATTTTCATATAAGGCGTCCGGTATTGAAAAAAATATGAAGAGTGAAATTTAGTGACCGAATGACCTCGTTACGTTTTTTAGAATATGATATTTATATATACATATAAGCGTCTATTCACCAAAACTGACAATAGCTTGACAGATTAATGTATCCAGTTGATGTTCAACTGACACACTTTGCAAAGTTGACTTCCCATTACGAACTTGACCTCACTTGATTGCTCTACAACATACCAAAAAAATTTTTGCTCGTTATCTCTTTTCGTTCTTGAGTTATCGGGTTCACGGACAGATGGATAGACGGACGGACATGCAGAAATGGCCAAATTAGGCCATTTTATGAATACATATGCCAAACATTCATGCCTACGATCAATATTTTTAAGCGTTACGAACTCGTGATCAAACCTTATGTATTGTAACTATATTAAAAAATTTAGAAAAGTATAGGATATTAAATTTTAAGAAAAAGCTGGATGAAGCATAATGAGTCACCCTGTATAAATATATATATTAATCTTTTGTATGATATTTTTATTATTTTATTTATTTTTTTACAAATTTTTATTATTTACTTTGGCTCTTTTTGGGGATAATTAAAATTTATTTTTTTTACAAAAATAAAAACCATGGCTATGAGAAATATACATACAACATATATCATCACTAAAAAATTGCATTTGTTTTCCAGCGTATATATTTTAATGCATTATTCATGGAAATAAATAGAGTAATAGACCACTGTATGTATGAGTACCAACTGGTAGAGATTTATCACAATAAAACAAGCCAATAAAAGTTATAAATAAAATTGATCGTAAATTATTTGTTTATTTGTAAAAATTATAAAAATATCATTTATTTTATTTGTAAACGCGCGGTAGTGATGATAAATACGATAATACTTTTATATATATCTGTATATGCAGAAAACAAAAAACACAAATGGATATTTGTTTTAATAAGCTCTGCAATAAGCTCTGTTAATATTCAATACGTATTATGAAAAAAAATTATCTAATAAATTTTTTGACTCTATTTGAAATGTTTGCAGACATAAGTGGAAGAAGGTGTTTGTCTATCTAACAAAGAACTTCACATTCATCTTATGAAAAATAGATTTCGATTAAACTTTAGGAAAACATTTTGACTTAAAATTGGCTAATCGCTTATCACACTGGTATAACTTTGAGACTACTAATGCCTAAACAAATAGATCATGTCCTTGTGTATCTGTCGCGCTATATTTGTTTTACCTGTGATGTCATCGAACCAGTGTAGGCGTATTCGCGCCTATTGTTAAGAATAAGCTTTGTGAAAAGTTATAAATTGGTGTAGTGAACAGCTGATTGTGAATTATAGAAAACGCATATCAGAAGAAAGCTCACGTCGGAAGAAATCCAACGAGTATAAAATGTTGTTTTTTAAACTAGCGTCTATTTATTGCCATTGTTAGTATGGTCGCCTTTCGGTTATATTATATCAACGGAAACGACTAGCTTTTACTTTATTTGACATTTAAGTAATATGTCTAAATATTGATACCATTTTTTTGACATCAAATGCTTGACATGAAAAATCATACACATCTAGGGATGGGGATATCCATGCTTAATATGAAAAATGGAATCTAAAATGTCTAGTGCCGTACAAATGGAAGAGTAGAGCCCTAGTATCTCCAGTTTTACTTAATCTAATTTTTAATGAATCAACTTGTATTACAATAAAATGAGTTTTTTTTTTTTAATAAAAATTTATTAAATAACATATTTTACATTTAATAAATAATATTTTATTTGTAATATACAGTAAAAAACTCATCAGTCAACCATTTTTTTTTTTTTTTTTGGATTTATATTTTTGAATAAAAAATGTAATAAAATTTATTTCAATTAAACGTCCTGCACACCCATTTTAAATGAAATATGACTTGTTTATTTACTATTAATAATATGTAACTCTGTATTTAATATAGTAAATATTTGATTAAATATGACAAATTTTATGTTCAACTTCAATGAATCAACAAGATAATACATTTTTATGAATATTTGTCCTGTATGGTATTTATAGGTGGGAAAATTTCTCAAATTATTTACAGATCTTTCCGGTTCGAACTTATGGTTAAATAAGTAGTCATAAACCACCAAATGGTCAAATTAAAAAGTTTTTCAAGGGAAAAGGCATATGAGTGCGTGATTTCATTTGCATCTAAAGTGGTGTACATTTTATAGTATTATTCGATTTGTCCTGAGGATAAAGGAGGGAAACGCATAGGGTATCAAATTACAACTATTTTAAATTTGTTTGTTAATGCGGGTATTTATATAGAAACGATAACCTATATTAGAAATCTAGCCATCAGAAAACGTTATAGCTGTTAGAAAATGACTGCAATTTTGGAACGCTTTGGAATTTTTACCTTCTAATAGTTTTTCTGGAGGTGTAAGACAAATTTACTTGGAGTCTTCTCTCATCATTAGTTAGTATCTTCTATAGTTTTCTCCAAATAATTCGGACAAATACTCGCACACAATATAATTCCATTTTATATGAGCTGAAAGATATGAATTGAGTCTTGAAAAAATCCCAGATTATTTCCTAGATAATTTCATTGGAATCATTATTGTATAAAGAAATACATATTCTAAAGAGTTTTTATGTTGTTGTTTTTTTATTAAAAAAAGTTCAGCATAAAAAAATATTATCATTAAAAGAAAACTAGAAATATTTTTTAATAAAACTAGGAATATTCATTGGTTAATAAAATAAAATTTAACTTTATTATAAAATAATGTAGTTTTTTTTTTCCTGTATATTTCTGTTTACATGATGCTGTGCTATATATAAATGTTGCAAGAATACTAACAAATTGAAAAATTAAAATAATACTAAAAAAATTGAGTGACACAAGAGCTGCGTAAACTAAGCAAATTTTCTCAGAAATTATGAATTAAAATATCACTTAATAAATCATTACTATCATTTAATTGTATTCTCCCAAATCCAAAATTCTATTTATCGAAAATATCTATTTATCTATTTTATTTCTTAATAATTTTTAGATCCATGCAATTTTGATACAGTATTTAAAAATTTAAAAATCTTCTTCTCGGCCCAAGCCACCAATTTATCTAATAAATTCGACTCCTTTTATTTTTTGCTTTTAAGGGTTTAGTCCGCTAATCTCTGCCCTTTCACTCGCAATCCTTTAGTTTAATAAAACATATATTCTAGTCCTTTGCTTTGAAACATTTTCAGCAACGTGTGCAACGTTCATTATCTTTTTGAGTTATTCCTCTGCTACTTCCTACAGATTACTTCCTCCAGAAACCTGAGTCCAGTGGCACAGTGTGTGATCAATTTTCTTCTCTGCTAGTCCTCTTTGCACTACCTGCATTAGCTTTCGTTTGAGATTTTCCGTTACTGTTGGGTTTTTCAGATTTTCTGGCTGCATATTTTTCGGCGATTACTCCAGTGGTAATGCACACAAGATCTTTCATGTTTTTTAAAAGTAGCATTGTTTTCATTTATCTCGGGTCACAGTGTCCAGGCGAAGATGCAATGAGGCGAATCTGCTATGTCTTCTTTTAGCCTGCTTAGCTACTACATGACGGTTTTTATTTCTATGTGAGCTTGTAGCGGTATCGCTTCTTCATTAAATTATTATTATAATTTTGTTCATCATTTTTAGTTGTTGCATAACAATTATAACTTCCCCCTATTATCACGGTTGCTTTGAATGTTAACAACCTTGAATGTTAACAATCAAATCAATAAAGATCAATTATATCTTTCACATATATTTATTATTTATTTAAATAATAATTATTTAATATATCAATCAATCTACCTCTACAAGCTCAACGCTAAAAAGTATTATATTCTAGAGGATATATATATAGGATATACAAGTTTTGCTGGTAGATGTTGGGACAGGTAACATGCATAGATTGGTTAGGGGTTCCGCAAAAAAAAACCATATGATTTTTCCCAACTTCTAGTTTAGAGAATTTCTAGTCAGTAGCGAATATGGTTTGTTTCCTTCTATGGTTTGTTTTCTTGTAATCACGAAATTCATGAAATAAGTTTGTTATATTGCACACACACATACATAAATAAAACAGTACTAAAGGAATACTTTAAACACTTCCACAGTAATAAAGATAATTATTATTAACATTTAAATACTTGAAGAGAAGGAACGAACGAACTGTTGTTGTGAAGTAACTTCGTAAAAGAGACTGTACGTAACAAGAACGTTCGTTACTGAAGTAAGGAAAGCATTAAATTGTTTTTTAAGATATTAAACATAAAACACGAGAATATTTTGTTGAAGAATATCTTAATGAGAAAACCACTGAAAATGTAGGTATTTCTAGGAAGATACTTGCAAGAGTTGGGATTGTTGTGTTACTATACGTGTTTAGCAGTGCAACTGTTGTTACACTGTATAGTACGGGTAAAATAGGTTTTTAAATATTGGTGCTTGCTAATTCGATGAATTTTTAGCATTGGTATTGAAAGTTCCGATATATTTATATTAATATTATGTACAAAATATGAGTGATTTTTTTGGAGTTTTCTGAATGCGAACTAGCTTACATATCTGGTTTAGTTTTGTTTTTTATATTCGGCTAGTAGGTACGGCTGATGGCAATCTTTACGTTTTTGCCATACAGCATTACATTTTAGCCATAAATATTACGTAGTATAATGCCTACTTGGAACCTTCAGAACGGTTACTATCGAAGGCGGCAACTTAAGTACGCAATCGGTTAGTGGGCACAAGGATAACGCACATATTGTTTCTGGGTTCAATTGAAAAAGAATACTACGAATAGAGTGAAAATGCAAATTTTTGTAAAAAATGGGAAATATTATTTTACAATAAAAAATGATCTGCCAAAGTAGCCAAGCGGTCTAATAAGCTCTGCCTGCTGGGATTTTGGAGGTCAAAGGTTCGAATCCCGAATCCATTGGATGTTTGTCAATTAAAATTAAAGGGCAATTAATTGACTAAACTGTTGACGTATGGTCAAGAATGAAATAACCGGCTATGCTTGTGAAGGTTTTCTGCAGTTTCCTTTCACGAAGTTAAATTCCAACATAGTTCCTATCAAAGTCACAATCTACTAATTGTCAACTTCCCAAAACTAGATTGTTAACATTTATTTTTATCTCGAGATACATTTTATTTGATTTCTATAGTTAGCCACAACTTTTTGGTCTATTTTTCCCGTACTATATCGTATTAGTGATTTAGTTCTATGAATACCCTCTGTTGACCTAAATCTGCCTTCCGTGTTAACTAAAAAGAAAACATCCTACATAAACACATTGCTGCAGTACTACAATACGACAACAGTTTTGAACAAAAACCGATTCTACGAATTTTACAAATTGATATTCCACGATGATTTATATAACGATCAACATCAAAATAAAACTGGTACATTCGAATTTTTATGAAAAATATTAAATAAAAGCCCTACAAATATCTAGCACGACTATTACACACGCGCAGCCTTGAGAATGAGAAATGATATATGCGTAAAGCGCCACAACGTCAACCTGGGTCATTGGCAAGAGACAGAAAGGCATAAAGGTGCCGGGCGTCTCTAAGGACTTTCCGGTCATTGTAAATTCTAAGTATATATATATTCCTCAACCGAAATGGTGGAACTCTATCTTATAAATCGCAAAGAGGACGAATTGGATCAATAATGACTATACAGCGCAGATGAGACCCTCAGTAGTCGGTAAAAAAGGTACTAGCCTAGAATCACGTAAAAATCTTTTTTCGGCTTACCATCACAATTCAAATTTATAAACTTAACAAACAAAAATTGGCTCAATCACTTTTCGCATCTCTTGTTCGGATTATAGTTAAGGAAATATAACAACAACAAAAATGCGTGCGTACTCTCACGAGCCTTTTTCACGAACTTCACGAGTCTTTTTTAAACGTTTGAAAGGATAAATTTAGTGTTCAGAACTTTGTATTAATAAATTGATTGTAGAGGCTGCCCTGAACGGGCTACACTTCGACCATAAGGACCATTGTGATGCCTAAGGATGTGAGGATGTTAATGGAGTGGAAGGAATTTGTGAGTAGACTAGGAATTGGTAGGATATGCGGCTGCAGCCAACTCTAATAGGAACTATGCCGATATTCATCTGGATTTCGTGAAGGAAACTGCAGAAAACCTTCTCAAGCATAATTTTAATAATTGACAAACTGCCGATGTTGGGATTCGAACCCATAACCTCCCAGTTTCCAAGTATGCATACTGCGCATACACAACGCCTTAGACCGCTCGGCTACTTGGACTGGTAAACTACTTGTTCGGATTATAGTTAAGGAATTATAACGACAAATAAAATGCGTGCGTGTTCTCTCGAGCGACCGTCTTTATTAAACGTTTGAAAGGATAAATTTAGTTTTCAGAACTTTGTATTATTAAATTGACAATACAGTTAAGGTCTATTATTATTTTATACTGCAGATTGTAAATATGAAAAAAATTAATAAAATGAAAACAGTTTTAATTAATTACTGTTATTAGAGTTGAATGTAATTGAATGAATGTGTTTATAGGATGTGGAGGCTAATTCATTACCAAATATATTTTATGTTACCGTATTTATAATAACGTTCGTAAAATATGGTAACGTTATTCTACATGTGATGTCTGTGAACTTGCTTCATCTTAGACAGAAAAACAAAATGCAATTGGATTAACATCTGGATTAGTAAGATATCGCTCTCAATACATTGTTTAATCAATTAATGGTTTGTAGAAATTTTCACAAAGAAGTAATCATTTATGATTATGAGTTGTCTACATTTTAAATACACTCGTTTTTGGGAAACTATACAGTGTGTAGTTGTAGGTGTGTCTCAAATTTGAATCCGATAAATTAAATAGGCGATGGATTTCCCAAAAGTCAGTAGAAAAGTTAATACGACCTTAGATGTTTTAGAGTCTCGTTTTCGAGAACTTTTTCTTCTTCAAATGTCTCTTAAACTACTTGGCTGATTTCTCGAGTCTATTAAAATACTGCTATTTAAAATTCCCCCCCCCCTATCAACTAGAGGTACCTTCATACAGTCACTTTTCGCTTCTTCAGATGTTATCAATCAACTGTCACTCGGCGTGCGACCACTGACGTAATTAAATTTGTATATGTTATATATACAAAGTATTTTCTAAATATTGTGTATAGATATTGATATCAATATTGTCAGTCTATTTATAAAAGCCTTGTTTCTTTTTTAGGTCGTTATAAATTTATTTTAGGTAACAGATTATAGTTTTAAATTGTTGTATTTATGTTTAATTTACAAATATTTAACACATTATTATTTAGAAACTTAATTACGTGATCCGTCAATACGTACGCGGCCACTGGCGTCTGGTAGTTGAACGCGACTACTTTAAGGTTAAGAGAAATGGGTTTACGAGTGTGCTATCTTAAATCAATTGCAAACTAATGCAAATACTCATAGCATTTATTAGCGAATTTCCTGGGAAATAGAGCTATTGGTCCCGTACCGAAGTCAAAATTTCGCAAAAATTTCTTCAAATGTCCATCAATCCTACCTTGTAGATGCCAAAAATCACCATCTGTAAAATTTATATATATATATATCTATGGACATATATATATATATATATATATATATATATATATATATATATATATATATACATATATATATATATATATATATGTGTCTGTAATCACTCTAGCGGTCACGGTTTTCATTTTATCGGAATGAGATTTGGTATTTGAAGCGCTTTTGGTATTCAAAAGGTCAAGTTCGTTAATGGGTAAAATCGGACCAGGGGAAAGGGGGGTTTAAAGGGAGGGGGAAACACAAAATTTGACATATCTCCCTTAATATTCGAAAAATCGAAAATTTTATAAGAAGTAAAGTTGTAGGTATTAAGTTTTACTGTAATTTTGTTTTTTATCATTTTTTCTGTAACCCTAATATTTACAAAAATATTGACGGTTTAAGATTGAAAATTAAATTCCTCAATATCTCTGTACGCATTAGAGTTTGAGCAAAAATGATAAGGTGATGAATTGTAGCAAACATGATTTTCTACAACTTTGTTTCTTACGCATTTTTCGATTTAAGGTTAAGAGAAGTGGGTTTACGAGTGAGCTACCTTCAATCAATTGCAAACTAATTCAAATACACATAGCATTTAATTTTTGTTGTTGCGATGGTGACAAGTTCACAACCATACTTTACACCCTAACTAAGTAAGTACTGCTGCTGGTGGTGCTGGTGCTACTGGTGTTGCTGGTGCTGGTGCTATGCTATGTTATGTTAGGTTGTAAAACGAATAATGTATAGAATGTATTCTGTGGAAGGTAGGTGGCAGGTAATTTGCAGTATAAAGAAATGAACAATAAATATGAAGTTGTGTAGTGCATGTTGCGTGTCACTTACATAACACCATTAAAAGTTCAGTTCATAGGTATATAATTTGCTTCACAAGTCATATTGATTTTCTTATATAATAATAATCATCATAATCTTATGTATGGTTTAAGTTTGTTACTGTTGTTCAGATTGTACATACATATAGGATGGTCATAAATTACACACTCTACATAGGATGTATTGGGCGCTAACACGCTTTCAGCGCCATCAAGCGTTGTTTTTAGTGGTCATCTTGACGCTGTGTATGCTTACAAAGTGCACTAGACACCACACTTTCTCTATCGAGGTACGGCATTAACAACGTGAGCGCAAGAAATTATTATTCTACTTGAACTAACCGGAATTCACTAATGCATACTATTGCGAAGTCCGTACATTTTGGGCAGTCCAGTATTGCAGATTTATCCTATATTACAGATTATATTTTGTTAACGTAGTCATCTTGGTACAATACTGTCAAAAAGCTGTGGAGCGCATGGGGATAGTAAAAGTGAAGGAACGTATAGCATTATAAAATCATAATTTTTGTTCAAGACTGTACCAGTAGACACATTATACATACGATACTTGTCTATACATATATACAAATAGCACTCAACATTTTATAAGTTGCATTTCGGCAACATCGTCTATATTCCGCCAGTTGATATACTGTTTGTTTACATACATGTACTCGAATAGTAGAGTGACGTACAGTGTTGTCATGTTGTATCTATTAAGCATGCTGACACGTATATTTATTTATAAAATGGATCACTTCGTGTTGTTATAACTAAACAATGAGAGGGTCAATAATTCTCGTTTTTTATTAAATATACAGAACAAATTCCAATAATTTATAGCTATTTTTTAAAAGATTCTTAAGTATCGTTTTTGTATGAAAAATAAAAACCTGGCAAAAAAAATTGCTTAAAATGGGTCGTTTCCATTGCTCCCCCATGTTAATTATTCGAACGTCAATTATGTTTTTCTCAAGTTTGAGATGATCAATCGATTTCAAATTTTAATTGAGAGTTAATAATATCCTTAATAAGTGTGCTTAAATTTGGATGACAACTTCCTTAAATACAACTTCCTTAAATAAATTCACCTGTATATCAAAATCAAATGCATGATGGTTCCTTCTTAAAACGGTTACAATTAAAGAATATATACTTTCAGACATTAATTTGTAAAGATTGTCCCAAGTGAATTCGAAAAGTAATTACATTTACTTTGGCAGATTGCTGTTTCAATTCACCCAACATATATAAAGTTTAAGATGTCTACTTGTATGTGTAAACTTAGATTAAATTCAATTCGAAAATACAATTAAAGTTTATTGACGATATCAATTGTATGGTAATTAATATTTAACTAAGTCTTATACGAAACTTCAATTCATACTATTTAGGAATAATATTCAAAAATTTATTTGTAATTAAAGTTAAATAAGTCCTAGGAGATATTGATAAGCTTGCAGAACGATGAGATTCCATCCAATCTATAGAGGGCTCACGAAAATTTATAATTTGATCAACTATTAAAATTGTTAATAAAATTTTAATCTAAAATAATGTTCTAGAAAATGTACATAACAAAAATTATAATTCAATTGTTTTTCTGACCATATTTATGCCAGAATACTACCTCGAATCTAATCTAAGAATTTTATTTGGAACACAAGATGTCCACAATTTAGATCAATCAATTTATAGTATAAATGTGGAAAAGATAATATTACCACATTTTCGTGTTTTTTGGGTCCATTTTACCTTACATTGTGAATTTCATCAAAATCAGGAACAAAAATTTTTTACGATTTTTTGCAATTTTATTAAGGGGTACCTCTTAGAAAAAATCGAAAAAAAATACAAAAATTTTTGGTCATCGATTTCAATGGAAATTACCTTCTACAATAAATAGGACCCAAAAAACCCAAAAATCAATTTGTTTTTACCATTTGACGGATAGTTTTCGAGATATGCCCTTTTTATACGATGTATGGCCTTTTTTAATAGATTTTTAGACGATATTTTGAAAACCGTTCCTCAAAACGTTAAATTAATACGATTTTCGTGTTTTTTGGGTCCATTTTACCTTAAATTGTGAATTTCATCACAATCGGGAACAAAAATTTTTTACGATTTTTTGCAATTTTATTAAGGGGTACCCCTTAGAAAAAATCGAAAAAAAATACAAAAATTTTTGGTCATCGATTTCAATGGAAATTACTTTCTACAGTAAATAGGACCCAAAAATCAATTTGTTTTTACCATTTGACGGGTAGTTTTTGAAATATGCCCTTTTTATACGATATATTCCTTCTATTAATCGAAGCTTAGACGATATTGTGTCGATGTTTGTTCAGAATAGGTTATATAAATAGAAAATTCGATAAAGAGACAATTTCTACTACGGTGGTTTACGTGCTTGATGTAATCTGGGTCTGATAGTTTTGAAACATTTGGTACACGAACTTTGTTTTCTCTTATTTAACCTGGTTCAACCTTAAGAAGAAACTTTCATAAAAGTTTATGTGTGCCTATATACTTAAATGTCAATTTTCGTTTTGATTAATAGATTTATACTATAACGAGATGAAATCGGTTGAAAAACCAACCGTGCAATCTTGGATTATTGTCAAAGTCTTGTTTTTTGTCAACTTGTCAGACTACAGGATACACGTTAACTCCAATACGATTATTTGACATTGTGTTGAAACAACGAAATGTCCACTAAATATGAAGCCGTCATAATTTATGTTTTAAACAAAAAATGTGAAAAAAATATTGCAATCAATAGCATTCAAATCTTAAACCTTCATCTATCCGGGACTTTACTTAGGACAGTTACTTAGGGACTGTATTGTACTTCACCTTTATTCGTCTATGGTTTCATTCGTTCGGCAGTCTCCTTATATTGTTATTTACAAATAATTGTGGTTTTTATGAACATATCGAAGGGTGTGAACAGATAAAGTAACCATAGCGTAACTGGTCAGTGCACGATGATAATTCTATTCAAATTATGGGATCAGGTTCACTGGGTGGAAAATGTCAACCTCTTAGATAAATAGATAAATTGTAGAGGCTGCCCTGGACGGGCTACACACCATAAGGTCCATTGTAATGCCTAAGGATGTGAGGATGTGAGTGTAGTGGAAGGAATGTTTGTGTATAGACTAGAAATTGGTAGGATATGTAGCTGCAGCCGACTCTGATAGGAACTAAGCCGATATGCATCTGGATTTCGTGAAGAAAACTGCAGAAAACCTTCTCAAGCATGGTCGATTACTTCGTTCTTGCCCATACGCCGACAGTTTAGTCAATTAACCGCTCCTTTTTTTTTCTTAATAATAGACAAACTGCCGATGCCGGGATTCGAACCCATAACCTCCCGGTTTCCAAGTAGACATACTGCGCAGACATAACGCCTTAGACCGCTCGGCTACTTGGACTGATGTAAACCTCTTAGTTCTATATGAATTATTAATATATAAAATATTAATATAAAATTCGTTCAGTATATACCGGGAATTTGAGCAATTAATTTCGTTAGTTGTTATTTTCAGCAGTTTATGATATTTTTCGACAGAAGATAGGGGATATCGAACATTCTCAAAATTATATGTTTATATATTATTATTATTAGTGAAGTTATATTAAATAAAATACAGTAACTCATTTTATACACTCGTGGCCAAAACAATCATGTCATTTATACATCCAAATATTGTGGGAATCAAAAGTAGATTCGAATATCCTTTGAGTTTAGTGATCGTGAGCGTCCTGTTCGGAACTGATATACGGCCATAAATTATACACATATGCAATCCATCCACAATGCCGGCGATATTATGAAATCAACTACGTAATGACTGTGAGACTATCGATCACTTTGATGCAAGCTTTGCCATAAGGCCGAATAGTCGTAGCAAAATTTTCTTTAGGAGCTATTTAATATTTTACTTGGCAAGGTTTAATAACAAGTGAACATCTTTTTGTTCGGAGGGAAATACAAGTTCAATTAGTTTGTGTACTTGTTAGGCAAAAACCACATTTTACTCATATCCATTTTACTCCATGAATATCAAAATTCAACTGATCCCATTTTTTTTGTACACACGTGTATTTATATACATAGAAAAGTAGGTTATGCCGTACATTATTTAAGAACATTCTTTCAGAATCGTTTGACATTGTTGTCATGAAAACAATTTCCTATCAAAAGAACATAAGGAACGGAACTCTTTATACATTTCGAATATAACAAAAACAAATTATTATTTTATTATAAAAATTATTTTGTTCTACAGCAACGATTCTGAGAAATTGATTGTATTATTTCTTATTTAAATAATATCACGAAAATATTTTATGTTTGCTTTCTTCTACAAATTGAATTTTTTAGAAACTGTTGTCATGGCTCCTAACTTATAATAAGACTAGCCGTGTGCCCGATGGGATCAGGAACTACCCAATTTTTCTCAAATGTAAAAAGATTTCTCCCTTATGATACCCGGTATATAATAAATATCAGGGTATATTAAGTTTAGTTCCGACTTTGTAAAGGCTATCTATCTGTGAACCCGATAACTCAAAAACGAAAAGAGATAGCGAGCTGAAATTTTGTATGTATGTTTTAGACCTGAAAAGTAAGGTCAAGTTCGTGAATGGAAAAAATTGGACCATGTTTGGGCACAATGGGCATAACTGCTTTTCTTTGAAACCGTAAGAGGTAGAACAAAAATTTATAGACAAAAATGTCCTTTTTTTAAAGACAAACAACCTTTATTTGAAACTTTTTTTCATAAATTCAGTATATACCGAGTATTTAAGCAATTAACTCAGTTAGTTCTCACTTGTTTTCTTCCATGTTTTACTTTTAAGTGATAAATTTTCAAAATCGCTGCACAATTGACTTTTATTAATTAAAAATTCGACGGCTAGGTTTTCTATATAATATACGCTAGTTGTTTCAAACTATGTCTTCGTCACCATAATGGAAATTTACATTAGTATAGTATGTTAAATACTATATTAGTATGTATGCTTAAATACACATAAAGAAAATGTGGAGAAATTTCTCCTTAACTCTACACGCCATAAACCATAAATGTAACAATTCAAATTTAACCCCACATAAAAAGGTTAAAACAATAAATTAAAAAAATTCGTTACGCAGGAGCTGCTTCAACTTAGCGAATTTCCTTAGAATACATAAATCACTTTCTAGCGATCACAATTTTAGTCTGATCAAAATCAAATGTATATGATTTTAGTATTTGCAAGGCCTTTATTAATAAATGGCATACGTCAAAGGGAATGGGGCGCATAAAGAGAGAAGAAAACACAAAATATAAAATATCCCTCTTAATATTAGAACAATCGAAAAATACGTAAGGAATAAAGTTGTTGAAAATCAAATTTGCTACAATTCATCACCTTATCATTTTTGCTCAAACTCTAATGTGTACAGAGATATTAAGGAATTTAATTTTCAATCTTAAACCGTCAATATTTCTGTAAATATTAGTGTAACAGAAAAAATGATAAGAAACAAAATTACAGTAAAACTTAATACCTAAAACTTTACTTCTTATAAATTTTTTGATTTTTCGAATATTAAGGGAGATATGTCAAATTTTGTGTTTCCCCCTTCCTCTAAACCCCTCTTTCCCCTCGTCCGATTTTACCCATTAACGAACTTGATCTTTTGAATACCAAAAACGCCTCAAATACCAAATTTTATTCCGATAAAATGAAAACTGTGACCGCTAGAGTGATTACAGACACATATATATATATATATGTATATATATATATATGTCCATAGATATATATATACAAATTTTACAGATGGTGATTTTTGACATCTACTAGGTAGGATCGATGGACATTTGAAGAAATTTTTGCGAAATTTTGACTTCGGTACGGGACCAATAGCTCTATTTCCTTTCAGGAAATTCGCTAATATTTCCTTTCAGGAAATTCGCTAATAAAAAGACAAAACATAAACATATTACTACAAAAAATTGATTACTTTCTTCATCATTGAAAACAGAAGAATCATTTGGTAGAATTTCTTCTTTAGTTTTTGTATTCTGTTTGTTTCTATTTCTGTTAAAAAAGAAATTTCCATATATTTATAACAAGCAATTTATTATTTTGGTATCTATCTATCTATCTATACGTATGTCTATATTACGAAAGACTTGTGTAATAAGCCCTCCTGTCCTCCTGCCCGCCAGCCCTTAGTCCCCATCCTGCATAATATTGGTTAAAACAACAACAACAACAACAAAAGTAGGAAAATACGAATGTAGTTGTTTGTTATTTTTGTTGGATTTGGAAGTGTATTTCTAGGTAAGTAGAAGAGCTATGAATAACTAATGAGAAATATATTGAGTAACATCTGTATCTTTATATATATATATATATATATATATATATATATATATATATATATATATGAAGAATAAACAAAAAATATATTTATATTGAAAAAAATATATGGTGTGAACCAACCACGCGACGTCTATATACAGACGTTGTTATAGTCATGTTGGACCACCCAAAGAACAACGTAATCGGGATTCTCATCATATCCTAACAAAGTGGTCTAAATGTAGGTAGGTGTCTATAAGCTTCGCTCCTTTTGGGGTCCCAGAGAGGTGTGAGATTATGACAATTGCTAAATAGCCATCGTTGTTTTTATTAAAAGAACATAGCCTGTAATAAGTATATTGTTCAACATACTAAAAATTTATATATTAAAATTTCAACCATGTCTTGTTTCAAATTACCTATACAAATCCTTTAGAAGTCGTGTCGAGGTCATATTAATAGGTAATAGATTTTAGTGGGAAGTAACTTGAAGTAAAGTTGTTGGTATCGAAGAGTCGTCATTCTCGTCTGTCAACTGCTGTTTTTCATATGAGAACCCCATATCCAGGTGCATTGTTTACAATGAGCCACCCGTTAACAATTAAATCGTTTGGAAGTTGCTTCATATAATCAAAAGTATACCAACCATAAACACTGCAATATAGATAAAATCCGGTTACATTATCAAAGAAAACTAACTAAACCATGATCATATGAATCCCGCATACAAACACTCATCCTAGACACAAAATTAACAAAACATTTATCATCTTAGATCATCTAAAATTATCGAATTGTATATAGTAGTGCGTTGGACCAAGTTTGAGCATCATAATAGCTATGACTATATTTAAATATTTTAAAGGGTATTAAAAGCTCTTTGTTTCTCATTAACAGTCTCAGGAGAACTACTAAGTTCAAAATAAAATAAAAAACATTTTCATCTATTGTTCCTGAATGTAGAAATTAAATGAAAAAAAAAAACTTTAGATGTTTAAAATAAAAGTTAATATATTTATAATATATAGATTTCGCAGGACGGATTCGCTAATTGACTCATTAGAATTTGAAGGTACTATTCACTATTCTCAAAACTTTGATGATGAAATGTATAGGCCCTAGAGCAAAAGTAAAGAAGGAAAATGTAAATTTTTTACCTTGCAAACAAAAGTTTCTGAAATAACATTAACTTTGTAAATCATATGTGAAATAAAAAAGGTGCCTTATCCTTTTAAGAGAGACTAAATTTAATTTGAAATACATTCTTCGAGGACACGTATCCATGATCACGTGGCTGTCATACCCAGAACCCAACTTTTAAAGAAGAGAAAATCTTTAAAAACATAAGAATGTTTATCTTATACTTACTTAGCCACTTTTTTACACCCAAAAGTTTTGGCTTAAATACGGACACAGCCAAGAGGGAAACAATATATTAATTAAATATAAACTTGATCCTCACGTATATTTAATATTACTTTTTTCGGCGAAACATCAGTAAAACAAACCGATACTTTTCCCTTTTTTACATTTTTGTTTTTAACGAGATTATTATTACTAAATGCTGAAACAGTTCATTAAGAGGCTTAAATCGTTTAATCCAATGTGTTTGTTGTCTAATAGTATTCAGTTTGTTTGTGTTCAAGGACTTAGACTGGGTACTACTATACTACTACTACTACAATAACGTTGTTTACATGTCAATGTAAACGAAGGACAATTTACTTAACAAAACATTTCATTGAAGAAAATTAACTATAAGGGTTGAAAACTATCACACAGTCAATGCAAATGTGAAATATGGGAAACAAATATTTTTCCATTTCAATAGTTCCATAAAAATAGCATTCGAAAATTTTAATTCTCTTCTCGTTAAACAATTATAGTTTCAAAAATTATTAAGGTTGTTCCAGCAAGAAATCACTGTTCGGCAGATTTTGCTCACAGGCTAAAAATAACGTTATCTAATAAATCCCGAAGAATTTTTGACCGTTTAGAATGCGAGATAATTAATAACAAAGTAAACATTCTATCACATTCCCTCTCATTAGAAGAATGTAAAACTTCATACCCTCCCCCCCAACGATTATCTGTTGTATTGTAAAAAAAGCTCGACAAAATTTTTTTTTAAATACGAAGGGTATAATAAAAGTAAACCGAATTTTTTGCCCTGATTATACAATAAAATGCTGGAACTACCTTAAGGCACAAATTAGTTATAAAATTTCGAAAAATTATCAATAAGTTGTGGGACCATTTGTACAAAAACGCCGGTCATATTTTTACACTTCTGCGCGTTTGTGACGTAAAAATATTGGTACACGTGCCGATAAAAATCTCTGCCTATAAAGAATATTTCTTTAACAGTTAATCGGTTTTTTAATTAAATTTTTTTTCAATTCAATATTATTAATGAAAATATTAATTAAATTTTTTTTTTCTGTTTCAGGTAAATAAATTATAAATATTGTTACGCAATTATTTCTTCGGTAAAGGTAGGATACAATAATGAATAATTTATGTTCGCTTAGTCTATAAAGTGATTAGTTACCACCCCGATAATCATTGTAAATTTAGTTGCGATGCTGGGAAACATAGGAAATCTCATTGAGTTTTGAAATCCAAGACGATTTATATATTTTTTTCATAAGTCTTTATTAACCAGCACGGCTTCCATAGTTTAAAAGATAAACCCAATACCTGATAAAATAACCGAACCACAACTTTGTAGGTAACTTTTCGGCTGATATTTTATCACGGTTACTTTGTCATCGGATATTCTTTCGCGGATATTTGTCCACGGTATAATTTAAAACGTATGTAGACGATTAAAATTTGGTATATAGATTTAGGTGAATAGTATATAATTTAAAATCTTTATAAAAATAATCCAATAAATCAATCTAATTATATAAAAATCAAACATTTATATTCACCACCTGCTGTGATTTATAAAATCTTTTCTCAACAAAATGGATTACAAGTTTTCTTCAATAAGATTAATTTGAAATTAACTGGCTTTTCGATTTTCCCATAAATTTACTTGTGTTAAATGTAGGTAGATTATAAAGAAGTAAGAGAAAATTTATTGTCGACAAAAAGATTTGTGTAATATTTCAAATGAAATTGAACCTCTCAAATCAAGTCAAAGTCAAAACGCTAATATAATAAAATTAGTTAGCTTTTAAATAAAAAAAAAAAAAAAACATTATCTAGTATTTCTTTAAAAAAATGGGTAACAAGTAGAAAATAAACTTTTAAACTCAAGGTATGAATAAAATTAGGCATCATGTTAAATAACTAATATAAAATGATCGAAGATATATGAATCAAGATGGATACGTACAAGATTCGGAATTTCTATATTATGAATTGGGTTCGGAAAATGCTATGAACTATATGTCCAGTTTAATTTGAAGTTTTGCCCCAGAACAACTATTTGTATTTTATAAATACGTACTTTGACTACAAAGTAATATAGAAATTCCGAATCTTGTACGTATCCATCTTGATTCATACATCATCGATCATTTTATAAAAAACTGATCTTGGTAAAGGGGCCAATTTGAAATTTTATATAAAAAACCTACAGCTCTCATTAATTATCATTTGATAATATAAAATTATATAAGGTAAAAAAGATAAAAGCTTTTTTTTTAAAATAAATTCGATTATCGAATTTGGACAAGACATACAGCTGTATATTCATATAGAATTCTGGAGAACCATAAACGAATGAATAAACACTTCTTGGTACAATATCCTAATGAATAATGTCTTTTAACTTATTCTTTTATTGTAGATTTTCTAAAGATTTAATCTAGTTGAATGTAAATGTTATCAGGCAAGTAATTATTCCCATTTCTATTGTGAAAACCTTTTCATATATACCCTACTAACAACACCTACACCAACACACTTACACACCTACCTAACTTTACAATTCATTCACTAACTCTCTTAATGTGTACTTTAACACATTTTCTTTTGTTTTTTAAATATTCCGAAAATGGTTACAATATAATTTTCAATGTACTTAAAATAAACATTTCAAATTTGTTCTTTTCCACTACTTTATCTAGAAACATCGAAATGCCATTAAAAGAACTTATTCGAATTATTTATATAACCTTTTAATCTCTATTATATATTTATTATAATGGCTTGAAATGACTGACTGACTCATCATCGTCAAGCCGAAGTTAATGACGTTTTGTCATTGATACACACCAATAGCTTTATTTTCTTCGAATAATTCGCTTGAAGGGGATTGAGTACTCCGTGTGAATGAAATATGAATATTTTTCTATCGATATGAAATTTGATTTTCCCACTTAATAGTTAAATGTGATTCTTGCTATTTGTATGCTCAAACTCATAAAAATGAGAGATTTATGAATAAGTAAAGTTGATTATTTTCAATTCTTAGACGTCTAACAGAACTTAGAAGTTTCGCTGTATAAAAGTCGGCGTTTTAACGTCTTTTTCAAATCAAATGATAAAAAATTTCAAACAAATGTGGTTTATTTTTCAACATATAACTTTTTTTCTATTACTAACGGTTTGGTGGGGGGGGATGAGTAAACGGTCCAATGTTTCCCATTCATGAATTTGACCTATGTTTTCGGCCAAAGAAGCCACACAAAAATTCGTTTTTTATTTATTTTAGACTTCTCGTGCCTACGGACGGACAGGTCAGTTTATGAGCATCTATACCAAATATATATCTATATTTTCAGTGATTAATATTTTCAACCGTTAAAAATCAGGACTAAACTTAATTTACCTTTATGTATATAATTATAAGTTTCAATTACTATGAATCGCTCTCAAAATCAGTGTCACAACGCAATACTAATAATTTCCATTAAGATTACGTAGTATGAAAGAACTAGTACACACTGAGCTAGAAATCCAGAGGCACGGGTTCGATTTCTGAAGTTAAATTTTGCATATCAATATTCAACTAAATAATTAACTAGTTAATTGTAAAAGCTTGGGACACTTTATGTTAAATTAAATAAGCACATCTTCTCGAAAGAAATTTACGAAACACAAAACCGCCTGAAGCTTTTTAAATTAACGATTCAATTTGTGCTCTTTACCAAACTAACAAAAGCGCTAACTAATAAATTTTATTTGGCATGGAATTCAACCACATAAAAATCAATTTAATTACATTTGATTCATAATTCCAGGAATTTAACGGATTATCCATTTAATATCAATTAGATCCCTGTTAAATTCAGCATAATATTCGATCAAAAACCATAACTATAATATTATTAGGTATGCATGTAAATTGTGTTTCTAGATGAAATACGAGATCATCTTGGTAGTATGCTAATGTTAGTTATATAGTAATATATTATAACTATTGATTAATAATTTACAAGCTATATTATATACTCACTCACTGCTTACTCCTCAAACTATATTATTATTCCCAGATATATTATTAGGTCAGCTGCTACGATAATGATGATGATGGCGATACTTGCTATGTGCCATCTTATAAATATAATTTATCAGATTAAAATGAAATCGAATATCTATATGGTGGTTAGATTTGAAAATATTATGTTCGAATATTGTTAATTGTGTAATTATTTAGTCAGTTGGGATTAAAACAGGATCAAGTGCAGTGTATCGTTTTTCTTATATATACATAAACCTGTTGAAATGAACTTTGATCTTGTTACACATAAATAGGCAATGTAACAACTAGATAGATAGATACATCTTGTTAGTCAGAAAGTATTAGACCGCTAGGCCACTTGGACTGGTTGCAATATCTTGTATCTGTTGTAACCGAGAGATTCGCAGTTAATGATGTGGCTAGAAGTTTCTTCTTTTTGGCCGCACAGTCTGCGAATAATACCGAGTGAGATGCTTTTTAGGTTTTAATGTCCGGTGATGAACCTGTCGAAGTTGTATTCTGCTCAGGTTGAGTGCATCGAAGGACAGCATCTTGGATACAGTTCGTAAAAGTATTTTTTGCTGCGATATATTTTCCGAGTGATCACGGTGTTAAAAGTCTACCCACTTGTTAATCACTTTACAAGCTGTCTTTCGAATTCCTAAAATAGGTTGGGGGGGGGGCTATGAAAGGTATTCCGACACTCTTTTTAGCGAATTTCCTGAAAGGAAATAGAGCTATTGGTCCCGTACCGAAGTCAAAATTTCGCAAAAATTTCTTCAAATGTCCATCGATCCTACCTAGTAGATGTCAAAAATCACCATCTGAAAAATTTATATATATATATCTATGGACATATATATATATATATATATATATATATACATATATATATATATATACATATATATATATGTGTCTGTCATCACTCTAGCGGTCACAGTTTTCATTTTATCGGGATGAGATTTGGTATTTGAGGCGCTTTTGATATTCAAAAGGTCAAGTTCGTTAATGGGTAAAATCGGACCAGGGGATAGGGGGGTTTAGAGGGAGGGGGAAACATAAAATTTGAGATATCTCCCTTAAAATTTGAAAAATCGAAAAATTTATAAGAAGTAAAGTTGTAGGTACTAAGTTTTACTGTAATTTTGTTTCTTATCATTTTTTCTGTAACAACAATATTTACAGAAATATTGACGGTTTAATATTGAAAATTAAATTCCTTAATATTTCTGTACACATTAGAGTTTGAGCAAAAATGATAAGGTGATGAATTGTAGCAAATTTGATTTTATACAACTTTATTCCTTACGCATTTTTCGATTGTTCTAATATTAAGAGAGATATTTTATATTTTGTGTTTTCTTCTTTTTTTATACCTCCCCCCATTCGCCTCGACGTATGTCATTTATTGAGAAAATTGGACTTGCAAATGCTAAAATCATATATGACATTTCATTTTGATCAGACTAAAATTGTGATCACTAGAGAGTGATTTATTCTAAGGAAATTCGCTAAGTTGAAGCAGCTCCTGCGTAACGAATTTTTTGTTTAAGTATCTACTTTTTCGTTCCCTTCGAAACCACTGTGACCTGGCTTATAGGCAGGCAGGGGTTTTAGAGCAGCTTGACTATCCAAAAGATACATATTGACACTGCCCTATGCTCCACTTAGGAGTTCAAGAACCAATTATCATTATAAATTACTCTAAACAAAAGCTTACAAAAGCTCGGTATCGTGTCGACATCAAGAATTATCATGTCAATAAATAATAAACATTGTCTAAGAGAATAACAAAACGAATGCATATTTAATCATTTGGAAAAAATCAAATGGGAAATAAATTGACTTTTAAATATTTACAGTAAGTGATAATATATTATCAATATTGTGTTTCATTTAGTTAGAGTTAGTTGTGTTGTATTTATTTCTATATAGAAAGTTAGCTAGCTAGCTCAGTATGTTGTTTAATGTACGGCAATATTGTAAAAGCACAATTATTGTTTTAACTCTAGATGAACTAGTAGTTACCAACCTACTAGAGTTAATGTAACCGAAGTAATACCGTCAATGATATGAAAAAGTCGGCTTTTACGTTAGAGTCGTCTTTGGTGTAGCGGTAAGTACGCTGAACTGGATATTAAGAGGGCTGAGGTTCGATTCCTGGTTGACGAGTTAATTTTTTCTTATCAATATTGAATTAAAAGTTCAAGATATTTGTCTATAAAGTATACATTAGTTCGATCATATTTGTCTTATGTACCCGAAATGGAATTTGACAAGTATTGTATTGTGACGTTTAACTATACACGAATATTAAATAAATATTTGTTCCTGAAAAAGTAGTGATATGGAAGAGATGCCCACCTTATTTACCTAGTGTACATAGGTAGAAAGATACATCTTGGGGTCTACAAAGTATTTCACTACGACCTTATGGTCCATTTTGCTCCCCTTTCTACTGCAGTCCGACTAAATTCGCCTCTCCCATATGTTGGCAATAGTCAGAAGCTTGCTTTACTTACTTTAGTGTAAGATAATGTATATAAATTTAGTATGTATTTAATATTTTATCTTGGTAAAACTGACGTAAAATGACTATGATATTCCATTTGATATAAATATTTGTGACGTTCTATCAAAATGTAACCATATTATCTCAAGAATTCGGTAAAACTATAATTGTACTAGCAGAATTAAAGAATATTCATTTTACTTTAATGATATTCCTTCAAGTTGTGTGAAGTATAGAAACAGTGGCAAATTGAATTTAGTACAGAAGTGACAAAGTTTTAAATTTGACGTATCACTATCGTTCTCATTCTGTTGCACTTGTTGAGAGAAACAATGAATGAGTTTATTATATATTAAACCACTATGAATTATTTAACAAACTTTAAATCGATTGTGATTTATTTCACATAAATAATTCCTTGGTGTTTTTGTTGTTGTTTTAAATCCATCTTAAGTTTTATTGTTTTTGTATTTATAACGGGTGGTTCATTTAAGTTTAGATACACAAATCAAAAACTATGAATTTTACAGACAAAATTATTGGGATACAAGTTGTAGAATTCAAAGAGTAATTTTTGATGGTAGTATTAATCATTTTCTGGATTATATATATATATATATATAGGTCAACTACATACATGTAAATGGAAATCTTTTGAATATTATAATTTTGCCTTCTAAAAATAATTCGCTTGGTCCTCCTACGTAGCTCCAACGTAACGAATTTTTATACTGAAAATAGAAGAATTTAATTTTTTTTTTATTTATGTTTTTTTTGCTTCTTTGTGGAAAACTTTTTCTATCTATAAGTAAAATCTTTTAAAAATTACATATTATTATACTTCTACTAGTTAGTTTATAAATGATAGGTAATTCATAAAACAGAACAAAAATAAATAAATTAACAATAAACATAATAAATAAGGATCATAAAAATACAGAAAAATAAATAAATAAAAACAAAAATAAAATGATAATCAGTAAAAAAAAAAAACAACATATTAGTACCATTAAAATGTATATAAAAGGCTTTCCCTAATGGTGTAAACTTTTAATGGGAAAGTTTTGTACTATTATGATTCTGTACAAAAATAAATTTTGGGAAAAAGTATCATAAAAGAATACTTCTAAAAAGAAAACACTAGTTGAAAAAATAACATTACAACAACTTTGGTCAGAAGTGTCTCAAAATGGGCTGATATTTTACTGTTTTAATAATACACATTTTTATATCGATTTGAAAAATTTCTTTGGAGTTAGATAGCTCGTTTATCGAGAGAGGTTAACAATTTAGTATTTTATGCATCTGTGAAAGAAGTGACAATAATATCAAGGGTTATGAAATACGTTCAAACCGTTATCACAATTTTGAAAACGTGAGATGTTGATAACATTCTATGACATCGAAAAATCACATACATCTGAAATGGGAATCGATCCAACGACCTCTGGCATTCTAGATCAACGCTGTACCTCTATCTACCTGAGATGTTACGGTAGTAGAATGTATAGGATCTGTCACTATCTTGATATACTACGTAGGTTAGATGAACATTTTTCCGAAATTCCTTGATCGGTACAAAGATATATTACTTTCTACAAACATTCAGAAAACTCGCGCATTATTTATTGTTTCAGCTATCAAACGAAAAGGATTTTCATTAAATCGGATTCGAAACGATAAAAAAACTTCGTATAGTAAATTACTAAACGGGCATTGTTAACCTATAAACAAAAATTTAAAGACATCCACCGAAAAGTTGTTTCCACTGCCATAAAATGTTCATGGTTCATAATCTAAAATAAAATACCGCCCGACATGTATGAAGTAATTTAATATTTTTAATAAAATTATATATTTTTAACAGTTTGTTTTTATTCTGTTAACTTTTTCATTGTTTGTAAATGAAATGAAATTTTGTTATTATACTTTTAAATATTTTGTTTCCATTGGTATTTTTTAAAACATTTTAAATAATATTTTTCGCATTCGCAAGTTTCAAGGTTTAGGATTTCATACTACCGCAATATACACAATAGTGGGAACTAACATTTTAAGCTCTAGTATAAAAATACTCATATTCTATAAAAAATATACATAAGAGTATTATAAATTTAGTCACGACAAAAAAAATATCATTAATTAGTCCATTTTCGTCGATATGATGAAGCTCGGTATATACAGGGTATTTAAGTTATTAGCCAATAATTTAGTGGTTATTTTCACTTCCATTTCATATAATTACAGTTGCAACTCTAACGAGATTTCTACTAAAAATATAATTAAATAAGCTTGGTGGTAATGAAGGAACATGAATACATCATCAGTGTGACCTTGAAATAAGGTTTTAAGTTTCAATTACATGTCAACATAGTAGTCAACATGTATAGTCATCATATAGATTTCTTTCTTGTCCAAGCCTAGCATATCATGGTTGTCCGCCTGTATTTCATTTCTATTTAAATATTATATCCATGGGTTTATACTGGGTTCATACGGGATAGTCTAACATGGATATAATCGCGGTATTATACCCATTTTCCTCCGAACCATACTCAGCAGCAAATTGACGTACATAAGGGTTCACTAAAAGTTTATTTAAGGGTTCACGAAAAATAAAATTGAAATTTTTCCATTACAAGTTACACAAACGGCATACCACAAGGACGAGTCAGGAGTTTGTGGAATTATATTTTTAATACAAAAACATAATTCTCTATTTTTAATGTATGTTAAATAAATTGCCATAAAACATAAAATCGTTCATTTATGTTTTAGCTGATTAAATGCAAATTTTTTTGTAGCTTTAAATACATTGAGGTTGTGGTTTGATCGTATGAATGAATAAGTCCTGTTTTTATAGTGGTAATATAGTGGAGATTATATATAATTTAAGGATGTATATATAGGATGATCCGTTTTTATTGCTCCAACACAATTATTGTATAAATATTAATATTATAAGATATTTTTTAGTGAGTTTTTTGAACGTCGAATTTTTGGTAAATTACATATTTTTTAAATAGAGATTTCTATTTGTTATTGCAGATTTGTATTCTGCAAAAAACTTTCGCAGGAGGAAATGAAGAACAAACTTTAAAAAAAAAAAAACATTAATAAAAAAACCACGAAGCGTGATTATTCCAAAAGGAGCTTTCTATTTGAAATATAAAAATTCATATCAAATAGTTTTACTTATGAGAGAACCATTGTTTTATTTTTTGAGATACAAACACTAATTTCTAAAACTGACTTTGGAAACTAATTCGCGAAAAGAACCGAAATAGAGACCGACCAATGGAGACGACCAATCATTTTAAGCAGTTTTTCTACCAGTTTTTTATTTTTAATAAAAAAATCAACACTTAAGAATCTTTTAAAAAAATTATTGGATTTGTTCTGCGTATAAAAAAACGAGAATTATTGACCGTCTCATTGTTTAGTTATAACAACGCAATGTGAAGTATTTTATAAATAAATACACGTGTTAGGCAGTACCGGTACAGTCTTGGACAAAAATTATGGCTTATTATTTTATACGTTCCTTCACTGCTACTATACGCATATGCTCCACAAATTTTTGACAGTTGTATCAAGACAATTACCGTAAATTACTTATCTTCAACAATAAACTTTGTCTTTCGAATCAATCACTCACACAATATATTGAAAATTGAATGGGAAAATTGCAGCTTTGTTTTTCACCGTGAAAACTCTATCACAAGTCAAATGACACACACTGTACAATGTTATAATGTTCATGTTTACTTTGCATTGATCATTTAACTATGGCTTGCTCGCTGGCTATAGAAGTAAGTAATTTATTATAAAATGTTTTTCCGGTCGGTAGATGTGCATAAAGCATTAGTTTTGATCAATTTTCAATACGCCTGACTATACGTTGTGTATTTTCCACTAATGTTGAAAAGTGGTTCTACATTAATTAAAGTACCAAATTCAAATTTAAACGAACTCAGTTTTTACTATTTTGATAAGGTTAACTCAATGACCGAAATAGATAGAATCTAGTATTTCATTTTTATTTCTGAAGAAGGAACTGTGTTCCGAAACTCAAGTCAAAATAATGTAATTTTACGAAAATTTCAAATATTTGAAGATAGAATTTACCCTAAAGATAGTCTACACCAAAGATTTGTAACCATCGACGGGCAACAAGATACCCAAGAACTGTTTTACCTGTACCCGCAACCGAACGAATGTTTTATATATTTTATGTAGGTATAGCCGACCGCAAAACTATTTGTTGTATAAAAACGTTTCATACAAATGTTGTTTGTTTGTATTAGAATTTATATTTAGAGATAATCTCGCATCGTTTAAAAGTTAGATTTTTTGCGTAGCTGTCACTCGGCTTGAAATATGCAATTTTTATAGCCTATACATGACTTTCCTCAATAAATCCGGTATCTAATGCTAAATAATTTTTCAAATCACTGGTAGTTTCTGAGAATTAGCGGGTTCAAACCCACAAACTCACAAGCTTTATAATATTCAGTTTAGATTATCTATTTCGATTAGTATACAAGTTTTCACTATGATGGATCGTACCGTACGTACACTCCCGTTCATAAAAATCGACCCGGTTACAACATCTTATATGTTACTGTATTTAATATTATACATATATTTATAGTTTATATACGTTTAGAATGTGATTCACTGATTCAATTTTTATGAATGGGAGTGTACATAAATGTTTTTTTGTTACCCACTTTGCCCAAATATATTTCCATATTTCGATAAATTAAATCAAAAATTCATAAAATGTTCTTGTACATTTCGAACCCCATATGGAGTAGTTTAAGAAATGTTATTTCTATTTTTAATGTTAGTGCTTTTTTTCTTGGCCATTCTTTACATCATTGACTGAGCTGACTAAACAATTTATCACGTTGTTGGCGGCAGATATGAATTATCGTACATTAGTTAAGAATGTGTTTCTTATAGTTATTTAAAACTCATTTATTACACGACTTTGTGTTCAGTCAGCCAGCTTTCTCTCTCTTACGTCAGATTAAATTGTTAACTTTTATAATTAGAGGAAATTGCAGTTTTTTATGCGAAATAAATGAGATGATGCTGCTTCACCCAACAACAAGAATTTATTTCTTAACACTTCATACATGATGATTAATTTATTATGCAATTTTGTTAAATTGTTTCATATTTTTTATTACAGTGTAGAGGCTATTTCCATTTTATATAAATGCACTTGAGTATTTCCTTAAGGAATTGTTTTTGGGGAAAGCATTGTATGAATGAGAACAAAGAAATCCGGGTAAAACCTAAAAATAAATAAAATAGTTAACTGAAATAAAAATTATTCAATTGTGAATAATATTGCCGTCATTATGTAAATAGGTAATAAATACAAAATAAAAGTTATACAAAATAATTTTTACATCAATACATTATGCAAAACATCTACAAATCGATTGAAAGGAGTGGAGAATTTTGAAAGTCCAGTGGGTCATTTAATATTAAATCATAATTCTTGAATTTATTAATTTCTACTTTTTCTAAATGATCTAAAATATTACCTTTCCCTTGAATATGTAAAACTTCGAATTTATCGTTGGAAGAGTGATTTTCAGATACGATATGTTCAGCATAACTAGACTTTGCACCCATACAATCATGAGACAAGTTCAAACTCTTTGTCTTTGATCAATATTTTTAACAGTTACAAAGTTGGAATTAAACTTGTCATACCCGCATGTGTGTATGGATTTTATTTTAAATTGTGTAAAATGATGACACCAACTGCCTGAAGTTTTTACACCTACTGCCTTTAGTGTAATATGAAAATATGTAAAAACATTCATTAAATAAAAATAAATTAAACAGCATTTTGCATATTATATCGACGGCGACGACATACATTATTCATTACAATAAACTCAGCACACTAGCGCGACGATCTAGCTCAAATAGGATGCTTTAGTTACACATAAATCACTTTTGTAACTGACTTCAAAAAATGAAAATAGTTCTTAGTTTGATTGATAAGACCCCACATATATTATATAATATGTGTAAGGGTATTTTAAATTCAGTCTCGACATGGTAACAACGGTCGAAAATAGTGATCACAGAAACAACTTTTTGCGAAAGATGTCCATAAAAAGCTTTTATGGACTTTTTAGCTTCCACGGACCATGAAAATGTCCAAAAGTAAACATAGCATTAATTATAATAGTTAAATGATCCATGCGGCTTGCCTATACATTATACGTGACAATATGGTACGTTGTTCTAGATTTTGGGGTATGTTGTAGGTACCTAGGCTCTACTTACAAGTTTTCTTTTTCGACACTCGTCGGTACGGCGCCCTTTCAATAACTTATGGGTCCTAAAAAAAATTATTATTATTTTTGTAGAGTAAAATTTGCTACAATTTACTTCAATGATACGTTTTTCTAAAGATGAAGGATTTATTTTTCTCGCAGGACACATTAGTAAAACGTTTTTTTTGACAAGCGAGACTGGCGCACCGATTTCGAAAACTTGGATTTTCACAAAATGATACATAGAACATACCCAAAATTCAGAACTTCAGAACCTATTAGTGCGTTTCTTACGAATAAAACTTCGTATTTTGATTTTTGTGAAAAACATAATTATTTTTTGTTTACATTTTAAATAGTGTTTGAAGTCGGTTGGTCGATTTTATTTTTCTAAAATTTAAATATTTTTCTGTGTAAATTTAAAAATGTTTTAACACGTCGTGCTTGTGTTTATGTAAATGATGGTACACTGTAAATTATAAAACCCATATTTAAAACATGTTAAACTGAATGTTGTATGTTGGTTGTATTGCTAACAAGTTAAAATAAATGATGCCGCACGGTATATAAATGTGTATCGGCGTGACTGAGCATGGATGGCTTGTCGTGGTGGGTGTGTATTATATGTGATGAATGTTTGAGTGGGTGTATGATAATATGTAAATACTTATACAAATATATACAGTTCTCTAAACATTGATTGAAAGAGAATAAAACTAGTTTTTTATGTAAATAAAAATAAAATGGAAACATATGTAAAAACTTTAGTTTCAATTTTGGGGGTTGTTAACAATTTATTTATTTAATAGTTATAACATTTATGATAGTCACAAGGTGTTACAAAGAAGTTTTTTTTTTAATAGATTCAAGAAGCCCAAAACAATATATGTCAAAATTGATTTTAGATATGCCTGGAAATGGTCGTGCGGGACATTTTGATGGCGTTTCTGTACCTGTACCCTTCTGTACCTTTCTGTACCCTTAAACTGTACCTGTTTAAGACAATACACTTCGATTTCCACTTTCGTTTTATTTACAATCTATTTGGTTTTCGAAAAAAGTTTCGAATAGAAGTCGATAGTCTATTTATAAGCAAGAACTTTGTTACATTTCAAATTTTTGCCCCTAGTCCTAGATATTGTTTATATTTTATAAATACGTATTTCAACTACAATGTAGTCATCATCAGTATGAATTAGCTAATCGTAACTATCTCTGGGATATGGATTCAGAGATATGTTGCTTGTTGCTAATTTGGTGCGTGTCTCACAATGACATTAAAAAAGTTCTGTCCTTTTCTAAGATTTGACTGAGGGTATAATCTGACCTGAGGATTATTTGAGTTGACTGACTAACGGATTAGGTGTGTGCGGCGTTTGTTTTGTCACTAAAGTGAGGGTATCAACGCTAACCTTGACAGACAGGTATTAGGTTTTTCGAAAATGGTTTAATTTTATTAAATCGGAGTTTGGAATTAGGCCATTGTCTAAATTCATTATCTGTTTTGCATCTAATTCTGTGGGGTTTTGAACCGATTTAAGTAGTTTTAGATTCGATTTATAAATTTTGTGGTTGTTCTAAATAGCGTGCGCAGCTGTAAACGATTTTTCAGTTCTCCCAAATTTCACATGAGCCAGATGTTCTTTGATTCGAATTCCGATTTGCCGACGACTTTGACCAACATAAATTTTCGAACAGTTTTGACAACTGACACCATCTATGCCCGATTGTTTTTCATTACTATTAGAGGTTAGAAGATAATGCATTCGAATACTTTTGAAATACGATTGCGTTTGTGAATTTAAGGATTAATATACACACCACACTTATTTGAATAATTTTGAAATACTTTGTATTACAATAATTGCATTTTAATGATAGAGGTATACGCAATTATTTATGAATACCCACCCACTGTTCACGTATTAAATGTAGTACACTACACTGTCTGTGGTTAAATGATAAAACTGTTATCATTTGTACAACATAAAAAACTTTTATATTAAAGTTATATAGAGTATTACATCACTTAAGTTTTATTTTATTGATCACTTGACACGCAAAACCATTTAAAGTGACTACTAGAAACATAGAAGTTCATTCGTTCCCATATGAAGAGAGCATGGTGTACTTTTATTATTTATTTAATTCTTTCTTTCATCGTTATTATTGTTTTTGTATAGAATTTAAAAAAAAAAAAAATTCGTTACGCAGGAGCTGCTTCAACTTAGCGAATTTCCTTGGAATAAATAAACTACTCTCTAGTGATCACAATGTTAGTCTGATCAATTTTATTAATAAATAACTTACGTCAAGGGGAAAGGGGGGCATAAAGATAGAAGAAAACACAAAATATAAAATATCTTTCTTAATATTAGAACAATCGAAAAATGCGTAAGAAACAAAGTTGTAGAAAATCATGTTTGCTACAATTCATCACCTTATCATTTTTGCTCAAACTCTAATGCGTACAGAGATATTGAGGAATTTAATTTTCAATCTTAAACCGTCAATTTTTTTGTAAATATTAGGGTTACAGAAAAAATGATAAGAAACAAAATTACAGTAAAACTTAGTACCTACAACTTTACTTCTTATAAAATTTTCGATTTTTCGAATATTAAGGGAGATATGTCAAATTTTGTGTTTCCCCCTCCCTCTAAACCCCCCTTTCCCCTGATCCGATTTTACCCATTAACGAACTTGACCTTTTGAATACCAAAAGCGTTTCAAATACCAAATCTCATTCCGATAAAATGAAAACTGTGACCGCTAGAGTGATTACAGACACATATATATATATAAATATATATATGTATATATATATATATATATATATATATATATATATATATATATATATATATATATATATGTATATATATGTCCATAGATATATATGTATAAATTTTACAGATGGTGATTTTTGACATCTACAAGGTAGGATCGATGGACATTTGAAGAAATTTTTGCGAAATTTTGACTTCGGTACGGGACCAATAGCTCCATTTCCTTTCAGGAAATTCGCTAAAAGAAAGAAAAGAGAGTTATTTAAATGCAATTTTCTATGTAATAAAAAGTTAACAACTGAATATTTAATTGTTGCACAAGGTGCTATATTGGGGGGTGAGGCCTGCCTGTCACACCATCCATTTCGTAGGACACAAGTTTTTTTATGTCTTTATAACATTATCTCTCAATTTAACTAACAGATTAACTGTTACTGATAAAATTTTTGCTATTCGTCATGCAAACAAAAGTTACTCTCTTACGCGCTTCATTTGTCACTATCATCGAGAATTTTCGCGAGAGAAAAGTTGGGCGTCTCGTCGAAAGGAAGCTGCTGGAAAAAATTTAGCCTGTTACTAATCATTGAAAATCAACGTGCTGTACTGTGGACTAAGGTAGGTTGTGTGAATGCAACCGAATTTTATAGGAACTGCAAAAAAAAAAAAAACTTCACAAAGCATAACCGCTAACTTTTAATTGACAAACAGCCGCCGTTGAAAATCAAAACAGCAACCTCCCAGTTCCGAGTAGAGTTCCTTAACCAACTGGACCAGTCGGACTGGTCTCTTGCATATAGAAATCAGTGGTTAAAATGTAAGATAATAAACATTAAACATTTTTAATTAGTAATATAAAAAGAATTTAAACGACACATATAATAAAAAAGAAATGTCTTGATATTGTGTTGCATAACTATAAACTATAAACTATAAAGTGCACACACACACATAAATGAATGCATGATGGTACTTAATAATGCAAAACAACATTTGGTTTTTCTCATTTTAATAAATTTTCTGCAACAAGTGCATTATTAAACTTACATATTCATGGAAAATGTCATAAATTTTAGTACTAGTACAATATTATATGTACATTACATATATTATATAATATAGCTCTGTGTACATGAAATGAGATGGTAATTTTAATATAATAAACTGTACTGTGAGCTACTTAAACAAAAAATTTTATCTTCGTGTGACCTTGGAAATTGGAATTTGTTCGTAATATACTTTAAGTTTGTATATGCATGTAAAGTTTATAACTTGTGTACTTTATTCTTAACACTTAACGTAATAAATCGAGAATGATTTGAATCTCTATTAATTCTCAAGTGGTGTATATATCGGATTATATTATCGGATTTAAAAGTGGTGTTTCCTCTTATAAATTTTTACAGTCGGTTTGTATTGAAACAATTTGATTTTTATTAAATAATATTCCGAATAATAATAGTAATAACTCTTGTTTTTCTGAAAACAGAATGGATTTGGTACAAATTGGCTGGAAAAGTTTGAAAAAGGAACGCTACTTTTAACCCTTGTGTATACACTTTTCAGTCAGTACCTTCAATTTTTTGAATATGACTTCAATTGAAATCGTTTTATTACAGTTTTAGTTTTAGTTTTTATATACACATTATATATATGGTGATCGAACTATGTGACTGAAGAAGTTATACTCACTGTATGCTTGCTTGAGATATCTTAATTACAGCTCGTATTGTGTATAAATGAAAATATTTATTTTTATACTGTTTCATACATAGTTACAAACAATCAAATTTGTTACACATACTAACAATGAAAATTTTCTCGTGGCATACATTCAAGGACAAATCAAATAATTAAATACAAATATTTTTAGCACAGCTAATGCCAAAAAATGTGCCCCTTGAAATATTCGACTGTACAATAAGTTTGTCAATTGTAAAACAATTAAGAGGAGTGTAAAGGAGGTTCAAGTTTTGTAACTGAGCACAGTTTGACAATATTTGACTTCAATTTTTAGACTTCACAAGAAAGAAAAATTGTTTGATATATACACAACATTTATTTATGCATATAGATGCAACTCATTCGTTCTATTAGAAAATTTAATTGAATCTACACAACATAGAAAAATTTAATTGAATCTACACAACATAGAAAACCAACCAATCATGTATCTTTGCCTATTTTTTGTAATACATAGAAGTTGACGCACTGACGCACGAACATGCCATGTGATTTGTTTATAAATGAACGATAAATTCTGTCAGTCCTATTTCATTAATTTTGACAATTTCACTTGAAGTCACTCAAACTAAAATCACATAAATTTCTGTGTATATAATAAATTATAAACTTATTAAATACATCATAAATGTATTTTAAACCGGCTTTTAAAGTTTTAAATCTTATCTTACGTAGAAAATTTTACAAAATTATGATGTTCTCAGTGATACTCTCAGAGGCAAAGTCTAAAACCTGTTATAAAACTCTCAACAATATAACAATATATATATATATATATATATATATATATATATATATATATATATATATATATATACGTGCATAAACACTAATACTTATTTACATATATTCACATTCCATCCTTCAAAATAGATTGAAGTGGAGTTGTTTTGGAATTCCAATGTGGTTACGAACAACAAACGATCTTTTACTCAAGAGATTTAAATATTCTCATTACGAAAACAAGGTTACAATACATACATACATACATACCTACATATATACTGTATATAACATGCATAGATATGATTATGCTATTGTTCGTTAAACTACATATTTAAGGTATGGGGTATAAGATGATCGAAGGTCGTTATATACATCGTTAGAATTATCTGTGATTCTGATAATATAAGAGTCAACCAACCATTTGAGCAAACTGATGGGATCAATAAGAAACATGAGCTACGTTCAAAACATTCATTATTCGTCTAGTTGTCAGTATAGATGAGATACGTGACCTCGAATTACGCGTCGAAAAATAAACATTTTCAAGAATGTTTCAAGACTTCAAAAATATTGTAGGTAGGAAGGTAATTAATTTGTACATAAAAAACATCTGTTATGGTTTCTATTTATTTTTTATTATGAATAATTTTCCACTTTTTAGTTCCTTTTTGTTTAAGTCGGGTCATTTAAAAACAATCTTTATAGTTTTTTCGTTCGTAAAATTTTTATGAAGTCATGTTGAAGGCAAATAATGAAGTTTTTCTATCTTATTTGAAAACCATTTCGTATCATCACATCTGTATCACCCGATACGATTTGAAGAACTATTGTAATTGTTGTTAGAATGGTGGTTTTAAACAAATAAAATTATATTTCGACATCAAAATGTATGATATTATTTCTATTTTAACTGTTCTATTTTTCACCTGGATGTTATAAATTTATCGTTTAAGCTGGATTCGTTTATTGTTTCTTATTAAGGTTCAGTGAAAGTTTAGACAAATTATAAATTTATTGACTATTTTATAATTCTTTTTCGGTTACATAATATTGTCCGTACTATATTTTTGCAGTGGATGCCAAGCTATTAATTATTGTGAATTATTTTCAACTTTTTAGTCATATTTTTGAAAATGGTTCGTTTATTTTAACCATTATAAGACTTTACATATGAATTATAAAAATCGGTCATTTAGTTTCCGAAAAAAACGCGCACATACAAACATACAAGAGAAACAGACAACCTTCCTTTTTGTGCAGTCGGGTAATATAAAGCTTTCCCATAAGTATATAGATTAAGTCAATGAAAGAATTACAAAAATCGTTCGTGTAGTGTTTAACAATCCTCACACAAACACAAAATGTTGTTTACTTGTAAAGTTATCCGAATTATAGTGCACATCTGTCGCCAAAACTCAAGGTTGATGACGTATTAGTTGATGAATAAGTTGATGTAATTAGTTGATGAAATAACTATTAACCTGTACTCATGATATAAAACAAACTAATTACTATAATGAATTGATTATATAAAATAAGTATCCCCTCTCCATATATACACACTAAATATATAATACACTACGTGTCCATATTTGTCCATGTATACACGTATGTATTAATCCCCAAAAGTGATGAAAAATTAAACATATAACGGGGACATATTTTATTTAAAAAAATAACATTTAACGGTCACTTAACACATATGTAATTTAAATGGCTTATCGTTAAAATGCCGTTAATAACATAGCAACAAAATGATGATAAAACAACCCACACAAAATGCTACTATTTCACTTCTATATACAGACTACAATCACAAAATATACAAGATAGAGGTTATGTATTCTATGTTCGATGCCACGAGACACTAATAGTATGTCTCATGTATTGTATTGATGTAAAAGTTTTCTATCGTCTCGTTCGTTTTTACAGTTGAAAAACTTTTTTTTAAATAAAATTTTAAAGTTAAAATAAAATTTTTTTTAAATAAAATTTTAAAACTTTACGGGATTGATTTTGAAAAACACTGAAACACATATTCCCATGTTTAATATTAATAGTCAAACAACCAATTTTGGTATCCCTAACTCATACATAGATAAAGTTTAGTCATAATTTTTATACCCGATATATAATAATTACCAGGGTATATTAAATTTAGTTCCGACGAGTTGTAACAATTGAAAATATTGATCGGGGAAACAAAACTTCAGTATATACCGGGTAGTTAAGCAATTAAATCACTTAGTTGTTATTTACACATGTTTATTTCATATAATGTAACGATTTATTAGTTCCTATGGAAATGCATTAACAAAATTTTGGAAATAAATTATTAGTAAATAAATTGAAAATATATATAAATTGAATCGTTTTGAACTGTGAAAATTTGGAAAGAAATAATTCGACTATTTCAACCCCTTAATAGTTAACGGACTTTAAGATTTTCTTAGTGCACCTCTAAACTGTCAAAGGAATACGTCTTCCAAATTGCATGTTTCTAAATTCAGTAGAAACTTTGGCTTTTGGAAAATCCCCTAATTTTAAAATGGCCCCTTAAACAGTTTATATATAGAGGTTGGTGTATCTGTTCACACCACATATTTTTTTTATTTAAAATTTATTTATTGAGTTTTACATTAGGTACATATTGTATGTGTGTGTGCTGGTGTTGTGCCGAGTAGCTTAATTTAATACTTACATATTTTATAACTTGTCTATTACACATTTCATGGACTGGAGAGCAAAGCTAGGCAACACAACCAACACAGAAGCCTCCATTACACATGTACTTTTTTAAAAGCTTTTAGTACATATTAATGTTACCAATTATATTGTATTGTATGAGAACGATTTTATATTGAATGAAAGAAAAAAAAAAACAGTTTTTATTCTAAATAATATTTTGTAAAATTGACTATACTACATCACATACTAGCATTTTTAGTTATAGTACTAGAACGCTAAATCTGTAATTAATTCTCTCCGATCACACTATTTTGTAACAATGAGAGACATTCAATGCACATCGGTTCGTAGAAGGGGGAGATTAAGTTTTATAAAGATTTTTGAATCGTGACAAATTTAATCTATCGTACGACCTATCCTTTAAAAGTGTTTTAGGAGCCCTATAGGTTTAATAAACGTTAGGATATTCCTCGACGACATCTCATTGGTTTTATCTGGCCAAAGATCTGTCCATCCCAAATGACGGTATCTTTTGAGAGAGAGACTTTATATTCACACAGAATGTGAATTCCGGCCTTCTCCTCTTTATGACAAAATCTGCAGAGATCATTTTCAGTGAGATTAATTTTGTGCAGATATTTATTGAGTTATTCAGTGGCCAGTAAGGAGGTCAATAAGTATTCTCAATTGGTTTCTTCCTAGTTGTAAACGCTTAGAAACCTTTTTCCAAGAGAACTTTTTTATAAGAGTTTATCTAGACTTTTCAGTGAGTCAATACACTCCATAAAAGTTTTGGAGTTTACTGCAGGTGAACCTGACGCTTTAAACGCGGCCTGAATATCGGATAAAAAATATATTATTCTATCTTTGTAGTTAAGGAGTGGAAGCGCCGGGAAGATATTTTTTATGCCATTTTATATATAATTTATAACTTCACAGCGCTTCCACTCATTTAAAATATATTACTCCACCTTTGTAGTTAAGGAGTGGAAGCGCCGGGAAGATATTTTTTTATATTATTTTATATATAATTTATAACTTCACAGCGCTTCCACTCATTTAAAGTAGGAAAAGAGCTGATGATCTTTAAAAGACTGAATAGATGTTCATTCAGGCATAACTAAGAACTATCCCGGTGAAAGCAACTTGCAAATTGAAAACACTTCAACGAAATCGGTTTAACCGTTTGGAAGGTACAATGTAACCGACAGACACAGATTTGAAACTTAAAAAATGATTTTTTTTGTCAAGAGTTAGAAATTGAACTTTAACGCCTTTTTTTCCAAGATTGAAGATAAGATTGGTCCGGGTTAATCCAACCTTGATTTAGTTAGTAAGGATCCTCAAATATCAAAACTAGTCATATCGCAAGATCGGAATAGTAAACAACTTAAGTATAATATTAATAGCCCAAATCGCGGAAAGGTCTGACACACCTGCTTGGAACTTGGAGGTTACAAGTTTGAATCCCTGGCGGTGGTTGTCAATTAAAATTAATGGGGCGGTTACGTGACTGTCGGCGTATGGACAAGTATGAAAGTACCCGGCTAAGCTTGGGAAGGTTTTCTACAGTTTTCTTCCACAAACTCCAGATGAATATCGGCAGAGTTCCTATCAAAGTCAGCTGCAGTCGCACAACCTACCGACTCCTAGTCTACATGGGTCGGTAAAAAAGACCTAGAAAGGCCTAGTTACCAGGCTTCGTTGTATTTTTTCCTACTATTTTGTAACAAAAAGTTTTGTTCTTTTTAATTTTGTTTATTTGTATAGAATATGATGATTTCTCTGCTAGACTACGATGAAAAACTTATCTTGAATCATCTCGCACGTTAAGTAATAAGAAAACTCTATCTCCAATTACTGGAGAGAAAAAAAGTTAATAATCATTAAACATAGAAAATTGATTCCATAACTAATTAATTTCTTTTATGCTTGTTCAAATAACTTATGTAATAATAACGTGACTCATTCACCTGTTATGAGTAACAATCCTACGCTTTTGTTGAAGAAAATTATCTGCTGATGAGAAAAACGATATCAAAAGAAGAGTAGGTAGTACTATAAACATACTTTCTTTATAGATAATCTAGTAGATACATCATAAACCAGAAGTTTATCGTATCAAAAATATCTATCTCTTGTTTCAAATTGAGACATACACAATAAATTGGTATATTGAATTGTAGTTCTTGCAACTGCGCGGCAGGTATAAATACGGCGAACCGAAAGAATCAGTTTTCGAAACTACGTGGCGTATTTTCCATAATTATATTCTTCAATTATTTCGGTATATACTGAGTTTTTGAAAAAAGTTTCAAACAAAACTTGTTTATTTTTAAAAAAGGAACATTTTTTGTTTTTAAATTTTTGTTCTATCTCTAACGATTTCACAGATAATCAGTTTTTCCCATTTTGCCCAAACATGCTCCGATTTTGCCCATTCAAACTTGACCTCCCATTTTTAGCTCGTGAACACATGTACCAAATTTCAGCTTGGTACCTATTTTCATCTTTTAGTTATCGTGTTGATAGACAGCCGTTACAAAGTCGGGACTAAAGTTAATATACCATTGTATCATAAACACCGGGTGTAAAAATTTCATTTGATATATTAATGATCATTGTATTTTAGGTAGTTATGCAACCGTTGTACCGAATTACGAACAAATTCTCTATTATTTTGTGTTGGGACTTCAATTAGTCTCTGTTCTGTTAAAAATTTATAATTAGTAAAGTTGTAATAAATATATTTTACTACAATTCATTACCTTTTTTCCCGTATTATAATCATTACAGAAATATTTGCAATAATGTATCACCATGGTTACTTAATCAGTTTATGATTTTGAAATACTGTATGTATCAAAATTGCATGGATCGAAAAATTATTTTTGCGTTCTTTTTTCTCTAAGCCCTCTTTCACCTTTCCCGCTGGCCGATTCTACACATTATCAAACTTAACCTTTCAAATACCAATATCAGATACGAAATATGATCATAAATTTGTAACCGCTTGAGAGTCTTACAAGATTTTAGTCAAAAAGTCAAGTGAGATATCTATTTTCAAAAGAGAAATAATGTATTTATTTTGAGAAATTTCGCTGAGTTGAAGAACTTTTCATTCATATCAAATAGCACAGTTAAAATAATTATTAAACAATGTTAATATACATGCTATACAATTATTTCTATATAAAATAGAGTCTGTATACATCTAGAATCCACTATGTATAAAGAATAAAAGAACATACAATCAGTTTTTTTTTTATTTATTTTTATTTCTATGTTGGTTACAGCATATTTTTTTCTTTAAAATACGTTCATAAAAAATATTATAACCATTTTAATTATTAATTAACAGTGACAAAGTATATTTTATCCCATACTGAAGAGACCGAGAATATCCGCATTGACAATAACGAATGTACACACAAGAAAGACACTATAAAGACACATAAAAAAATGAAATTTATTACAAAATGAAAAAAAAAAAAATTATATAAAAATAAATTTGTTGTTTTCTATATAGCGAGAAAGAATATAATAATTTAAAAAACAAGGAGACAAAAGTGTAAAATAGAAAAATATACAGTGTCTTCAAAATTTGTTTTCATATCATTATGGCATATCTATCAGCTTTATAGGTTGCGTTAAATGTTCAAGTTTGCAAGAAATTTGTACCGAATCTATTTTGTTTTTAGAGAAACTATTTGGAAAAGAAATTAGTTGCTGTATAAAATACTAGATAGATAGATAGATTGAAGAGGTTGTTAAAAAGGTCCATTGTGATGCCTAAGGATAGGATATGCGGCTTCTGAAGCATAGCCGGTTACATCGTTCTTGTCCATACGCCGACAGTTTAGTCAATTAAACACCCTTTTTTGTTCCTAATAATTGATAAACTTCCGATGTCGGGATTCGACCCATAACCTCCCAACTTCCAAGTAAACATACTGCGAAGACATAACTCCTTAGACCGCTCGGCCACTTGGACTGGTATAAAATACTAACATATTTGAAGTAGAATTGCCATCTTGATGCCCATAATACATACGGACTGTGCGCGATTAAATCTAGCAACCACTATCAATTTTGAAAAGTAAATGATTATTCAATTAAACAAATATTTGAAATTACAAAAAATTGTATTTTATTTTAAATCCTGGCTTTAAAAAAAACCCGAAAGGTGGTTACATATTCGTTTTGGCGGTTAAATGCTTTCAGCACTCACGCTTTTAAGCGCAATTTAAGGTGTTAGTGTTGGCTTATGAACATAGTTTAGTTGTTTTTCAAAAAATATAATGTTTGTTTGAGTGACTTCAAAAGCCACTAAATTTGAGCAACCCCCTAAACTGACAATCTGATTAAGTGATCTGGGTAATGTAGGTTTTTTTCTAATAAAATTTTGTATATAATGGGTTCTTTTTTATTTATTCCCAAAAAATTTTATTTTTAAAAAAACCGAAACACATGCCAGATTATAGAATGTTCGTTTTGGAGGCTTGAGTACGATTTGGCGCTCACGCTTATGCTGTCCTATGTTGATAGAAAAAGCGTCTGTGAGCGTAGAGTCTATTGTGGAACTGAATCATAAGTGCGCTTTGTCCAGCATACACTGTATCAAGAGGAACACTAAAACCAACGCTTTCGGTGACGCTGAAAACGTGTAAACCATTCCAATTTTAATAAACTTGGCAAAAATGACATGTAATTTTACTTTATTTAGACCAAATGTTTTCAATTTTTTGTATAGATTTTGGAAATGCACCGTAATGAATACAAGGTATCGAAAAAAAAGGCGGAGGAGGGGATGATGGGATTTTCAATATGTGTCTGAGCAACCATTATCAATCAAATAAACCACTATCATCTTATATAGCAATTACTTCTAGTTTAATATTTGTTTATTTGTGTATCCTTTCGTGTCAACATACAAGTGTTTGTCCAAATTCCTTTCGGTTACGTATGACAAACTGTAGAAGACTATAGCGTATACCCGACACATTTCATGTCATTGAATTTATTAATTAAATTAAATACTGATATGAAAAAATTAACTCGTCAACCAGGAATCGAACCTCGGGCCTCTGGATAACTAGTCCAGTGTGCTGCCTCTACACCAAAGACGATTGTGATGTGACAGCCAACTTTTTCATATTATTCTAATTTATATATATATATATATATATATTTTTTATATATTTATTAGACAGTATAAACTTCTTGTTGAAGTGATATTTTTTATTTAATATTTGTTTATTTGTGTATACTTTCGTGTCAACATACAAGTGTTTGTCCAAATTCCTTTCGGTTACGTATGACAAACTGTAGAAGACTATAGCGTATACTCCGACACATTTCATTGTCATTGAATTTATTAATTAAATTAAATACTGATATGAAAAAATAAGAAAAAGCCCTACTTTTTCTTATTTCCAGTGCATTATTATTTACCCCACGGTGTTTTTTTTCCACACACAATAATTTCTGCTGATAGACAATATTGTAGACACTGTACCATGAGTATAAAATACAAAGTTATTATCAAACATAGATGGAACAAGTTAAGTTGGACGGACGTGCTGCATATCAACCAACTCTTATTTACGACATAAAATACAAGAAAAAATCAAATAAATTATAAACTGTCTAGAAAAACGAACGAAACGAAACGAGAAATGTTTTATAATAAAAATGTGAAATATTCTTCTTCTCTTAACAGACAAACAAAAATTCTGACTCGTAATAACAACACAAAATCTGTAATGTAATTCATCCGTCATTTAACTTCCATCATTTCTGGTATCTATTTCATTGTCCCCTAATATAATCATGAAAAGAATGTTCTCGTCCCCTCTCATTTCAATTGTCATTAGAAGACAATTTCTATATAGTTTTCCGGGAATAGATTCTATATAGATACTCTGATAATATTAATATATTGTATTCCAATAAATGTTTATCTTTATATACGAAAAGAATTTCGAGATTCTCCATTGAATCATTATTCAAATAAAATTCGTTACGCAGGAGCAGGAGCTACACTTATTTTCAAACAGTATGGACAATACTTTTGAAGTACATTCTATTATTTGTTGTCGACGTGGGTATATTAAAATTAATCATCTATTAAAATTTTATGTCCCCGATTTCGATAAAAATTTTGTTTTAAGTTAATTGAGACATAGCGGAAACGATGTTGTGAGTCAAAATTGGATACGATTAACGGTTTTCAAGATATCATATCCATAGTGCTAAAATTTAAAAGTGCAGCAATTGAGAAGCGAATATTTTGAAATGTGTTGGTCGGACGTTAAAATGAACCTGATTTTCGTACTGTCGGGGTCAAAATTACCTTAGAAAATGATTACTATTAAAATCGAGAAGAAAAATTTTCTTCACTTTTTTCACATTTTTTCCAAGGGGTACCCCTTAATAAATCGCAAAAATTAGAGAAAAATTTTATGTCCCCGATTTCGATAAAAACTTTGTTTTAAGTTAATTCTGATATAGCGGAAACGATGCTGTGAGTTAAAATACGATACGATTAACGCTTTTCAAGATATCAGATCCACAGTGCTAAAATTCAAAAGTGTATGAATTGAGAAGCGAATATTTTGAAATGTGTTGGTCGGACGTTAAAATGAACCTAATTTTCGTACTGTCGGGGTCAAAATTACCCTAGAAAATGATTACTATTAAAATCGAGAAGAAAAATTTTCTTCACTTTTTTCACATTTTTTCCAAGGGGTACCCCTTAATAAATCGCAAAAATTAGAGAAAAATTTTATGTCCCCGATTTCGATAAAAACTTTGTTTTAAGTTAATTCTGATATAGCGGAAACGATGCTGTGAGTTAAAATACGATACGATTAACGCTTTTCAAGATATCAGATCCACAGTGCTAAAATTCAAAAGTGTATGAATTGAGAAGCGAATATTTTGAAATGTGTTGGTCGGACGTTAAAATGAACCTAATTTTCGTACTGTCGGGGTCAAAATTACCCTAGAAAATGATTACTATTAAAATCGAGAAGAAAAATTTTCTTCACTTTTTTCACATTTTTTCCAAGGGGTACCCCTTAATAAATCGCAAAAATTGGAGAAAAATTTTATGTCCCCGATTTCGATTAAAACTTTATTTTTAGTTAATTTTGACATAGCGAAAACGATGCTGTTAGTCAAAATACGATACGATTAACGGTTTTCAAGATATCAGATCCACAGTGTTAAAATTCAAAAGTGTATGAATTGAGAAGCGAATATTTTTAAATGTGTTGGTCGAACGTTAAAATGAACCGGATTTTCATACTGTCGGGGTCAAAATTAGTCTAGAAAATGATTACTATTAAAATCGAGAAGAAAAATTTTTTCCATTTTTTTCACATTTTTCCCAAGTACCCCTTAAAAAAATTGCAAAAGTTATAGAAAAATTTTTTGTCCCCGATTTTTATATAAACTTCGAATTAAGTTAATTTAGACCTAGCGAAATCGATGGCGTTATTTAAAATACAACACAATTAACGGTTTTCATGATATCACATGCATAGTGCGTGCTAAAATTCCAAACTGTATGAATTGAGAAACATTATTAAAATAAAATTCGTTACGCAGGAGCAGGAGCTAGACTTAATTTCAACCAGTGTGAACAATACTTTTGAAGTACATTCTATTATTTGTTGTCGACGTGGGTATATTAAAATTAATTTTTTTAAATTTAAATCAAATTTATAAAATAGATTCTTAGAAAAAAATTCTTACGCCTTACAAACAAACAATTAATAATTGTATTCAGAAGAAAAATTTATATATTTAAAAGACATGAAAAAACAGAGAAAAAAAATTGTTTTTCAAAAAAAGAAAAATGGTAATTAAATAAAAAGTTTAATTAAAAATTGAATTTATGATTATAATTAAAAACTTTTTTTAAAGATTTTTGTTTTTGTTTTTGTTTTCTATGAATGTGTGTCAATTTAAAAAGTATTCATATATTTTAATTTTTTTTTTTTATTAAAGGATATATTTGAAAAGAGGTGATAATATTTTAAATAATACACACTTTTTATACCCGGTATATATAGTGTATAAATGCTAGTTGAAAACGTTCAACATCTTTGTACAGCGTCTTGCAAATGGAATTTTAGTTGTTTAATATAAATATAAGTTCATTTGTACCTACAGATACCCAAAAAGGGGAACTAAGTGTACCTAGGTACATAACATTGCTTGCAATATTCGAATAGGGAATATGCATGAAAATTTTTTTGCACATTTATTTTTAGAATATGAAAATACTGTTAATACTGTTAATAATATTTAAAAACAAAATTAAAATCCGACAAATATCAAGGACGCTATAAGCTTTTAAAGATTATTATCTGTCTCTTTCTTGCAAAAATACTAAAAACGGAGTTTTACGTGTACTTTAAATGGTGAAAGTGTAATATGACGTCACATAACATATCAAGAGGGCTATCACCCTCTTTGTCTAATCGGGAATTTCAATCATTCATATCTCGCTTATTTTTAAAGTTATTTAAAAAGTAATTTTACCTTGATATTTGTCAAGTAAACATGCTTCAATTCAAGTGAACAAAAATTTTCATGCATATTCCCTATTGAGTTAAATCTTTATCTTAAAAATTTTGCAAAAGTAGACAATTTGGAATCACATAGAGTGCATTTGAGGTAGCTCCACCATTGGCTTCTATAATCAGGACAAAAAACCGGTTTGCACATGTACACTCCAGTTCAATAAAATTGAACAGATCTGAATCGATCAGTCTCTCACAATTTTGAATATTCTTGTAGTAAATGTTTTTTACTATACTTCCATTCCATTTTTCACCCTTAAAATATATACTAGTTATCTTTGTTTATAAATGAATTATTATACAGAGAGTTACAAAAGTGAGGAGTTTTATGAAATGTAAGAAAATTAACATTTCAGGTCTGTTTAATTTTATTGAACGGAAGTGTACATATTTTTTTGAAAGAAAAAAAAATTTATCATATTTCAAAAACAAAAAGGTAAAACGCGATTTAAAAAAAAAATTTATTTGACAAATAAGATTTGATTTAGATTTGAGAAAACCAAACTTTTATTCGGATCATTAATTCCAAAAACACTTTCTTACAATTAAACAGATGCATTATTTTAATATGTAGGCCAGTAAATAAAGTCTCGTGGAAGTCAATTGTAGCAGTCTTAATAAAAGCTCGCTCGCTCCCTCGCTCGTTATGGTACTTCCTTGAGTGATCAAAGCGTTCATGTCGTCGTATTATTGTTTGCGTACACAATGTAATATGCAAAAGAGTTTTTTCTTCTTTGCCTCTGATCATAAATATTGTAAAAATTGTTTTTGTGAACAACATAATGATTAAATTTTATTTCATATACTTTTTCATGCCTTTGAATGAAACACAGAAACGAAGAAAAATATAACAATAAAATTATAAATTATGTTCTGTTCAATTTATAGTTATTCTAGCTGCTGCTTCCTGCACCCGCAACCTAAACGCGTGGATTCTTACAAATTTATACAGTACTTTTTGTGAATATGAAATCTGTTTTATTTCTATATGTCAAATGTGTTGTGAATTGTTTAGTAGTGTATAGCAAATCACCATGCAAGGTTAAATCGTTGAACAACGTGTGCAAGTCATCAAATTTAATGATCAATATGAGTGTTCCATTCGATTATCATCTTTAGCGACAAGAAAAAAAATTTGGCGACGAGGTCCATTTTTTTATGAATGTATGTGTGATCAAGCAAAGTGGTCAGATTTGGGGGGATACGAATCTACACTTACGCCTACACTAAATGCACCCGGAGAAAGTTACTGTTTGGTATGGATTTTGGTTTGGTAGAATCATCTTCCAAAACGAACCTGGCATTGCCATAAACGACAACGGCGAGTGCTACAGATCGATGATAAGCAAGTTTTTGTGGCCAGATGATATGGATACCAATAAAATGTAGTTCCAACCGGATGGCACTACGTGCTACACTGCGCATACCACGATGGACATACTGCACGACCTAGGGCTTCTCAATCGAGCTAAGACAAGACAAGATTGGAACAGTCTAGTATGATCTCCAAAATTAGTTAATTCATTGTATCGTCATGTCAAGATCTCTTCAAGGTCTTGAATTAGTGTGAATTTTTCTTGATTTAAGTCGAAGTAGTATATATAATTAGATTTAAATGGTTTAGATTTTTTGAATTGGTTCTTGTCAAAACATTGCAAAATTTTTCTAATGATCTTGATCTTGGTCTTGAATTATAATCCATGGTATGGTCTTGTTCTCGTCTTGATAAGTCGGGACGAGATCAAGAAAAGATCAATATAATCTTGATCTTGAGTAAAGCCCTAGCACGAACGGTTTGAGGGCATGGTTATCTCACCCACATTACTATAAACGTCACATTATTATACCAATGTCAATTTCTAGTACGATTACGAAGACTAAGAAATATGCAAGAACAAGCGTATACTATATAACAAGGCATCGAATTTATTAATCAATATTAAAAAGTTGATAAAGTATTGTCATGTTTAAGTATACACAATAATAATATGTTGGAATAATCCTAAGTTAATAATTGGCAAGCTTTCAAGTGTGCTGTAACGGTGGTTACGACATCTAGAGATCCAGGGTTCAATTCCTGGCAAAATAAATTAATTGTGGCTAGCCAAGATTAGAGATTTACAGTCGAGAGATTTATCTTTGAAATCGGGAAAAATTGTACGATTTCGGGAGTCTCCCGATGAAATCTGGAAAGGTGGCAACCCTATAGTTACTTGTGTTATTTTCATTTGTTTTCTCCAACATTCAATAACCAACCAACAATTCGATACCACACGATCGTTGAAAGAATGTGTACATAAATACTTTTTGTTTACATACTTATGGGTGTATAATAATTTTGCATACAAAATATTCAAAAGAAAGAATGTATGTATTTTGTAGGGATAAATATGGGTGAGATGGAACGGGCTTGTATAGAGTACAGACCGATGTACGTAAACATACTCATAATATTATTAAAAATAAAATGAAACTTGAAAAATAATTAAATTTTAAATTAAAGTTCTTTTCTTATGTTAACTTATATAAAGTATATCGAGAATAAATATAACCATACACTCACTAAATGTGAAACCTGTTGAAATGAATAATCGTTTAATGCACACAGCTCTGGACAAAATTGTACTATTTGACATAATTCTAATTGGATCTTATTTTTAAAAACAAACCATGTATTTATTTTCTTAAAACATTAATATATGCCCCTTTTTACACATGAAAGTTTTGATGAAAGTTTTCAATCACAATAAAAATATTTGATATAACTAAAGTTACATTACTGTCTACACGACGAAATTAACTTGAAATATATCACTTGTTTACTATTTCTTTCTTTGTCAACCATTTCAGTCACATGATCAGAGTATACCAATCACAAGGATGCAGGATATCAACACATCGTACACACTACACTACGTCTTACATCTGAAGTTACAGATAAGATTTCATGAAAATAATCATCAAAATAGAAGACTTCTCTATTTCATCAAACTAAAAAGATGCATAAAAAAATACTATTGCTCACCAAATCAATCTCATAAATGTATCTAAGTATCTCTGAAATTTAACAAGAAAAAGCAGTAACATATATTTTGGAGATATTATTTGTTGGACAGAGAGATGACCGTTCATCGAATGTTCTAGAAAATTATGTATACCATAATATTGTGTACGATATGTTACTACCACAATGTTGCGCCACCGTTGTCGTGCAAATAATTCTCTCTATGTTGAATGTATGTATTTTAGTATTGGGTGTACAGTAAAAAAATTGCAAAAATTGGAGAAAAATTTTATGTCCCTGATTTCGATAAAAACTCTATTTTTAGTTAATTTTGACATAGCGAAAACGATGCTGTGAGTCAAAATACGATACGATTAACGGTTTTCAAGATATCAGATCCATAGTGCTAAAATTCAAAATTGCATGAATTGAGAAGCGAATATTTTGAAATGTGTTGGTCGGACATTAAAATGAACCTGATTTTCGTACTGTCGGGATTAAAATTACCCTAGATAATGATTATTATCAAAATCGAGAACCAAAACTTTTTTCACTTTTGCACATTTTTTCCAAGGGGTACCCCTTAATAAATTGCAAAAATTGGAGAAAAATTTTATGTCCCCGATTTCGATAAAAACTTTATTTTTAGTTAATTTTGACATAGCGAAAACGATGCTGTGAGTCAAAATACGATACGATTAACGGTTTTCAAGATATCAGATCCATAGTACTAAAATTCCAATCTATATGAATTGAGAAGCGAATATTTTGAAATGTATTGGTCGGACGTTAAAATGAACCTGATTTTTGTACTGTCGTGGTCAAAATTACCCTAGAAAATTATTATTATTATTAAAATCGAGGACAAAAATTTTCTTCACTTTTTTCAAATTTTTCCAAGGGGTACCCCTTAAAAAAATTGCGAAAGTTATAGAAAACTTTTTTGCCCCCGATTTTTATATAAACTTCGTTTTAAGCTAATTTAGACCTAGCGAAACCGATAGCGTTGGTTAAAATACGATACAATTAACGGTTTTCAAAATATTAGATCCATAGTGCTAAAATTCCAAACTGTATATGAATTGAGAATTGAAAATTTTCATCTGCATTTAGTTTTCGTGTTTACAGACGTGAAAATGGCGGAATTAGGCCATTTTATGAACATATTCCTAACATTTTTGTCTGTGATCAATATTTTCAAGCGTTACAAGTTGGGACTAAACTTAATATACTCTGGTATACATTATATAAAAATTAAAATTTTCCGGCATATTTTGAACTTTTTCATTTTGCAACAAACCCACTAACAATATGTATCATAGTATTCTTGATACACCTTGTATATTTTTCATTGTGTACCAAACTCACTCACAATATATCTTATGGTATTCTTGTAACATCTTGTACATTTTTGTAACAATTTTTATATAATGTTTTCTCAATTGTTATACAGTAACCCAGTTTTAATGGCACTAGGAAACTGTTACAAATATCGTAGCCTACCCGAGTTCCTAGTCCGTGTATTAGCTCTAATATTTATTAACGTTTTTTTTCTTCATATTATGATATAATAACAGGCATGTTATAACACGACTTGACTTAAGGTTTTCATCAAGTCTCCAAACAATTAATTATATACAAATAGTATACTGACTGTTATACTTCGGTATTGTTACTTACATGAGTCCTTTTACAACGGCTCTTACATTTTTTTTTCCAAAACACTTGTCCTTTATAAATATTGAATGTCATAATTATTGTACCGCTGAGAATTTAGTACGAAGAACTTAGGTATGTATGAAGAACTTGTACGAAGAACTTGGGTATGTACGATATGTGTACATAGGCTGGCTGTTTGTTTAAATTATTTTACATATTTTATGCGAAACACACTTGTTTTGCGTGTGCGTGTGTGTGTTTAAAAATGTCTAAGGTATCGTTAGCTCGAAACAGGAAGCCTGCGAATTTTTGTTGAAATAAAAAAATGATTATTTTGACCGCAATATAAGCGTAGGGTTGGGAGTGGACACGCGTGCATATACCCCAACATCTATGTGTGAAAGTACTATGATCCACAAAGGTAGAGCTGGCTCTCTTTATACCCGGTATATACTGTGTGTGTTAGAAAGCTTTTCCAATAGAAAATCAATGTTAAATATTATTTATTACTGACTGTCCTTGTGGTTACTGTATGACGTCAGTCAGTACACTCATGTAATGAGAGTAGGTTAAATATGTTCAATGAATTCGTAACTTTAGTATGTGCATCATAAAATCCTCACTCTTAAATGACAAACAAACAACCATACGCATACAAACAACCATACCTATAGACTATCCAGATGTTTATATGTATGAGATGACTCTCATTACATGTGTACTGACTGACTTCATATAGTAACCACACGGCCAGTCAGTAATAAATAATATTTAACATTCATTCTCTATTGGAAATGCTTTCCAACACACACGGTATATAAGAGTATATTAAGTTTAGTTCCGACTTTGTAACAGTTGTCTGCCTGTCAACACGGTAACTCAAAAAAGAGATAACGAGCTGAGGATATTCTTGAGCTAAAAACTAAGGTCAAGTTCGTCAATGGGGGAAATCGGACTATGTTTGGGCAAACTGGACAAAACTGTCTATCTTTAAAACCGCCAGAGATAGTACAAAGATTCAAGGAAAAAAAAAGTTCCTTTTTTTACCTTTTTCTAATCTGTAACAATGTTATATAAATAAGAATAATACGGTCGCCAGTTGTTGTGAAACTTTAAAAAATGAGTGCCACCTGTGTGGCCATATTTAAAAAGTGAGACATTATTTAAAAATAAAATTTATCTACATCATGTAAACTTAACTTCCTTGATTTTATCTTGTTTTTAGATATCAGATGAGATTTACGACAGAGGATCTTCAAGGAAATGTGATATCTTCAAGGAAATGTGATAATTTGTTTATGGAAAAATTGACAATAAACTGATTTCCATTTAGTTGACATGGCTTCCATATTGTGTGTTATAATAACATGTTCCATTGATAGCATTATATTGATTCCATATTATAGATGAAGAGCTTGAAGGAAAAATATCCATCAACTATATTTTGAAAACATAGTTGATGTACCTTTTAATGTACCACTAGTTGTGCTAGTTGCATAGCGAGACACCTGCGTCATCTGCATAGCGAGACACATGCATAGCGAGACACCTGCATCGACAAATACCACAGCTTGCATCCAGTCTGTGGTATTTGTGAGGAAAGCTTACGAATAGATCACGGTTCGTTCTCGGTCCAATCGATTACATTTATATTGTTATTCTCGATTCGACCGGAACTTGACTGTTACGGATAATATGAATGCACACATTGTTTCTTACTTAATAATATTTTAGAAGAATGAGATCGACCCAAAAACGAACCGTGATCGGCATTATAGTGTGATTCCACCCTTAAATAGCCTACAGTCTCCACTCACAACCCAGCCTCTAGGGCGTATTTTATACAGTTCTAAGGATCACACAATTTTCAAAACTTTTGGATCTTTTTCCCTCGACAGCCATCTATCTGTCTAATTGAATTGAAAAATTGAGATAAGAACTTACATTTATAAATATTCCCGAACTAGGTTTCTATATCACTCAGAATTAGAATCAGACTGGTAGTGCATCCAGGAGCACTAATATGTAGGGTTGCCTAAATAGCCACCAAGTAATTTGGCTACAGAGTGGGACTTAACTAACTAACTAATTTAACTAACTGATAAATGTTTAAATGGCTATAAATGAAAGATAATTACTACAGAATATGATTCAATTATAAAATTTTGGTCAATAGCTCCTTGTCTATATTATATTGATGATAAAAGAACTGCTTCACTAATTATGAATGAAGTTATTGTGTTGTTGTGCTTAAGTGGTACTGTTGGAATTATCCGTTCACATGACAACGTTCAAATAAAAGCAATAGTATATAACTTATAACATGGTAGGCAGTAGGATGATGATATTCATGTCTTAAAGCTAATTATATTTACCTATGTGAGCGTGGATGTTGATACAGTTAAACCTAATTCATACGATATATAGGTCATCAACACAATTATTTTATGTAAATTTACAGTCTGCAGTATGTAAAAATAGGTATAATTTTGTACGTTCAATGATGCCAAAAACGCAAAGGAGGATAATTTGAGAACGATAAGGGGTAAGAACATTTCATTTTTTCTAAATATATCGAAAACGCGGCATTAATATTTTTTCTTTATTGATGTGTACTCTTTTTCCGGTTTTACAATTTTAACCCAGAGATTTATATGTGTGGCGGCGGTTTTATAACATTGATTCTCTATTCGCAAAGTTTTCCAACACACACGGTATATTCAATATATCGGTATACCCAGCCTTAATGGAAATCGACGTTAGTATTGTATTGTGACGCTTAAGTATTCATAAATAATAATATGTGGAATAATAAGTTAATGTTGACTAGAAAGTAATATTGCCAATGATATGAAAAAAAATTGATTCATTTTTCAGAATCATCCGTGGTGTAACGTTAAGCACACACAAAGGGCTAGAAATCCACATTTCCAGGATTCGATATTTGGTGGCTGAGTTAATTTTATCAATATGTACTTAAAAAATTTAATTGCATATTTGTCTACATAGTATTATACGCCAGTTCTTGCATACAATGTCTTACGTAACGTTTATGAAAATTGATATTAGTATTGAATTGTGAGGCTGAGTATACACAAACCATAATATGTGGAGTTATCAATGATTATTATTATCAATATTATTTATTAGTTTGTATATTCTACTGGGAAGTTGGTCGTGTGTACTTCGATCTGTGTTTCGCACTCAGTAATGTATCACTTAGATTCAAATGCAATTTGCACGTTGTTATTTTAAACAGTTTTCACTGTAAATTGTTGTCTATCGCAGAGGCGGGCACAGACAGCTCGTCTGAGCCTTACGGGCTCTCCATAAGCTGGGTGAGAGTAAGTAAAGAAGGTATGTTTTGAAGCAAGACGGAACGATGTTTCAATACAGGTTGTCCTACCGATTATTGCCCAATAATTATATAGTATCGTCTATAGTATAGTCAATATTTTATTTTTTTTGAAAAACAAATTATGCGAAAAATAATTTCCACTACTACAAAAAGTACTTTTCACTTTTTCAATTCAAAGAAGACTAACTCGAAGAACTCAAATTCCCACTTTATGTAAAATTTAACTTAATTCATCAAATTCCCATGGCACTATACTGAGCATACTCCATACGAAGAAAAAATAATTAAATCAGGTAAATAATTCTTTATTAGTTCTCGGATATGAATAGTAAAATATTTAGACAAATTATTTGGAATTTCCAAAACTATATTTCTATTTAAATTATCCTTTGCAAAAATTTCCCTCTTTTATTACAATGGTCCAGCGGTAAACTTATAGGTTCAAAAGATTTATATATATTTTCATTTTATTCATACACAAATATGATATATACTAAAAAGGTACATTTTATGACCCTAATTACCAGCCCAAAATTCCAGAGTATGTATTGAATGATTGTATGTATTATTTACTTTGTATAATAGTGACCATAAAAAAGATTTGGTATTATTATATTTTTTTCAGAAAATGTTTTAATTAAAAAAAGAAAATATTAATAATTGGTAGGTTACCCTGTATTAACTCTATCTCTCTTCCCTACCTCTCACTCAGAGCTTGGCGGAGTCAACTCCTGCCCACCTCTGGTCTATCGTATCTTGAAATAACGTTTTACAATGTAGGTAGTACAGGCAGTAAACATACAAAACATAATCATGAAATAATGTGTGTTCTCTCATATAATAATGCGATCCGATGCAGGTTGGTTAGTTGATGCGGCTCATATACAATAATTATAAGGGTAGTAAGTCAGTATGTGCATGTGAGTTTAGCTAGGCTAATAAGCAGCTAACTAATAATTAAAGTTTTCATTTAGATACTTCATTCAAATGTATAATCATGTGTACTTACCAAGTAATAGATAACAATATATAATATGTACCTTATTATTGTTCAGATATGATTGTTATCGCAAACTATAGCAGTCTTATCGTACAGATAATCTCACTGAACAGGAGATGATTCAATAAAAACAAGCGAAAATAACAATTAACTTAATTAATTGCTTAAATACCCGGTATATATATAGTGAATTTATGGAAAACAGATTCAAACAAAATTTAAAAAACGAATATTTTTTGTTCTATCACTTACGGTTTCAAATACAACAGTTTTGCCTATTTTGCCCATACATGGTCCAATTTTGTCCATTCACGGACAAAACGGACAGACAGATATTTTCAACCGTTTCAAAATCGGGACTCAAGTAAATATACCTTGGTATGTATTATATACCGGGTATAACAACTAATTGAGTTTATTTTTAACCCGACTGCAAAAAAGGAGGATGGTTCTCAATTCGTCTGTATTTTTTTTTTTTTTTTTTATGTTTGTTACCTCAGAACTCCGTCATTTATGAACCGATTTTGAATTTTTTTGTTTTAAAGGGTTTGATTCCCGATTGGTCCCATTGTCACCAAATCGCATTCTGATGAGGGGATCTCCGGGAAATTGAGGAAAGTCCTCATTTTATATGTGATAACCGATTTCTGCGAAATTTTTTTTTTTTTTTGAAAGGGTATACTCATTCATAATGGGAAAATAAAAAAATTTTTTTAAAAACCGACTTCAAAAAAATTTTTTACAAAAAAAAAAAAACCGACCCCAAAAAAAAAAAATTTTTACAAAAAAAAAACAAAATGTTTGTAAAAAAAATTGAAAATCTGTTATAAAAAAATGCACTAAAAATTACAAAAAAAAAAAAAACGGGTAAAAAAAAATGTGTTATAAAAAAATTCACTAAAAATTAGTTGGTCGTTTAGTAGGTCTACCCATATTTAGACAAATAAAATCAGTTATAGAACTTCAAAGTCACTAAAAAGCGAGAAATAAAACTTATTTTGACAAAATGGAAACCCGACTTAGCAAAAGATGCACTAAAAAGTAAAAAAATAATTGCATATTCTTGTGCCAATTTTCACCAAAGCAAAAATTTTTAAATATATATGTACAATTATTGTTATTTTTGGAGGCGGTGTCCAAAAGTTATGTGAATTTCTCTATGTTGACACTGCCTCCAAAAATAACAATAATTGTACATATATATTTAAAAAATTTTGCTTTGGTGAAAATTGGCACAAGAATATGCAATTATTTTTTTACTTTTTAGTGCATCTTTTGTTAAGTCGGGTTTCCATTTTGTCAAAATAAGTTTTATTTTTATTTTTAATTCTTTTGTGATAAGTTGCCATGGAAACCACAAAAGCTGTTTTAATCAACAAAAGTTGTTTTTTATAAAAAGGAATTTATTTATTCATAAATGTATCTTCTATCTCAGGTCTTCTATCTAATCTCTTCTATATGTTTATTAAGTAAAATCGACCGATTTGGCTCATTTGGAAAATCGAAGTATCTTTCAGCTGTTATCTCTTTTCATTTTTACCGACGGACAAGTGAATATTCAGCAATAAACTAATTCCTGGCACTTTAAGAACACCCATATCAAATAATTTTTTTCTTCGGTCAATATTTGCATGCGTTATAAAGTTGGAACTTTGCTTATTTATACCCTTGTATATAGAATATACCCTTACCTTTATAATACCCTTACCATAATAATTTTTGATGATTGTGCTCCTTTATCAGATTAGATTGTAATGCTCTTAGTTATTCGATATTACATATTACAAACTTTATACAGCTTATGTGTTCAACGTCAAAGAACGTCGTAGACCTTTTAAAGAATTCATTTGTTCTGCATTCGCCTCAACATATATATAAATACACGCAAGTTCACAAAACAAAAACAAATAGAAGCATATGAAAATAGTAAAATAAACAAATTAATTATAAATTGACATCATGATAGTGAGAAATCATATACATTCTACTACCATAACATCTCAGGAAGCTCCTGGCCATTGCCAAGATAAGGGAGAAGCGAATCCCGTCAAGTTGAAGTTGAAGGGGGAACACAATGGACCGTAAGGGCGCAGTGCAGTACATTTTATACTCCAAGATATATCTATCATTCTAGAGCGTTGGTCTAGAATTCTAGAGGTTATGAGTTCGATTCCCATCCCAGAGATAAGAAAATAGGTGTTCAAACTGTTAATAATAAATAAAGAAATACATGTAACAGCAATTTTAGGTCCTATGCAGAGAGAAATATAATGTTACTCAACATATACTGAGTAATAAAAGATCTTTACAATTACAATTTTCGTAGAAGCGGAGCTGTGACGGGTAATGATGATTGCCTATTTATAAAATTTCTTTCAAATTTGTAATATAATTAGGATACTGTCATATATATGGAATTTTCATATTTTGTACTAGAAATTATAATCCCACAAACAACTTGGCGCTCGCTGCATGATTGATAGACGATAATGAATAATTATGTTTTAATACTATGTATAAATATTAAATGTATCACATAACATACAGAGTCTCATCTTTAAAATGATACGTTTATAATAATTAATTGAGGAAAATATATACACATCTAAAATATATTTGTACAAAAGGGGGCTAAGTTCATTGTTTTAAGATTTTTTCTCGAAAAAAAGTATTGATATCGTTTTTCGTCAAGATTCATTCAAAAGCTTGTAGTTTTAATAGCTAGTCAAAAATTTGTAGAGTGAAAAAAGTCATGGGAATTTGAACTTGAAGTAAAATATTACAAATGTAAATGTTTTGACGAGATCACTATTTTTTGTTGCGTTCTTATTTGAACAAAAAGCGAGATTCTGAAACTTCAATGTCTTCCTTTTTAGGTCTTCTAAGACATATAAAATATATTCATTGACTATTATTTTGAAATGCAATGAATATTCATATCTTTAGATGTCCACAAAAGCCGCCCAAGCAAAAAATTTGGGGTGCATGAAAAAACTGTTTCAAGCAATAGTTGACACGCATGTTTTATTGGCTTTTATTGGCTCTGCCATCCAATAAAAACCGCATCAAAATCAGTTTAGCAGTTTAGTTATTTCAACGTGAGTTTGGCACAAACCGACTGACATACACTAGATCTGTTTTTGGTTCATTGAGCCACAAAAGTACCTTATTCATTCGGTTTCAACGAAAAACTGTTTCGGATAAAAACGATTCATAATAAATATATTAAGAAATTTTATGCGAAACATTTTCTCAAAAACCGATGAAATAAAGTACATATCAATAAAAAACTAATTCATAGTACATCTAATGACATAGACCTATATACACATTACTCAAACTTGACCCAACGCACGCCTATGAATTTAGATACAAACCAGTTTAGTTGATGTTGTAGCTTGAATATGTTTTTACAAATGAACTTACAAATACTTCATTAGTCCTCTTTAATTGGCTTATTTAATGGATGGATAAATCCACTCCATATTATATTTATTATTACGGAAAAAGTTTTCTAATATTGTATGAGACCATCCTCATCATCATTTATACGCTTAATATTTGACAGAGTTTTCAAAAACTTGTGTCATTTAAATAAATATTAGTTAAATAATAAATAAAACTTTTGTCATTTAAATCAAGTGCAACAATAATTATTATTATCATATAAAATAGTTTAAAAAAGTTTTTCTAGTTTGTGAATTGAAGCACAAACCGTTAGCTTTTAACTGGCGTGTAGTTTTTTCCACCCTCATTGAAAATAACAAAAAATAAAAATGTTTTTTTCAAAAAATAATATAATTTTGCGAATGACGATACAGAAACATACACCAACCTCACTGATTTTCTATCAACCAATAGAAAACAAGTAAAATCTCACTCTCTTATTATATTATTTAGTTGGCGTGTCTTTTATTTTTGTTATTATTGTCCGAGCAAAGTTACAAACAATATTGGTAAGTACTTTAAAAAGTTAATTTCGATCGATCATTCAAATATTTTTCAATTAAATTGAACGATTTCTAATAAAAAACAATAAACACTAATTTAAAAAAAATACATAAAAAACTCAAGAAGAGCCGGTAAATTTTTGATAAATGTTTACACATTATAAGTTTGCTTGGAAAGTACTATCAAAATATGAAAGACACGCCTTCTATAATATAATAATAGAGTGAGAGAAATACAATTAATACATAAAGGATATACAGTTTTACAGATTTTTAGAGTTTACTCCCAGGTATAAAAAGTTTCACTTTAAAACGTACACGTTACGTGTTTTATGGATAACCTCTTATCTATCTAGTCTTAATATTTCATTCAATGTACACTATAATAACATCTATTTTCCGCACATGCATTAATATCACGTATCATCACGTAGCAATATGTATTCTACGTACTTCAACGTTTTCTCTATATATATCAACCAACATGATTCACCTGCATATTGTATAAATGTAGCCTGCAGTGTACCAAAGTTGTTGCTACGGCTCGTCACACAATATTATGTAAATAGTTTTCGTACCTTTAAAGTCTCAATGGATTTAAACACTGACAATGAGTGGAGCATACCTTATTTAACTTTATTCATATACTCTATTGTTAAAACTGTTCTACCTACATAGTACACTACTGTTGTAAAGTTGTTTACACAGCAAACAAACGCAATCCGTTAATCGGAGATCATCAATCTATCTGAACGGATGATTATATTCTCAAATTGGACTTATCATCATATCTATAAGAAGATTATGTTCTTATTATTCACTAAAACTTTAATTATTCAAAACTTTGTACTGTACATTGAGTATGGAAAACTTCAATGGTCAAACTTTTCAAACTGAAAGTACTACCAACTGTATACAGGCTGTTCTGAAATTTATTCAAGAAAACTTTACCACGGTGTAAAGCTGCAAAAAACAAACAAAAAAGTTTAATAAAGTTTTTCGATTTGACGCTTATTTTTTAAGATATCAATTAAATACAATCAATTAAACATTGATAAATTAAACCAATCACACAGAGCGCATAGTTTAAGGAGGCGGGCCTCGGCAGTAGAGCGTGGTGCTTTACCTGTTAAAGGCTAACAGACGGTAAGAGACCACGTCTCCTTGCAATATGCGCTCTTTGATTGGTTGAATTTATCAATGTTTAATTGATTGTATTTAATTGATATCTTGAAACATAAGCGTCAAATCGAAAAACATTATTCAAAGTTTTGCTATCGATTTCCTGTCGGATTCAATTGATTATCGAAAAAATGTTTCGAGTAAAATTTGTTTGTTTTAAAAATACTAACACAATTTTTATAAAGCATTTTTTTCGAAAATCGAACGGATTCGGCATAAATCAATGTAAAGCTATAAGATGGACATAAACACATATTTAAGCTTTTACAAAATGATCATTTACGGTTTAAACACTTCCACTGGATCAAGATTTTAATTATTTGTTACATGGGATACTACAAAACTTATATCAGTGTAGTGAATAGTCTTAATGTCGTCACAAGATGGATTCTATTGCAAAGCTACACATCCGGGATGGCCATTTCAAAGAACATTCCATTTTGAAGCTCATTATTTTTTGAAACTCATTATCATTCTGTTTAATCAAAATAGAATGTCAATTACAATTTAATTATGCAATATTTAATCATTTTCTCAAACATTATATCATTTATATATATATACGTAAGCTATTTAAAATTTAATAGTATTTCAATTGGATATTGATTTAAGGATGTTCCAACATATCACCACTTTTTGCGACAGATTTTGCTCTTTTTCACAGGCTAAAATTAACGTTTTCTTATAAATCCCGAAGTTTCAGAATTTTTGAGCGTTTAGAACGCGAGTTAATTAATATCAAAGTTATCATTCTCTCTCACTCTCTCTCTCTCTCTTTAGAAGCATGTAAAACTTCATGTCCGCCCAACTATTATCTGTTGTATTAGAAAAAATACTCGACAGAGTTAAAAAAAAATACTAGGAAAGTGAAGCTAAATATTTATTATATAATTTTTATTTTAAATCGTTTCTTACCGTTTTATTTTCGAAATATAAAAGTTTTAAATTATTATTTTTCTTCAAATTAACATTATTTTGTATATGTGAATATTGTTTTTGTCTATGTGTTGTATTTGTGTGTTTATGTATTATGCTATAATAAAATCAAACCGGTTTTTGGTCCTGATTATATAACACAGTGCTGGAACATCCTTAATGGAAATCCTTTGAGTGTGATATGTGTTATGTAAACCTGTTTGTTTTTTCTAAACGGCAGTGTAAATAATATATTTGTAACAAAAGTTTGCTTTGCATGTATCAGCTTGTAGTCTAGAAAGATGATCGATCTATCCACTGCGCCTATGGTGGTTACAAATGGTTGTTATAATTAAATAATAAATATAACAAATATCAGAAATATATCAGAAACGCATATCAGGAAATATGAAAAATACATATTTACATTTTTCTGCCAGGAGTTATAAAAATTTTATTCGTTAAACAAACGGATATCAAGGCATTCATTAAAAATACATTTTTTTATTATTTTTTTTTAAAGTGTAATTTATTTAGCCTGTGTACATATATTAACATACTGATTGTATTTAGTTGATCTGTATACAGTGTGTTACAGAATTGCGTTGGCGTTGTCTTAGCGATGTGTTCTCTTGCACAATCTAAACAAAAAATGTGCCAACTTGCGAATTTCCTGAGAATAAATACATTACTTCACTTTTGGGAAAAGATCTTTATTATGTAACTGTTTATATTTTACGAATGAACTGTTTATATTTTACGAACATTAAAATTGTAAATATATCTGTAAATAATAAAGTTACCGAAAATATGGTCAGTTGATAAATTGTCGTAAAATTTATTGACTATATTTTTACCCATGACCAACTTTTTATACTCGGTATATGTAAATATACAAGGTATATTAAGTTTAGTCCCGACTTTGTAATGCTTGAAAATATTGATCGCAGATTATGTCCGTCCGTCTGTCTGTGAAAACGATAACTCAAAAACGAAAAGAGATAGCAAGCTGAAATTCCGTGTGTGTGTTCTAGTGCTAAAATGTATGGTCAAGTTAGGACCATGTTTGGGCAAAATGGGCAAAATTGCCTATCTTTGAAACCGTAAGAGATAGAACAAAAATTTAATAACAATAAAAGTTCCTTTTTAGAAATAAACAACTTTTGTTTGAAACTTTTTTTCACAATTTTAGTATATACCGGGTATTTAATCAATTAAATAAGATCGTTGTTTTATTTTCACTTGTTCATATTACAAATATTAGGAAAAATTCCCTTTCTCTTTAATCATTTTGGTCCATTAATGACCTTGATCTTTCAAATAACAAAAGCATCAGGCAAGTCAAAAAAACACTGAAATAAGTTTTGTTTTTTATGATCAATGTTTGTACTTGAGTTTGTTATATACACGGTTTTTTAAACAAAAGATATAAATGTTTTCTTTTGTCCAGTATGTCTTGAGTTGAGGCTGTACGTGATTATAATATTTTATTATTGGTTGTTAGGATAACTAGGATAACGCACAATAATCAATCAATATAATAGAATTATAAGTATATCACGCAATAACGTAGGTTGTTCTGTATATTGTTGAATTTGAAGTAATAATACAAAAAGCATATGGCATTTATATGATTCGAAATCGTGCCAACTTTATCCGTACTTTTTTTAACGTTTATTACAAATAGTTCAATCAATGAATAGTTATAAAAGGAGTATTTCCGTAAATGTTTCGATTGCAAGAATTGTCCTCAGGGCTTTAGTTGCATTACTGTAGTTAAACTGTATATTTCTTAGGTCTACAGTTCTAGGTCTTTTACTTTGATTTTTTAATAGTTTTTATTACCCGGTACACCTAATAATATTTATAGGATAATATGAGTTTAGCCCCGATTTGCATCGGTTGAAAATATTGATCGTAGACAGAAATTTAATTCAAGAAATTATTTCATTATTCCATTTCCGCATATCCGCCTGATTGCACGTCTAACCAATTGGCAACACGAACTCTAAATCGAAAAAAAAAACCAGCAAGCTGAAATTTTGTGCATGTTCTCGAGCTAAAAATAGTGACCGAGTTCGCGAATTTAAACCCACAAGCAATACAGGATATGTTAAAAAACAGAAATTGTTCCTTTTTAGAAAATCAACAACTGTTGTTTGAAAGTTTTTTTCATGAACTGAATTTTTTATTACAAAAACATATATATTTATAGCACCTGTATACACTTTTTTTTTATACATCTGAGCGTGTGAAAAGTAAAATAAACAACAGCTCATTCGTTGTTGAGTTAACGCTTTAATCTGGAAATGAATAGTCAGAACGCTTTTGAAAGAACACCCTATATAGAAATGAAAATCAATAATTCCAATCCAGTTGTTGAATTTTAAAGAGGCTTTCAAAGCCTGTGTACAAACAGGAAGAGTGTGAACAATAAATAATGATTTTTCTTTAAAATGCCGTACGACGAATAAGCATGTGTTGAAACATTTATTTTATTTTTTTAAACGATGAGAAAATGTGTCATCTATAAATTTTTAATGACACAATATCAGCGTTCCAGAAATAAAATAAGACAATAAATTTTTATCGGTTAGTATTATGTGTAGTTTACGGCAAACAATATATCGGTATGCTTTTCAAATGAACAATTGTCATACAAAAATATCCTGCAGATGGCTTAAACAAGGGTTTATTATTTTATTATCTACTTATGCTCAATTGCACCGTACCATTTCAGTCAGGCTTAATTTTGATTTATTCTAAAATAAACAAATTTTATCGTTTCACCGTTCGATAAGCTGCTCTTAAATGGACAAAATTGTTCTTAATTTTAAGCCCCCGATATCGGCTGCTTAACCGATTCTTAACTTTAAGATCTTGTTTGCACCTGCGGATTAGATACTTTTTAAGTGTCTAGTTCAACAAGTTGCTAATGGTTAAACCATCTTACATCTTCATACATGGCTCTACTTTTACAAGAGTATGTAGAGAGCACCCCATGTGTTTGTTTAAATGAAAGTTAATTTTGTTGGAAATCATTTTCTATTTTAAATTATTAAGTATTTTTAGTTCATGTTTTATTTTAGTTTTTTTTTAAATCAAAATTGTATTTTTTGTTTTTTAGTCTTAAAACTAAATTATTTTTTGTGTTGTAGTTTCATTCTTCATTATTATTCCCTTGAATGAATCCAATTCTTACCAAAGAAAGTCTATATCGAATATAGCATAGGAAATTTATATCAAATAGCAATTTTTTTCTAAATTTTAAGAGGATATGTCTTTTTTTTTATTAAAATTTTGTTGATGACATTCCTATAGAAACTATAAACTATATGATCACACTATAAATCCATACATGTAAGTTAGAAATATACAAATTCGTAAATCCGGGAGTGGATGAAAACTCAATAAAAAATTCCCTTACATTCGTACATAGATATAGATACATACAAGTCAAGCTTATAAAAGCATGTTAAAAAGGGTTATATTATGAAAATGTATCCATTCTGATTCGATTTTATTTATAGGTTTGTAGGTTTGAGTTTTGTCAGTATATAGGTATAACCTTCATTTATATAATATAATGCTTTCCTTTAAATTTATTCATATGAAATTAAATTATTTGTACAAATATTAATTAATATGAAATGCTTGTGCTTTAAATGAAGTCCAACAGTGTTCGCAAACCTTTATGATTAGTCCAATCTAATCAAATTTGCATATGCATTATATGAAAATTTAAATAGTTTAGTTCTTCTTCATGCAAACCGAATACACGAATACGAAGGAATAATATAGAGAAGGTCTCTTTCTAAATTTATGCAAACAAGTAAAGGGAGTCTTTCAGTTTCTTTATATACGCACTATTTATAGTCGCATAGTATGAATCACTATTACCTCAAAATTCACGTTATCGTAGTTGGAGAAGCTTACGATAAGATTATACGCTCACTGATGTCATGCGTAATGAAATGACAGTTTTTGGTGCTCTGTGACTTATTGGGTGTAGTTCCACCGAAATGTACACGTCACGTTGTCCCCTACAAAAATTTATATGGTATCTATTTAACAATTAACAATAAAATAAATTTATTCAGTATTAATGGTTTAATTTATTATATTTGGGATGTTGACTGAAAATTTTTTTTCACTTGAATTGTTGAAGCATGTTTACTTGACAAATATCAAGGTAAAATTACTTTTTAAATAACTTTCAAAATAAGCGAGATATGAATGATTGAAATTCCCGATTAAACAAAGAGGGTGATAGCCCTCTTGATAGGCATTGTGACGTCAAAATGTACTATCACCATTTAAAATACACGTAAAACTCCGTTTTGCAAGAAAGAGACAGATAATAATCTTTAAAAGCTTATAGGTTCCTTGTTATTTGTCGGATTTTAATTTCGTTTTTTAATATTATTACAGTATTAACAGTATTTTCATATTCTGAAAATAAATATGTCATATTTGGTATTAGTCAACTACCCAATTGCTTTATAAAATTATTACTAAGACAGAATCGAACCCCGGCTCCCTAGTTTATGGTGAAAAACTATAATACATACGCTGTGTTAAAAATTTCTAGAACTTTTGATGAACCATTTAAGTTTTACAATTTATGTGTAAGACAAACTTTTTTTCATGATTTTCATTCAAGAGCCATTATCTTAGATGAGTTTTATGCATACTTAGGGAACAACCTGTACTTGTAGAAACATTCTGTACATTTTAATTGTACAGTTTTCTTTGCTAGTAGTTTTACATACAGAACAAACTCAATACGTGGTATTGTTTTACAATTCCAGTAGAGAAAATTTGATTAAAAATGTATTTTAATAAATCATATAACAACATTTATTCAATTTACTTTTTACATTTTATGACAAATTAACTAACCACCACCGATCGTGGATCGTGGTGGTTAGTTATACGGAAAACTCGAATTCGAATATGATTTTAATTATTTTCTAATTGAAATTCACTAGTTTACTACTATTTCTGTAATAATGGCACGGGCGGCTGTTGGAATACAAAATTGAATTACGAACTGGTAAATTTGTGAGCAACACAAATAAATTTAATTAGAGGATTTCTTGGAAGTCAATAAAGAACATATATAATTGTTATACAGTGCGTAAAGAGTAGTTATACAGACCGTTTTCAAAAGCATTTCTAATAGAGAATCAATGTTTAATAAATAAATAAAATATCAACTATAAAACTATACAATACACAAGCATCTGGATAGTCTATAGGTACAGTGTATGCGTATGGATGTTTGTTTGTCATTTAAGAGTGGGGATTTTTTGATGCACATACTAAAGTTAAGAATTTAATGAACATATTTAACCCACTCTCATTACATGTGTACTGATTGACTTCACACAGTAACCACACGGCCAGCCAGTAATAAATAATATTTAACATTCATTCTCTATTGGAAAAGCTTTTCAACACTCACGGTATATGGAGTACTGTATATATGCAATCTACCAACACCATTCAATACTTGATTCAAACAAACGTACAAGTCCGTTTTGCTAGTAATACGCTGATATGCTATTTATTCTACTTCTCTAGTTTTGTATATTCACTGTGGCGTCATCGTACCAGTATAGACGCATGCACGTGACTGGCTACGAATTAGCTTTGTGTAAAGGTATAAATTGGTGAAGCGTAGAAATGCGTTTAGCTAGGACATTGATTTTGCTGTCATTGTGAAGAGTCTCTTCATCCAGTACCGAACGAGCTACGAGAGCTACGGCAACGTCCAAAAAGAAATGGAAAAACGTCGCAAATCGATTACGTAATAAATCCATCAGGCATATAGCGGTTATCGGTAGTTACCAAAGTCTACGGATCAAATGTTTACATATTTATGCGTGTGTAAAGAATAGTCCATGTACTGATTATGAATTAAAATGAACAGTTCATGCAAGCTGATTGTTAATTCAGTATATACCGAGTATTTAGACAACTAGCTCAGTTAGTTGCTATTTTTGAATTGTTTTTTAAATTATCTTTTTCATATACAAATAGTAATAATATGTAATAGTAATTGTTTGAAGCATGATCATGTTATTTGAAGTACAATTTAGCATGAAACTGTTGTTCATTTGTTGAATTTTATTTTATTATCAATTCCAAGTAAAAGTTTATGAACATTATCAGGACGTGTGATTAATGAAGGCATGAGTAAGTTTATGTTTAATAGTAAAGGAATGAAGTATTACAACAAAGACGAAGAGAGAAGAGACATTTTGTTAAGGGCGAGTTCCCTAAATAGATCTACGTAACATGTTCGTTTATAAATAATAACGTTAATTACAATAAAATTAATCTTGATTTTGCACAGATATATTATTATTAGTAAAATATTTTACATAAACATATGATATTATTGCTAATGAATCGAATGGAAGTTTTCGAAAGTGAAAACTTTGTTATATAATATATATATAATAAATATATAATATATTGAAATATATAATATTAGTTAAATATATAATATATATATATGTAAGCATATACTCGTAATAGTGGAACATACAGAATGTACAATTTAAGCTTCCTTGAAAAGAATATTCAGAAATTTCTGTAGTGATTAATTCGAGATTATCGACACATTTGTTTTGTTTCCCCGTTTACAACTTTTGAATTCCATAAAAGTGTCACAATTTTATCGCCGTTAGCTTTCGATGAGGTATAGTTCGACTATAAAGACGCAGTTGTCTTGTACTATATATATATATGTCTGGACTACGACCTGGACTTGGACTAATTGTTTGAATAACATAAATACAATCCAACCTATCTACATAGAGGATGTTCACGTTCGTAAATACATGTTACATGAAGTTAGTTTCTACATGCAATTAAATAGTTTAATTGTAAATATAAATCAATGTATTTACTAAGCTATTGGTATATATATTTTATCGAAACGCTAATAAATTAATATATATATATATATATATATATATATATATATATATATTACAAAAATTTGGGGTTTTATTAGACCATAGAATGTTCAGTCGTTTCTTGGTTTTGGAAAACTTTGCTTTGGTATTATGGGTCTCACAATTATACACAATTTGATACAGATACACAATACACAATTTGAAGATAGTCAAATGATCTTTATCGCGTAGAATTCAGTCATAATACTGAGATTTTTTTCGGCTCCTCATACACACACGCACATGCATATATATATATATATATATATATATATATATATATATATATATATATATATATATATATTTATATATATATATATATATTTTTTTTTTTTTTTTCTTTTTTTAAATTTTGATTACACTTTTTTTAAATTAGATATGACATGCATGCTTTTTAATATAAATAATATCAATTTATTATAAACTAGTCGCATTTATGAAAAAAGTGTTGTTAACATCTCATTAGAGAACTTATTGTAATGGGTCCGATTTTTCGAATTGAAAATTTCAATATATCATCGAATTCATCGTATTTCGGGAGTTGTCTAGCATGAGTTTACAAGTACGTTCGTCTTACATATCTAAAGAACGACGTTTTGATGTCATAAATTCGTAAAAACCATAGAAAAAATTCATTTAAATTGTAAAATACTACATTTAAGCGGACTCTACCAGATGTCAATACCACAATTTTACTTATAGTTGTCATTAACTATAGTTGCGTGACATATTAAATAAGCAAAATGTTTGATAATTTAATTATGTATATTAGTACACATAGTTGTCACTTAATTCTATAAAACTTTATTATATTAGTTTGTCATTTATATAAACTTAAATAGTATATAAACTTCACTTAGCTGAAGTAACTGAACAGTAAGTTAGAAGTAGTTATGGACTATGTATGGACTCTTTTTATCGTTTTGTCAAATAACAAATGTAATTTCCTGCTTTCATTCATCGTACCATAAAATTAGTTTAAATAAAACTTTTAAATAAGTTATTAAACGCTTTAACTCTACCTTTAAAAAAAACATATTTTTCCATTTCTGAATAATATTGTAATGCATATAATATAACTCTTAATTCTTTCTTCAAACTTGTGATTGTGTGTACAGGATTACTCAGGAAAAAACAAATGCACGTAAAAAACGCATCAAGGTAGCGTTTTTGGCAAACAGGAACCAAAAGAAAGTTGTTTTTCTCGAAGGAGTTGGAATTTTATGGAGACTTTGACTATGACCTGCATGGTTAAAAGTCAACTCGTGTTTTGTCATGAAACTCTACTTTGGTTCCTGTAAACACTTAAAACTATATAAATAATTCAAAAACGTTTACTTTGCGTAAATTTCACCACTATTTTAATGGTTGACATATGTTTTAGACTGTATGACCATTTTCAAAACACTACAATCTCCTCTGAAGCCTCCCCCCCCCCATTCTCCTTGCCAATTTGCCCCACTGACGAACGTAAACAAACTAACTTCGGATACGCTTTGCGAGTTCGATTCCTGTTTCCTGAAGGTGTCAGTTAATTAAACTGTCGCCGAATAGACAAGAAAGAAGTACCGTCTATGCTTCTGAAGGTTTTCTGCAGTTTCTCTTAACGAAATCAAAATGAATAGCGGCATAGTAACTAATGATTTCTAACCTGAATGCAACTTTTAATGTTTTCCGACTGTAAAATGGTCAACTATTAACCAAATTAAAGTTTATTTGTCAGTTGTTTTTTCTCGGCAGTGAGTTTTTTTTCAAAAAAATACAAGAACACTAGTGGCCTTTCAAATAAACTTGGTTATTTACAAGGTTAAGGTGAAACTCCAGCAAACATAACAACGTTTTCTCTTCCAAAACCGCTTACCTTGACGTAATATTAAGTTGAATTGGTATAAATGAGCCACCCTGTATTGGAAAAATTGTGTTAGTTTTTTTTCTTATTGTAAAATCATTTAACTGTTAAGATATTTGTAACTTTTTAATATATAGAATTGGATCTGTTTACATTCAAGATAGAAAATTTTATAAACTCGATGTGCTGTAAGTACCTTCACAAAACTTAAATTGGATTGTTTTACAAACTACAAAAACGAGAGAAAAATCTGATAGAAAACTTCTTGAAAAAATTATTTCGATGGCGTCATACGATACGTAAAAAGTATGTTTTAACTTTAAACTGCTTACTTAGTACAGGGTACGCCAAAAGTCAGTCTCACAAACGTGTTCAAAGTTGTTGTTAAGTTTTTACTTTGTTTCTAAGATTCTATAAAGAAACCCCCCATGGAGATTAAATTCATTATGGAAAACTTCACAACTGAACAAATAAACAAAATTGTAAAATTTTATTATCAAAATCTTGGGTTCATTTTTCTGTTAGAACGAATCTACCGTCATCATTATGGAATCACTGATTCTCCAACTGAATCCAGGATAAGGTCGTTGATTAATCGATTGGCATGAAAAACAGTTTATACAAAAGTTATTAGAAATTAAATTAAATCACTATATTTTATGTACTATATTTTCTGAGAGTTTCATCTCCTAATTAAATGGGAGAATAATTTTCCCAATATATATATATATATATATATATATATATATATATATATATATATATATATATGTATGTATATATATATATATATATATATATATATATATATATATATATATATATATATATATATATATTTATATCCAGAATGAATATATGAATATGTGATGATATGGCAGCCGCATATCATTCTAAAATTAGGTTACAATGATTGACGCTTCAATAACTTTATTTTTTTCATAATATTGTGCGAATAGGAAAAATAACATTTCCATATTACAAATAACAAAGGCAACATACTCTCATAATGGTTAAAAGCCTGTTGGCTACAACAACACATTTCAATATTATTATTGTTATGATTATTATTATTATTATAGAGATCATAAATAGAGGAACACTTAAAAACACTTATCAATAAAAAACAACTTCATACACAACAAGCCTTTTTTAAATTTCCATAATGTTTGTGTTGCATTTAATATAATATACAGAGAGAGGTTGTATATTATGTACAGCCAGTTTGATAATATATGAAGGTGGTTTTAAATTTAATTGTTATGAATGACTTATGTCTATTCCAACCGTTTTTTATTTAAGTGTCTAGCATTCTAGACCAATGCTCTACCGCTAAGCTATCTGAGATGTTATGGTAGGAAATGTATATGATCTTTCACTGATTTCGGTGTATTATTAATTAGTTTATTAACTATTTACCTATTTATTAATTCTATTTGGAAACTAGCGTCTATTTTTTATCCATTATTAGTATGGTAGCCTTTCGGTTATATTATGCCAACGGAAGTGACTAGCGTTTACTTAATTTAACATATGTGTGAATATTCTTTGACAAGAAATGCTTGATATGAAAAAATATAATTATTATAAGGTTACTTATTAAACCATAGATACTTGGTTTGTTTGTAATGTTTTTAATTAAAGTTTCTGGAAATAATGATGTAAATTAGTTTGAAGATTTTGAAATTTTTAAATACTGTATCAAAATTGCATAGATCTGAAAATTATTAAGAAATAAATATTATCTATAAATAGAAATGTTTTGTTGTGAGAATACAATTAAATGATGCCATTTGTTAAGTGATATTTTTATTCCCAATTTCTAAGAAAATTTGCTTAGTTTACGCATCTCCTGCATGACGACGTTTTTATGGTGAATGGTATATTTATACAGGGTCACGTGAGCGAGTCCTCAGGTATGCGCTATAGTTTCCTAATGTTATTGTATGAATAACAGTAAATATATAATAAGGTTATAGATAATATAATATATCTATATGCAAAACGAATGATGGTATTAAAGAACGCTATCTAGGTTGTAAAAATCGAAAAAATATTGTTATTCAGTAAAGTTATGATTAATATTAGATAATGTAATCCAATCCAAATCCAATCCAATATATCTATCTATATATTCAATATGGAATGTAATATATTAGAAAATGCATCATATCAAATTTGAATTCAATATGGTATTAAACAAATATTCAAAATTATATTATGCAAATATAATGTATTAGATCAAATATTATAAAAAATATATCGACTAGAGTAGAGGGTTGCATTCACAGTCGATCTTTATTTCCGAAGCATATGCTTAAGGCGTGTAACAGTGCGTCTTACTTCTTCAGATTCAAAGTCATCTGTATATATGAAAGTATATGTCCCAATTAACTCACTAATTCATCATCGCCAAGCTGAAACTATTGATGGTTGAAACATAAAATTTGGTAGAGATGTTCCTAAGAGAGTGAATACAAATAAAAAACGAACATTTTTGTCTTTCAATATTTGTTCTATCTCAATACGGTTTCACAGATAAACAGTTTTGCCCATTTTGTTCAAATATGGTCCGATTTTTCTCATACACGAACTTGAGCTTACTTTTTAGTTCTAGAACACACATCAGTTCGTTATCTCTTTTTGTTTTTGAGTAATCGTGTTAATGGATATACTAAATTTTGTTCTGTGGTCAATATTTTCAACCGTTTCAAAGTCCGATCTAAACCTATAATTCCCTGCGTATATACCGGGTATAAAACTAAACTTATAATACCCTCTCTAGTATATATCATATACCGGGTATAAAAACCATATACTTGCATCTACCACCTGGACTATGAACTCCTCAACATGTAACGTAAATTAGAAAATCTCTGTTGTTTTTGTAAAATCTGTAAAATATAAAACAGACCAAAGGGTTTGTAGCGTTTTGAATGCAAAGTTAAACCACAATAGAAAACAAAACTGTATCGACCAAACAACCAACGGACTATCGACCTGTTGTATTGTACATGTGAGCAAAGTAAATACATTTACATGTGTTGTGTTGTGTTGAGTTTGTATATACGATTTTAATTATTAATTATAAAAAGGTTATTAAAGGTATGCAAAATTACAACATTTTCCACTTTAAAACACATGTAAAAACATACTTAGTATCATGTTTCATCCGAATTTTCTAGGAATATCATCATCACCACCATCATAATAATCATGTGATATCTCCCACGTATAGGTAGAGGTGGTGTGATATGACTTTCTATATTATAATGTCAGTTGTTAACTAACTAACTAACTAACAAAATAGAACAACACAGATGCACAGATAATAGCAGAGAGACAGACAGACATAGAAGAGACACAACAGATACAAACATATACATGGATGATACTTAGGTGGTTATGTTTTTGGTATGTGATCATGTGATGTTGCACTTTGTTTTAAATAAAGATGACTATTAGATTACATGTATGAACTTTATTATTACAATGTTAGTACAAATAATATAATAATAATAATATATCTACCGAGATATTCATCTGATTGTATTCAGAAGTGTCCCGAAATGGAATTGGTGATTTTATTCAATGTGTTACATTCAAAGATACAAAAAACGAATATATATATATATATATATATATATATATATATATATATATATATATATATATATATATATATATATATATATATATATATATATATATACTCTTTAAAAACAAATGAAAACAAGTGAAAATAACAACTAATTCAGATAATTGCTTCTTAAATACATGGTATTTACTGAGGTTATGAAAATGTTTCTAGCCAAAGTTGTTTATTTTTAAAAGAGGAATATTTTTTGTCTTTAAAGTTTTGTTACATCTTTTACGGTATCAAAGATAGGCAGTTTTTCCCATTTGTCCCCCACATGGTCCGATTTTGCCGAACGCACTTGACCTTACTTTTAAGCTCTAGAACACACATACAAAATTACGTATTCAAATAATTTATGAAAGTCGGAAAAAACGGGGAAATGATCGAGGAAAGTCATTCAATATTTACGTAATGGAGGTTTGATTAAAGAAAATAATTATTTTTTATACAATTTTTAAAACATTTAAATATTTAAATATTTGTTGTCATATAAAATCGAACCCATCAAAAATAAGACGTTATTCTGCATCTTTTAAGATGAACAGTACAATTTAAAAGACGTAACGATGAAGGCTTTTGAAGAAAGAATAATTGTATTTTCCTAAGCAAACTAAACTATCAAAAGATTCTTTTGGCAAATTGAATCTTTCGGAATCCGATCTGATAAATATCCATGAGTAATTATGACAAAACCTTTAAACCAATCAATTCCAAAATGTTCATTTTTTGAGTTGTCATGATTTTGTGCCAAACAAAAATCGGCCAGATAACCAAGAAACTAACAACAACAAAAAATAACTTTCAGATTACAATCCTTATGGATGGATATAAATGATCCTGTATATTATTATATTATGTTGAAAGCTACACGATTCCAGACATTACGTTATGTATAAATATTTTGTTTACTTGAAATTCTGGTGCAATCTCTAAGGACGTATCTTATAACTTTTGCATGGACAACATTATATTTTTACATTTTTATTTTTACGTTTAAGTATTTTTTTTTTAAATTGTCATGCTGCCGTATGCTGGGCATGCCATGCGGTTGTTCGGAGAAGGTATTTTAAGTTTATTTTCGTCGGTGTATATTTTATTAAAGAGAGTTGTTTGTTGAATGATAAATGATAAGCATTCAACAAACATTTATGTAGTTTTTGCTGTTTTAGATTTTCAAATACTTTTCTAATAAAAACGTGTGTTTTGTCTTAAGTATTGTGTGATCATAAAGATATTCTTAGGGTGAACTCCATAAATAGAGGGCCACAGTGTTTTGAAATTTTTCTTCATTTGCTCGTATGGCGGAAATTCAAAATATGATGGTTATAAAAACCACTAATATCAACTTCTGTCAAACTATTTTCATTGTATCGATCAGTGACTAACTCAAGTTGCTACCCTAAGTCGCTGTTGGTCAAATGAAATTGTTTTCTTTTAATTTCACTAATGTTTATTTTGTGTTTATGTGTTCAAGTGATCATTAGTTGAGTGACCTGCACGTTTTATTTCAATTTAATCAATTTTTAACCGGTTTTAAATGGTTTTCTCGATATAAAATTGTAATTCTTCTAGAAAATAATTTAAAATACATTCTGTATATCGAAGTATTGAATTATAAATCTTCTTACGACGTGTTCTCAATTGTGTCATTAATAAATAAGTTGTTATAATCACTAATTAAGCAACTAATGCCAATACCAATGAGTTGGTTATACCATCAAACATCTTAATTGATGTGAATGTCTGGAACAAAGGTGACATCAAGTAATTTAATGATGCAATTAATTAATTTCAGTAATTTAGTATAGATCTATGTAATACCTAATTAACCCTTGTTCAAAAAAAAAAACTATTTAATAAAGAAATGTCTAATTAAAACGATAGTGCCAAACATGGAGTCAAATTTGTTTGATTATAATCGTTCAAGATCTGACTATTCTGGATTTGAAAGAATCCAGCTAACAACAATATTTCATTCAGTTTTAATGAAAATTTTACTGAAATATACTAACTGTTTCATAGTGTCCGTTGATAATGATAGTAATTGGTAAACATTCAGGTCAAAATAGCAAATTTGTGACATTGCATCCTGTTTTAATTTTGACTTTTCTATAAAGTGTAATGCAATAACATATTGACCTAAAAAATTTCGTACATTTTTAATGAAAACGTATATTTTGGTATTAGAAATTCAAACGGATTGGACATTAAATTTGCGAATTTAACTAGTATTAGAAGAGTTATTTCAAACTTTGTGTTTCTTCCGCATAATATGTACTCGGATAAACTTCAAAGTTGCTTTATTAAATCACTACAACAGATATTAAGACCGTAGTGATAAATTTTAGATCATAGATTATGCAAATTATATATATTGAAACATATACTAAGTGTTATTATATGAATCTCTATCTATCTGTATAACAACATAGTTATTTTATTTTCTAAACAAATAACAATAACATGAACCGTCATCATCAGTAGTTGTTGTAATCATCATACAATAACATTGTAAACATAGAAACTTCTATATGAGAAAACAAAGTGAATCGTTACCAACAATCTGTGTATTGTGTATCGTCGTAGCATCAACACCCAGAAGTGTATATTTATAGCTAAGGAGGAGCGCATTCTTGTTTGGTATTTGTCAGGTGTTACAGTGTCAATTATTGTCAAATAATTTGGAACTTTTTGTCCAACGACTATAGAGATACAATATTGAAATATTAAGTGGCAATATTGTAACAAGAAAAGATTCTGTGTGTGGTGTCCATTCATTTGGTGTCCGTGATAATAACTACAGCCATTTTGGGACTTAAATTAATGATATTTTGCCTTGCTTTTAAATGTTTAATTGTTATTTAAACTTCAGGTGAGTCGTGATGATTATCTGATCTTGAGATATGCGAGATGAAAAAATGTCCACGAACGTTTGTACACCCGCATACACGAATATCTCTCTAAAAACGATGGATTTGGACTCTAAAGACCTCGAAACTTAAAGATATGTCAAAATTTTCAGTTAAAAAAATCGGACCCATTACAATAACTTTTCAAATGGTAAGTGATTCAACAAGTAGAACTACATAGAATCGCTGCCGTAGCGACCTAGTTTTGTAAATATGAGAGTTACAGAAAAAATGATGATCTAGAGATAAATAAGGGTAAAATTAATTTCCAATAACACATACTAGTAAAGAGAAAAAATTTCGAACTCAACGTCAGTGCCACCTACCAAACCGCGATAAAATTTCGAAGCTCAAATCGCGGTGCTGACATGATAGGTGAGATAATGTGAGGCAATTCTTTAGAATGATGATACGATAGATACCATGTCTGAAAGGGGGTCTCATGATTGCTTGTTGACATAACCATGAACAGAAGAAAATTATGATAGGCTGCAGCAAGCCAAACAAGTAATAGCTAAGGTAACTCAAAAGGTATCTAATACCTTTGAGGTTCGGAGAGAACGCCTTGTACATGCAGTAACTGTCTAGAAGAAACGCGCTTCCATCTTCTGAAACAATACCCTTATAGAGCTTAAAGGAGGTATCTTCGCTCTGGCTAGGCGGACATAGGTGAATCAGGGATAGAAAATTAAAGTAGAGCTCTTCTGCAGTGTCATTCGTAAAGGGGACGAGGAAGTTCAATAGTAACCATTCAGTCTAGAGGAAACACCAAGGTGTGGTAGAGGAATAAAGTTATAATACCCAGGAGTACTCAAAGCATAGAAAGGTTTACTTACCACGCCAAAATCATAGAATAAGACATTAAACATATAAAGCGAAAAACTAAACTAACGAGTCTAAAAAAGGTTGTGTAGACTATCTGTAAAATTCAGAGCGAAGACATACCGTCTAGTCGAAAGAATGATTTACCTAAATTGACTTAACAGCAGTATAGCATGGAAACATTCATATAGTTATTTAGATGATACTGACGGTTGTAGTAGGTTAAATAAAATGCAAATATCTATGTGGAATAAGTAGTTGAATAGACTACGAGCGATGCATATAGTAGAAGAAATAGAAAAGTTTTGTTTCAAAAGAATTGGCAAGAACTTCTCATGTGCATTGCATGTCATATAATCCTTATATAAACATTTATGTTTATTTTTCTAATATATTTTCTTCCATATAATAACAAGTTCCTCCACAGTTCTATTTAAATGAACGTTATAAACAAAATGACTGACTGACTGGTTGAATAAATGTTGTTGTTATATTTAAAAAAATAAGTTTTTGATATCCTACAATCTAACTCTCTCTGTTGCAACTTAAATGTAATTTAATACCATTTATAAACAAACCAAATTAATTCTAAAACATCAGATTTCTAATTTTGTGTTGAATGGGTCTTCTATAGTTTCGAAGCACAGTTTCTTTATGAGAAAATATATGATAAGGACAACAAAGGTACTTAAATAAAACATTATATGTATAAAAACAAATAAATATGAATATAAAACCTAAAAACTAAAAGTTCAATAAAAAGTGTTAAATGAAATAAAAATGAAAATACATGTGTGAAGACTATTAGCGTAATTATGCAAACAAGTAATAAATAAACCTTTATTCAAGGTCACATACATGATTCAACATGTAGCTAGTCAGAAATTTGTAATATGGATACTTGAATCACTTCGTAATTATTTCTAAGTATGTCCAACACATGGCACCTCTTATTTCACCAATTCAAGAATTCCGTCATGTCAATTTATCCGTCCACTATCTAATCAATTCAATAGTTCCATGAATTTCTCAATACGCTCTTTTAACACCTAACGTTATCCAAGTTCCGTACCCCAACGTCATATGACGTCATCCATGTCATGAACCCATTTCAAATTTCCCTTGAGATGACAGCGTCACTAGCGAGTCTGGCTAAATATGGAAGCTATGTACCAGAAGTGACCTGTCAATACTACTTCGAATAATGACCAAAGTCGACTAGAATAAATATAAAGATTATTAAGATAATCAAAGAGAACTGTAGATTTGTATTTTATAAATAAGTACTTCGACTACAATGTAGTCAATTTTTACTATAATTAGTATATTTCTATGACCATAGTAAATTTACTTCGAATAAACCATGTATATGAATAGAAACTCGAAATTTCACGAATGCAATAAAGTTCATTTTTGCTTGTATAAAAAATTTAATTTTGAAAGTATTATTTAAAGTTTTTTTGTAGAAGAAAGTGTAAATAATATAAAACGCGCATGGGAGTTCCACAACAATACAATCGCACACACACACACACTAGAACATAACAATGGTGCTAAGAAATAGATACAACACAACCCAACTTTCTAACAATATTCTTTATAGGTACTGACTAGAATTGAGCAGGTGTTTTCTAAGTAGTATTCCCAGGCCATTGTCATCCATTTCACAATGTACATTGAAGATTATTTGATTTTTTTAACTTCCATACTATTCTAGCACAAGGAAGAAAGTGCATACAAGAGAATAACGTACTCGAATCTTTTAAGATAGTTCCAGCATTGTCTGCTATAATCAGGACAAAAAACCTGTTTGCTTATAATATAAAACAAATACATAGACACACATACACAACACATACATATATTTAATATTAATATGTACAAATTAATGTAATTTCGAAATAAAAAATAATTTTAAACTATTATATTTCGAAAACAAAACGGTAAAACGCGATTTATTTTTAAATTTATTAATTAAATATTTATCTTTACTATCCTCGTTTGTTTTTTTTAAATACTGTGGGGAATTTTTTTATAATACATAATTTTTTATAACAGATAATAATTGGGCGGGCATGACGTTTTACATGCATCTAATAAGAGAGAATGATTACTTTGTTATCGATTATCTCGCGTTCTAAACAGTCTAAAATTCTGAAACTTCGGGGTTTATTAGAAAACGTTATTTTTAGCGTGTGAAAAGAAATGAGGAAAATTTGTCGAAAAGTAATAGGAACATGCTGGACCTCCCTTAATAGAATGTCATTAGTCAAAATAAATATTCGAGTATTTATCCCACTAAAAACAATAATGTGAATGGGACAAAGTTTTCGCGTACCAAAAGTATTGATATCCCAGCAAAAACAAAAATGTTCACCTATAAAAGTAGTGAAATCTGTTTAAGGTCCAAGTTGTTAAACAAAAGTAACCCGTCCCAGTTTTTCATAAATTTTGGAACTAAAGTTATAGAGCATAAGGTTTTCTACAAAATAGTCTTGCATCACTTTTCAATTTGCAGTTATTTTGCTTGGTACAGCGCAAAGTTCACGTGCAAGTTATGAAGTTCACGCGCAAGACGGTCTGCCTGTCCGTCTGTAAGCACGACAAATCAAAAAAACGAAAAGAACGATCTGAAATTCCTTCACCAGGGGGAAAATCTTCATCTCTGAAACCGTAAGAGATAAGAGAAAAGTTTAAAAGTTAAAAATATTCGTTTTTTTAAATAAACAACTTTTGTATGAAATTATTTTTCATATACTGAATATTAAAAACTCAAAAACTAAAATAAACAGTTCACGCATTGATATTGAACTCAATATCCGATTTCAATATATATAGAATATTTGAGCAATTAACTCAATGTTAGTTGCTACATTCACTTATTTGAAAGACTAATCGGTTGATCCACTGCTTGATCTACTTTTTTCAAATTTTCTAGTAGATTTTTCAGGTACCATAAGAGTAAGAAGAACATGACGTGTGAAATGTACGGAAGTCATCATTCCAACTATAATATTTAACTTTTCAATTTCTATTTTATTTAGTTTTCTTTCAATATTGCCTTAAATAACAAGTTTCGAGCGTAAAAAATGTGTCACGAGAAAATCATTTACATGTGCCATATGGTGTGTGAACTTTTCTAAATATTAATATACAAATTTTTGAAAAAATATTTTGCTGTGAGGCTGTCACCGAGTCTCTTCATACAGAAGTTGGCCACATTTTCCCTTGATCGTTTTTACCTAATAACGAACTTGTCTTCTTTTCGAGAACGTTTAATCCATAATCAAATAGTTGTGGTTTCTTAAAAAAAAAATTTACAAACAACACTAATGCTTTCTACTTTATTATCAGGGACAAAATTTAGCCCAAAAAAAAAAACATAAAAAATAAGCAAATTTTTATAAATAAGCGGGTTAATTTTGCCTTTATAGCAAAATGTTATTTTCTCTACAAACAAATCGAAAAAACGATTGATTTCTGTTCATTGGCCAAAAATATAAACTTTATATATCGGAAAATTGTTTTTAAAGATTTTTTTCTAAATTTTGACAGCTCAAAACATTAATTTTTTATATTTTAAATTTGTGAAATAATTAATTTCTATAATTTCGTTAATAACTATATTAGATCTCTGTCCGTCAGAAAACGACTATAACTGTGAAATTTTGAAATTCGGATTTTTTTTTTTGGAGTTGGAAGAAAAATTGACTTCATTATTTCATCATTATCTCCGATATTCTTATTCTAATAAGTTTTCTCCAAAAAGTTTGGACAGGCACACACACACAACCTATTTCCCTTTTATATAAATCGAGATTCCTCTCGCATTATTTACCATAGTTCGAACTTGTTTTTTCCTTTTTAGTAAGTTTACCAGTCGGGTTTTTTGTTTGTTTATATTAATTTTTTTCCCCATACTTTATTAATTTTCTAATTTAATACTCCTTTATGATATGCAATTCAATTTGAATCAAGTTGTAAATATTGAAGTGTAAAATTATAATTTATCAACATTATATATATTTATACAGGATGAGTCAAAAGTCATGGAGTTTTTTGAAAGGGTGGATAGGGGATAAAATTCTAAGATGAAGAGTCCTTGTACGTGACCCACGATAACGAAAGCGCAATAACGAAATAAGAAATGATGGGGAATTATCGTAGCCGCAGCAGAGATACGTGAGGGGAGCGAACTCTCAATGCAATGAAAATTGAATGATTCATTCTACCTGAAAACTACATTTTCCCGTAAAAAATTTAATGCAACGAATCACCCATAATTAAGCTCACTAAAATATTGAAAAAATTATACTTAAGAATTGATTAATGTTTTTTTGCATTGATCAAATGAATTGCAATTTAGACTTATTTTCAACTTTTCGTTAAGTGAATTGAAGGTTTTCAAATATTGGGAAGTTTTTGATTTCAATCCGATTATCGAAAACTGACTTTTTATAAGATCATGAATTTTTGAGGTCCTAAAATACTATCCTAACTATCTTAATGATAATCCCAAAAATTATTTTTTTAATGAATTTATGCACTACTGTCCTGATCGAATCCCTAATCTAATCAACCCTTAACTTTCAAAAAAAAACAACATCAAATGCCGCTGTAAAATTTCATCCTAAGAAATCTAATAAAAACTGAATAATTCAAAACTTTTTTAAATTCTTTTATAAAAACTGTACCGGATTTGAAACGCTTAAGGTGGACTCGCGATTTGAAACGCATAAGGTGGACTCGCTCTACGTTAGTGGTGGGAAGAGTTCGCTCACCTCACGTATCTCTGCTGCCGCTGCGTTCATCCCCCACAATTTCTTTTTCCGTTAACGCATTTCTCTTATTGGTTACTTTATTTAATTAATAACTAATTAACGGTGGGTCAGATGCAAAAATTTCCAAGGAGTTTTCATCATAGAATTTCATCCCCTATCCACCCTTTCAAATAACTCCATGACTTTTGACTCATCCTGTATACATAGATTCTCTATACTTAATTCTCTATATAGGAAATATATAGTGAGTATTATATAAGCTTCTTAAATTTCTATATAAGAAAAGTAATAGAAAACTGACTTGCCACTGTGGTGTAGTACTATCTAGGTGTGAGCTGTTTGCGAGAGCATAGTGGTGCAGTGGTTTTTATTCGACAACTATTATATAAGCAACCACGTCGTACAGAGAGTATTTAAAATATTGATGGTGGAATATCAATTTTTATTTTCAATTTGAATTATCTATATTAAATAATTAAATATCACGAAAATGAAGAATATCAAAGATGTACCAATGAAGACTCTTGGTATTGGCAAAGAAAACTTCATCATGATTCCCAGATCAATATATTTTTGATGCTGCAAGTAGAAAGCATAGGTATTTCGACTATAAAGTAGTCATCATCCCTATAGGTGGCTCGAATTTGGTGAGAGTCGAGAAAGTTCATAATTTGGAATTAAATTGTACGTAATTTAAAACGTTAAGTTTGAGATTCGATCTTTGGGTTGACCAAAGCCATGAAGTATTTTTGAGATGTAAAATCCAGGGGGATTATTATTTGAACTTGAAGTTAACAAAAATTAACTTTATATTTATCTAACCAGCTGTTTGTTCCGCAAGGTATTCTGGAAGTATATAAGCGATATAAATAGTTAATAATTGAATTAAATTATATTTCAAATTTGGCCCGAATGCCTAGAACAATCGTTTATATTTTATGAATACGTATTTCGACTACAAAGTAGTCATCACCAATATGAATTAGTTAATCGTAACTATCTCCGGGATATGGAGTCAAAAATATGTTACTCGTTACTAATTTGGTGCAATACAAATAATTTTTCTGGGAATTAGGGCAAAATTTTAAATTTGATTATGTTAATAATCTTTGAATTGAATTTAACGTTGCCAACCAAACAAAACGAAATTTTTTTTTGGGTAAGCTTTTTTTAAGTGACAATACCAACCCATGCAATACCAACCCATGCTTGTAATCAAATATCAATATCAAATGTCTTTTGATACTGAAGAGCAGGAGAATGTTTGATTTTTATATGGCAGAATTGTATAAAATACTGATCAAATTTGTGTTTTTTAATGACATGTAATTCAATATTCAATATTTGATGAACTCTCTCTTTAAACTGAAATACCGACAACGAAAAACTAATAAGCATTATTTATTAAAATCCTTTGTATAAAGAAATTTATATATATATACAAGTGAAAGATATTTTACTTTAAATATTTACCAGTGAATGTTATTCATATAATGCAGGCAAAGTTTTATATATTGTGTAAATTTACCTACCTATTCTACCCAGAGTCAGCCCCCAGTTTGGTTACGTTCTCATGCGATATTCTAATTTTTGTTATATGTTATGTGTGTTTCAAACAGAAAACTAATCTAGTTCAAAAAAAAAAAGAAAATTATATTAGTTCTTAACCAAGGCTACCAGAAATAAACTCTGAAAATATGTTTTGAGTACTTAAAATATACTCTAAAGTTCCGAAAATATATCAAACCATCACATATATTACCTGGAAGACTATTGTTCACTCATTTACATCTATTTGTGTATACTTAAGCGTCAACAATACGATGTTTGTCCAAATTCCATTTCGGTTACGTAAGACAAACTGTAGAAAACTAGTGTTTACTTTATAGACCAATGTCATTGGATTTTTTAATTAAATACTGATTTGAAAAAATTAACTTGTCAACCAGGAATCGAACCTCGAGCCTCTGGATATCTAGTCCAGCGTACTTATCGCTACGCCAAAGACGACTGTGACGTAACAGCCAATATCCAGAGGCCCGAGGTTCGATTACTGGTTGACAAGTTAATTTTTTCATATCTGTTTTTAATTACTATTGTTCAGATTTTTACAAATTTTTCGTGACATGAAACATTCTAACAACTGAGTTAATTGTTTAAATTTCATATTTAAACTAACACAATAGTTTTGTAATCTATAGTTATCCCAGACGTTTGAGTTGAAATTGCTGCGAAACCCGAAACGATATAAAATTTCAAATTCGCCCCCTTTACCTAGAGTTCTCACTAATTATCATTCGATTGTCCGAAACGATATAATAATCATTATTTGTTGTCATATGAGCTGAAGGTTAATTGACTTTATATCAAATTCGACTTACCGCTTATAATATGAACGGGGTATTCAAAACTCCAAACAATAACTAATCACAATTTGGAAGTATATATTTTTAATTCATTTTTATGATTGATTACATACAATCTTTTGTTTAAATGATTTTTAATATTGATGACAGTTTTTGTTATGTGTCAAGAAACAGTTTTACCGCTACTCGAACGGAGTTTCAGGTTTAATTATTGTCCACGGGAATAGCATCTGAAATTCAGGTTTTTATTTTTATTTTGTTTTAAGAAAGAATATCCACTTAACTGTTTCTGATTGCTCTACTTTTGACATGGCGAATAGACTATTACTTGTATCAACTGTACATAATGAATATTACTAGAAATTCTAGGACAACTTTTTTCTGCTTGCTATAGTTCTGACATGAGAGAATGTACTTATAGTAAATAATACTAGAAATTCTAGGGCAAGGTTAAAATAATTATAATTCATTCTTCATTTCATGTTTTACAGTTCTTTTATATTCTTTATTTTATTTTTTTATTTTTTTATAAACGAACAGAACACAGAACACAGCCTCAAGTTGGTAGTAGTTACACTTTTATTTTTAATGAATGATGGTGGGTGGGTTGTTACATTTTATCAAACGAAATGTAAAAGTTGTCCATAAAACCGGTTGTTAAATTCCTAGGGTTTGTATGCGGTCCGTAAAACATAAACTAGTGTTTACTATAATGTTTCAGTTTGTTCCATTCTTATATGATTTTCTTGAGTATCCAATGTCTAAGATCTGGAAAAAAATAGTTCAAATGCTAGATAGATATAGTACATATATAAACTTCAGTAAAGTTACTCACCGATGTTATATTCCAAGATGGCCTCTCTTACGTCTTACGTCTTTATAATGGCTCTACTTTGACAAGAGTAAGTAGAGAGCACCCCATGCTTTTGTTTACATTAAAGTTAATTTTGTTGTCAATCTCTTTATTCTATTTTAAATTATTTTGCATTTTTTAATTCATATTCCAATAAAAGCTGGTTATTTTATAGTTTTTTTCGTAAATTTTATTATCATTATAAACATTTATGAATCTTGAAAGGTACAGGACATGTTCAGACACTTATTTAACGTTTAGCTGTTGTTGGTAAATAATCTTTGAAAGAAGAATTTATGAGTTTGTATGTGCGGTTACATAAAAATTAACATAATTTATTTTATAAAATTGTATTTTCTTTTTACAACCAGTAATCGTTTTATAAATAATTTCTTTTGTTACAACAACGGCAATCTTATTACACTTTTTTTGTTGTTGTTTAGACTTTAGGTACACAAACGTGTAATTTTTTATTTGTGTACAATAAAAAAAAAACTTTTATACGGATAACAGACTTTATTTGTCTTGTTTTTAAGTCATAAATTACGATGGAAACTGTGTTTGTATTGTATTCTTTTTAAATTGTTATGATATAATTAATTAGTCGATTAGTTTTATTGATAGGCTACAGTAATTCTTCGTTGTTGTGGGTTTGTATATTCTGTTTAAGTTTTGCGGATACTTAACTGTGCGACATACCAGAATACAGGGTGTATCGCTTCTTGACAATGCATCACGCCGTGTGTTTTACGTGAATAAGTGTACATAACGGGTAACGACGGGTAACTTAACGGAGTATCTATGGGTGCAAATTTAAAGACGTATTCACGCCAAAAAAAAACGTTCGCCTTCAAAAGTAGGGAAACCAATGTAAGGACCAAGTTTTTAAAAAAAAGTGAGAAAATGATTGGTATAAATTTATTGTGTCAGTTTCTCTGGTGCAGAGTATTTCATATTTTCTATCTGACCATTTGGCAAGTGGTCAGATTATTTTTTGTATATTAAGTGTAATAAAATCTGATAATTCTTTCAATCACGCCAATTAGTTCAGAGAACTGAGTCATTCGGTTCACCGTATTTATAATCGCCGTGTACTTGACTTACGATTTCGGTATTTAGGTATATGATTTTTATTTACTGTGTAGGCTAATAACTCCCTGTAAAAGTAATAAACAAAATGGACATTCCTGTATACAAAAGTTAATATTACATTGTACACTTGGTCACAAAAGTTCAAATTTGTATTTATTTTATGATTGTTTTATGCCTTATTGATTGTCTTTTCGAAAAAATGCTTCGGATAAAAGTTTGTCATTAGAAACATAGCAACAACTAGTGTTCGAAAATTTTTAGGCACAAATCAATTATAAAATTTTAAAAAATTATATCCACTTTTGTTGCCAAGTGTACCTAGATATATGCATTTAAGTATTATACACATATATATAATATATATATATACCTATATATGTCTAACAAATTATAATTTGTTGCAGTTGATATACGAGAGCTCGTGATTATCGACTGGTCTGGTCGACTACTAAAAGGCCATACAACACAGCCATTGCCGGAAGGTGCTAGTGCAAATATAACATGTATTGCATATGGAGGTAAGTAAAATTGCACATAGAATTATGTAGTTTATATATATCTATAAATGTTCAAGCTTTTTACATATTACATAATATACAGCACAACATCGAATACGAAGTAATTTGTACAAAAAGTTTAGAAAATTATAAAAGTAAATTTTGAAGAACAAATAAGGAATTTTATCCGAAAAGTGGCGTTCCTTTTTCAAAATTTTATAATTTATTTGTGTCTTATTCATTTAATTTTCGAACTGCTTCAGATGAAAGTCTTAAATATACTAACAACTTCATAAATACCCTAAACGGGCTACACATCGACCGTAAGGTCCATTGTGATGCCTAACGATGTGAGGATGTGAGTGAAGTAGAAGGAATTTGTGTGTATAGACTAGGAATTGGTAGGATATGCGGCTGCAGCCGACTATGATAGGAACTATGCCGATATTCATCTGGAGTTTGTGACGAAAACTGCAGAAAACCTTCTCAAGCGTAGCCGGTTACTTTGTTCTTGTCCATACGCCGACAGTTTAGTCAATTAACCACCCTTTTTTTTTCTTAATAATTGACAAACTGCCGATGTCGGGATTCAAACCCATACCCTCCCAGTTTCCAAGTAAGCATACTGCGCAGACATAACACCTTAGACCGCTCGGCTACGTGAACTTGTAATGGTTCATTCATGAAGAATAGATATATTAGGAGATTGAACGACATAGGCAATTCGTCTGTTTTTTTGTCCTCAAAAACGTGTAGAGATCATAGTTATTATTTTCGCCACTAGCGGCAGTGCGAATCTGCCCGTACGGAATTATTATTACATATTAAAATCAACGGTTATCACATCTTACAAATAAAAATTGTAAGTAGAAAAATTGTTTAATTTTATAAATGTGAAAAAATGGGACGATGTTGTACAAGGAAAGCATAGATATACCGCTATAGATCCTTGTGAAATTCTTCAACAGCAAAAGACGTCTTCATCAAACAGAAGATGATATTGCGATGCATGTTCAACTTAAAACCGAACACGTCATGTGTCACATTCTTTGTGGATAATGGTATCCTCACTTTACCATCAATTTATATTTATTTGGCAGGAATACATGTGAAAGAGAATTTGTCACAGTATTCGAGGATGGGAGATTCTCATAGCTACACAACTAGAAATAAAGACATACTTTCCATCCCAAAATACCATCTTACAATTTGTGGGAAGAGTTGGCAAATTTTTAGTAGAAAAATTTACAATAACCTCCCCAAGGAGCTGCTGGAAATGCAAAACAAGAACATGTTTAAAAAGCACTTAAAAATTTTTTTAATTAGAAACGCCTTTTACTCCATAGATGACCTTTTTGTTTAACACTAAATTGATTTTGATATTATTTTATTTGTTGATTTTGTACTAAGTTTTCTATTAATTTCTAATCTTATTTTATACATTGTTGACTATTTTTATTTTTATTTTAAACTGAGTTGATTTTTAAATTGATTGTTTATATTTTATTGTTAAATATTTCATATTTTATTGTTAAAATTTTTATTTATTTTTTCTATCCAATGTTGACTATTGTTTTTATCTTATACTGAGTTGATTTTTTTAAATTGTATGTTTATATATTATTTTAAATATTTCATATTTTATTGTTAAAAATTTTTTATTTATTTATTGTTGACTACTGTTTTGTTTTTTAAATATTTTTCTGTTACTGTTTTTTTGTTAAAATTACTGTTTCAAGTTCGTTGTTTTTATTTCTGTACTTGCTTTTATGCATGTTTATATTTTTGACGTAGCAAGCATATCTATGTATATCATTTGCGAAATAAATATTATTATTATTATTATTATTATTATATATCTATGAGTGGAAGATTGTTTAAGGTTAGGAATGCGTGTCTGCATTTACGAAAGGAGTATGGTCTGTAATTACCGGTTTTGTTATCTTCTTTCTGTATCTAATATATGTCAGTTATTGTAAACATATATTGTATATTATTATTATTAATTGCAAAATTATCACTATGATTTCATCTTTGAATTGATTGCAGATTATTAAGAATTCTCTATTATTAATATTTATTTAATTATTACTTGATAATCGAAAACAATTTTTTATTATCTATAAAACTAAGACTTCTTATTAACTGAATGAAAGTGATTTCTTGGCACCTACATTTAAACATTTAAATTCCGTACGGCACTGAGACCAGTGACCCCTACTGATAAAAGATAGTTACACCAATTCTTGACCGTTTTTTTAACATTACGTTCGCTCTCCTAATATATCTATTCTTCATGGGTTCATTATAAATTATTATTTTTTTATCATAAAATTCACCTAAATACAGCAGCCATTTGCATTAAATAAACAAAATATGAACAAAACCAAAAATATAAATATGAAATTATTTAAATCAGAACATAATATATGAAAATAATAATAATGAACTAAATAATAATGGTTCTGAAAAATAAAAATGCATTAAAGATTTATTTTCTCGTTTCATAAAAGCACACATATGAATAATTAATTTGTGAACAAATGAAAATAATATTCCCATGATAGAAATTTCCAATTAACATATTAGATTATGTGTATGGAAATGTTCTCAGTGATATACAGAATGTTCATTGTACTCATTGGCCACAAAAGTTGATCAGTCAGTTTTTACATTTTATAGTAGATTTGTGCTTTGCTTAATCGGTTTGCGAAAAAATTTTTCGAATAAAACTCGTTACTATGTTTCTAATGAATATTTTTTATCCGAAATCAATTATAGAATTTTTTTAAATAACATACGGCGTCAAAGATGGTGGTATCATTTCAAAATTTTATATTTGTTTTTTGCCTTATTTATTCGACTTTCGAAAAAATGTTTCGGCTAAAAGTTGCGAGTATAGAGCCTTTTGTATGCCTTATGCGCGTGTGCAGTATGCATACTTAGAAACTGGGAGGTTATGGGTTCGAATCCCGACATCGGCAGTTTTTCAACTATTAAACAAAAAAAGGGGGCGGTTAGTTGACTAAACTGTCTGCGTATGGACAAGAACGAAGTAACCGGCTATACTTGAGAAGGTTTTCTGCAGTTTCCTTAACAAACTCCAGATGAATATCGGCATAGTTTCTATCAGAAACGGCTGCATATCCTACCAATTTTTAGTCGACACAGAAATTCCTTCCACTCCTTTCACATCTTCACATCCTTAGGCATCACAATGGACCTTATGGTCGAAGTGTAGCCCGTCCAAGGCGGCCTCCACAATCTATCTATCTATAGTACCTTAACCAACTGGCCCCAACCAACCAACGAACTGGAACCGTCACGTTATGCATTTACAATTAAATTTCTTCTTCTTTGTTGAACTTACGCTTCATTTGGCGCATTATGAGATTCCGATCAGAGTGTATTTTCAGCATGTAACGACACAAATTTTTTTAATTGAAAATTAATGTTCAAATTATGTTTTGGTTTTTCGGGCATCATCTACTGATATTTTTTGTGAAAATTTTAATTTGTTTTTAAAGTCTTTACTCTGATTAACGACGCTGATCAACAAACATATTGAAAGCTCTCCTCAATATTCTACGAACCGTTCGGTGAATGTAACACACCGAACAAAAACATTGCATATAAAGTAGACTATAATGTATTTTAATATACTCAGTCAGTCTCAAAACATATTATACAAAATATAAAACCATATAGCTCGGAGATCTGAATGCAATACTATAATATATATATATATATATATATATTATATATAGCTCACAGTTCTACTCAACTCTACATATAGCACAATAATAAGAATAATAAGGCTGTTGGTTGTTTGGTTCGTAGTATAACGTTTGCCATAAAAGGTGGTTTACATTTTACGAATATTTACTGATGATGTGAAGTACGAAATAGAAAAAAAAAAACCAAACAAATATGTAACATATTGGTTTCTATTGTTTTTTTTTTTTGTGTTATATCCAACGAAATGACAATTGACCTTTAAATAGTTTACTCTGGCTGTCTGTTATTTTAATCTCTGCTGTTCGCTCAAATGAATATCGGTTTTTTTTCCGAAGTGTGAAAATGCAGTCACACTTTATGCGTTTTCTAATTATTCATGAACTTGTAGCGGTATCGCTTCTTCTTTATTAAATTATTATTTTAATATTGTTTATCATTTTTATCTGTTGCTTAACAACTATAACTTCCCTCTATTATCACGGTTGCTTTGAATGTTAACAACTTTGATAATTTATATATAAATATATATAATATGTTAAATTATCAAAGTTGTTAACATTCAAAGCAACCGTGATAATAGAGGGAAGTTATAGTTGTTAAGCAACAGATAAAAATGATAAACAATATTAAAATAATAATTTAATAATGAAGAAGCGATACCGCTACAAACTCATTTTTATTCTCTGTATTTTATATATAAGGATATTATAAGTTTAGTCCCAAGTTTAGAACGGATGATGGATTCTTGCAAATAATTGCTGAATTATGAGATAGATGCATTGTGCAAAATGCAAAATGTGGAAATTGTTTAATTAAAAATTTAGAAATTCACAAAAAATAAACATATTCATAAAATTCCAGTCAGAATTAATTAATTGTTTTAAAAAATTATGAAATTTTACAATTCAAAGAAAAAAATTACTCAAAGTAGAAGGGAACCCTAACTCCCTGGTCCTATATAGTCAAGCTCAAAATTTATAAAATATACGCTGCGATAAAAAGTTTGAGAGCAATTTTCTCCAAATTAGCTAACTAATTTTACATTCTCTTCGTTTTCTTTCTTTTACAATCGATGATCTTTCCCATCCCAAAGACAATGTCCCAAGTCGTGCCCTGTCCATGTTGGTCTAGATAGATAGCTGGACATATTTTGGGATATATAGATGTATAGCACTTCGACCTTATGGCTCATTGTACTCTCCCTTCTAGTTCGCTTCTCCCATATTTTTAAATAGCCAGAAGCGATCCTAATACTTATATACGTTACATCGGGTTGCTTAACAGGTTTTCCTGAAGATTCATATATTCGGGGTGAGATGAACCGAATATCTTGTATCTGCTGTAACCAAGAGATTCGCAGTTAAAGATAATGTGTGCTCTTCCTCGCCGCACAATCTGCACATAATAGATCCGTTATGGATTCCTATTGTGTGTAGATGGTTCCATAAATGATGCCCGCTGATGAATCCGGTAACCTTCCGAAGTTGTATCCTGTTCCGATTCAGTACATCGAGGGACAGCTTCTTGGATACATTCCGAAACAGTATTTTATACCGGAGCTTTTGCTGTGGTATATTTCCCCAATGATTACGGTGTTTAACACGGTGTTGGACTAGTAGATTCATATCTTTCTCGCAGAAAATATTTGAAATAAATTCGAAAACACCCGTATGGATGTGTTTCAGATGTTGCATGATGTAACTAACAATACTCGGATCTATAATACATAGTGCTACGATTTACTACGATAGATGATGCACACATATGATGTGTATTTATGCAACAACAACAACAACAACAACAACAAAAAATCTAGTGGTTTATAAAAGCATAACATCACCTACGGATGAGTATAGATAGGCACCACACCATACCTACCATCATGGATGATGGGATGGCAATGCAGAGAGCATACCAATGCATCCTCATAGCAGCACATACAATACATACAATAGCATGTATATAATACACACATACATATTACTAGAACTCACCTAGATAATAGAACCTAGCTTTTTCTACTTTCCTATTATATGTTTATAAGTATGTTATATCACCAACGAAAGAACGAACCGGATTCTATATAATGTAGTATGTAGGTACGGACAGTGTTATTATGAATACCGGAGTCGGCAGTATCATGTATTGTGAATTTATATTCGAGCGTTGTTTCACATAAAACATTTTTCTTGAACTTTCTCGATAACGGTTCTAATTTTTGTACAAGTTTTTATTTCAGATACTTCATACATTCATCATAATCGCAGCTAGAAATATTGTCCGTTAATGAGTATAAATAATTTGGGGTAGTTTGTGGTCGAGGATTTGCTTCGCATTGAAGAGTGTACACTGCCGTTCGTAAAAATGGAACCAGTTGAAACATTATAAGTGTGTCTGTTTGTAATATCATACATATATTAAGTAATATATATGCTTAGAATGTGCATTACTGTTCAATTTTTATGATCGGGAGTGTACTCTATGTAAACTTTTATAGATGTATACACGTGTCAATATTATACTATTATTTCACATAGTTTGAAATTCAGCAAACACAAAATTATTATTTTAATATTATTTTAATGTGTCAATTTCCGCATTATATATATATATATATATACATATATATATAAATTCTTATATAGGTTCTTATTATATATATAAATATATATATATATATATATATATATATATATATATATATATATATATATATATATATACATATATATATATATATATATATATTTATATATATAATAAGAACCCAATATCTTTAAGTCTCAATAAGTCCCACCCATAATCAATCAACTTTGATACATTTAAGTACAACCAATAGTTAAATTTAGTACCGATTTATGTTGAACACCTGGTATATACGGGATACATATTACTAAGTGCTTGATGAACGTATAGTTATGCACCTTTTTTGACCTAAAGACCATGATGAGAACACCTTTTTTGCTTTCAGACATGCAAATATTATATTTCAATCAGAAGTTTTAACAATAATAGCAGAACCAGTCTCAGTAAAACCTAACTAAAAGGTAAAAACTAAAACTGTTTTACGATACAAAATCACACCAGCCAAATGGTTAGCAAAATAAAGTCTTAGTAGGGTTGATATAACCAATCCAAAATGCTAAATAATAAAGATTCCACCACGCGCGGCAAATGAAATATCAATTATTCGAAATCCTAATTTGGAGAAGTGCAGTTGGTCGTTTAATATTAAATCGAAATTTTGTATTTCTACTATTTCTTGATCACACCAGTGTTTTCTAAAATCTTTTGAAACATTCATTCGATAGTTTCAGTAGGTATCGTAGAAAACTAGAAACCTAACAAATGTTATCTATTATGTAAAATAGAATACATATAAATAAAATATTATTCAAAAGGAGGTCCTTTTATAGTCCTTGTACAATGTCTTCTATTATTCGTACATTTTAAATCAATTGTACATATGGATGGTAACCTCATATGCAAATTAGTTCGTTTGCAATTATTATTATCAAAGTGCTACTTCTGTACCATGATATAAATATTATGCAAACATTTAAGTTGGATGTCAAATCATTTGAATGATTTAGGGGAATTAATGGTAAATAACTCTGGTCCAGATTACATATGTTATACTGCAGGAGTCAAAAATAAATAGCTTTTATTTAGATAAATTTTCTAAAAATGTTTTTCTATCGTTATATTGAATCCGACAAAAAACATAAATGAGATAGAGGGACCAAGTTTTCGCACACAAAAAGTATTAATATCCCAGCAAAAGCAAAAATGATCGCCATGGAATGAAGATTAATCCGAACTAAATCTAGAATAAAGTTTCCACATAGCTTTCTATATAAAGGCGTTCACTTATCGAAAATAGCAATGAAAATTTTACCTTTAATATTGGATAAACCTTTGCGTTTTATCTGTACAGAGAAAACGGTCACATCAAAATATAAATTGAGTTAAATGTTGTGGATAAAATATATATTTTGGTAATTATAACAACAGAAATGGTTGCATATAATTTCTAGAATATTAGATAATACCATTCTATTTGGTTACTATAAATACGATACGAGACACTGAGCTCATAATGGAGTTAGTTACTAGAGAGAAAACGTGTATAGCACCACACCAGTCGTCGAGCTATATATAGATTATACAAAGATAAACTATAGCTCATTTAGTTAGAGCATTTAGTAACTGGACGTTAGACATGATGCCCTCAGGATAGTAACAGAACAACTTCATTTAAATTTAATAGAACATCTTCTTCATATCCAGTTAGTTAATACTAATTATAAAATAACAAATAGATATTTTGTTTGTAAATATACACAATGCTAGACGGATTTGTTTACTGTGTATAATTCTATTTTTTCTACAGGTTTTTCTAATTGTGGGAAAAGGAGCATACCTCCTAAAAAATATTCGTGGAGATTCTCCAACGGAATTATCTTCGTTTTGGCACTATGAAAACATGGCAAAAAGTCCATATCGAAATAGCACATGTGACAAAAGTTATTGATGCTTAAAGTTCACGAAAATCAGTTTTTCTCAAATATCTTGTAAACTGTTGTTAACAGAGGTCATTATTAAATTAAATTATAAAGTTTTGAAAGCATAGCTCAACTTTTAACGCTATTTCTACTAATAGGGAATATGCATGAAAATTTTTTTTCACATTTATTTTCAGAATATGAAAATACTGTTAATACTGTAATAATATTTAAAAACGAAATTAAAATCCGACAAATATCAAGGAAGCTATAAGCTTTTAAAGATTATTATCTGTCTCTTTCTTGCAAAAATACTAAAAACGGAGTTTTACGTGTATTTTAAATGGTGAAAGTGTAATATGACGTCACATAACATATCAAGAATCATTCATATCTCGCTTATTTTTAAAGTTATTTAAAAAGTAATTTTACCTTGATATTTGTCAAGTAAACATGCTTCAATTCAAGTGAAAAAAAATTTTCATGCATATTCCCTATTAATGGCTCATCAGAGATTAATTAAAAGTCGCAATTCAAAAATAAATGCTTTCGCTGCACTATCGAAAACGACAAAGTATGTGTCTGTATGCGCTCTGATGGGCGTAAATTTGTTAATGAACAAAATCGGTACAATAAATGGGAGTATTAAAGAGAAATGGCTACGCAATATTAGGAATATCTCTCTTAAGGACGTTCCAGCACTGTGTCATATAATCAGGTCAAAAAACCGGTTTGATTTGATTATAGCACAAATATATAAACACACATATACAACACATAGACAAAAACCCTGTCCACATATACAAAATAATGTTAATTTGAAGAAAACAAATTTAAAACTTTTGTATTTCGAAAACAAAACGGCAACACACGATTTGTTTTTTTAAATTTAGCTTTACTCTCCCTTTTTAAAATTCTGTCGAATATTTTTTCTAATATCACAGGTAATAGTTGGACGGGCATAAAGTTTCCTAAACGGTCAAAAATTCTGAAACTTCGGGATTTATTAGAAAACTTTATTTTTAGTCTATGAAAAAAAAATGAGCAAAATCTGTCGAAAAGTGGTACTATGCTGGAACATCCTTAATATTAATAAAATCGCATAATCTTTAACGAAATAATATTGTAAAAAACATATTCCAATTATAAAATAAATATTTACACTTGTAAAAAACAAATTCCAATTATTCTCCAATTATAAAATAAATGTTTACAGTTTGAACGAATACATTAACGGGATATTATTTGAATATTAGAGAGAGTTAAAACAAATATTGATAAACCATTTTAAATGTCAAGGTTAATGTGATTATGGTTGGTTGTGAGTATATCAAATATTACAATAACAGAAATCTAAGAAATAATCTCTCTCGACGAAAAATTAGTTGAAAGAAAAAAATTAATACCATTGAAAAAACAAACAATATCTCTCTAAAATAAAACATTGAAAAAAATTTGTTAACAGTTCATTGTACGCGTTCGTTCCTACTACTACATACACACAGATTTTCTTTATCCTTTAGAGAATTTACTCCTTGAAAAACTTTTTCTTCACTTTAATAGAAAAAAAAAATTCACTTTTCGACAAAATCGTTGAGTAAGGATAAAGAAAATGTACGAAAAACAAAATAAAATTTAACTTATTTATAAAAGTTTAATCTATGGATGAACTAGACATACATAAATTTCATTATACACCCACCCATCCACATATATATTCACACACACACACATTCCCACACTCTAACTCGTTATAATAGAAAGTTTAAGAACAATGAATATAATTGTTTTTATAGGCAAATTTATTATTTAACTTGTTTGAAGTTGTTTCTGTTTTAAATGAATTTGTTAAAAAAGATTATTTTTTTATTAAATTACTAAAATACTGATATATTACGTTAAAAACTTTCAACAAAACTATTTAGGTCAATGGTGACGAGATTCTTAACCCTACGGTAGTCGCACGCAGACACACGAGTCCATAAAAATATTTGCTGCTATTTAAAAAAAATTTAGGAGTCGCGGAGACGCCTGGTAGATGTGAAACACCGAAACAATTTTGTATAAAAAATATGCATGAAAAGATGGTTTATGAAAGGAAATCACTATGGCATAACCAAAAAAATATGACATATTCAAAAACAAAATATTCAGATTTTTATTAAAAAATATATATTAATTTAATAAACAAAAAAGTAAAATATAAATAATTTATTAAAAATTGAGCCGGCTCAATTCTTTCAATCAGTCACTAAAACTATTATGATTATTATTAACTATTTTGTATAGAAAATATGCATTGTCACCTATGAATGAGTTTTTGAACCTGTAAATGTACTGCCATCTATCAGCATCTTTTTGAAAACTGATTTGTTATCTGTAACATCACCTATGAACAACTTGTTGACGCGTGGTGAGAAAACGACGTAGGATCGTTGCCAGATAACAAACGATCTAACCCGCCACAATAAATGTTTCAAAATGTCTCCACCCGATCAACTAGAGGCTTTTAGTTTCTTCATACAGTCACTTTTTGGATTGCCTAGTAATCACTGCGTGTATTGGTTTGTTATAAGAATTTTCAGACTGTCACTCCGCGTGCGACCAGTAGCGTAGTATGTTTAATGTCAAAATTATGATTAGTGTATGACAAATTTTTGTTATAAATTTTTCTTTTTTACAGGAAAACCACTGGCACGTGTATCATGGTGGAAAGGAGGTGTACTAGTTGATGATACTGATGAAGTATCAGAAGAGGGACAACTAACTACAAATGTATTACGTATACCGAAAGTCACACGCAAGGATTTATTAACAACGTATTCGTGTGAAGCGTCCAATTCACATAATCAAGTGCCAATTACTGCACAAATTACAGTTGAAATGTATTGTAAGTATCAATTAATTACTAATTTCAATCAATTTTTCTGTTTTGCAATTATTTTGAACTATTTTGACAATTGGAAAGCTCACTTTTTTTAATCCCATAAAATCCCATAATCAAATTTTTCATATACATGGGCCTTGTTTTAAATACACCTCTTCAAGAAATCATTTTTAGAAAAATTGATCACTGTAAAGATTTTTGTATTGGGAGGTTGGGGGGGGGGGGGTTGTTGCTCTATGAAAAACTTAACTTTGACCTTGATCCCTGCCTCCAAGAATATTTGAAGGTTAATAAGAAAAATTATAGATTTCCAATTTAAAAAAAGAAACATAGTTGATCGTCGCCCCAATTTCGATTCGTAATGATAAATTTGTTAATTAATAACCACTGGACAGACGATCTTGTTGTTAAGCTTTGGGCAATATTATGTCTATTCAAGCTTCAATATTATAATATATGTATTGGCATCCTTTGTTACATCTGATCCATTAAGCATTATGCAAATTAAACTGAAAACTATTATCTCTAAGCACAGCACATTACCACCATACAAGGCTCTCATTAATATCAAATTGAAAGGAAACAACAAAATCGAGAATAGTTGCAGCTTCCATCAAAAATTTGATGATTCAATATTTTTCACATATACAGTGCGTCACAAAAGTAGGTACTCCATTGAAAACAGAAAATAAAAAAACTAACTTAATTGCTGAATTAATTGTTTAAATACATAAATTTCGCCACATTAGTAGATCAGATTCGGGCGAAGTCGGGACGAATCGCTTGTCGAATACAACAAGGATGTTTATGACCCCACTATATACTATCGTAGCTTTGAGTAGTTGTGCTAATGGGCATACTTGTAGAATGATCCAAATTTTTGCACTCTTATTAAGGATATTATTAGTATACACTTAAAATTTGAAATCGATTGACAATCTCAAACTCCAGTTCAGAACCGTCTAGTTCGAATAGTTAACATGGGGAGCAATGGAGACGACCCATTTTAAACAGGATTCCTACCAGTTTTTTTTATTATTTTTAATAAAAAACGACACTGAAGAATCTTTTTAAAAAATAGCTATAAATTATTGAATTTGTTCTACGTATTTAAAAAAAAATCTAGAATGATTAACCGTCTCATTGTTTAGTTATAACAACGCAAAGTCAATCACTTGATAAATAAATATACGTGTCGGCATGCTGAACAGATATAACTTGACAACACTGTTACGTTACTACACGTTGTACTATTCGAGTATGTAAACAAACAGTATATCAATTGGCGGAATATAAATGACGTTGCTGGATTACTAAAATTGCTAAAAATAATGGGTGATTATTTTAACGTGGTGTTCCTTTTACCCTTTTACAAATGTTTATAGTTTATATGTGCCAAATGGATCTGGTTCAGATCGAAAAAATGCCTTGAATAAATGTTATTCGTTATAAAAAAAAAACTAGCAAATTTTGTTTTGAATTTTTCAAATAATTCAAATGAATTCATCAGAAATTGAGTGCAAAAATATGAGGGGAAAAAATAGGACGGCACTTTTGAAGTCGATAGTACATAGCTTCTGTGTTTGTTAAACCATAACCTATTATGTAATATTCCAGAATAGCAACAAAAATGAACTGTGTACCCATCCAATTTTATATCCACTATATATTCGAGATAAATATCGACTTTTTATTTAAAATTACTGACCATAAACGTTGTTTTTATTCTGACAAAAAAACTCGTACTAAACATAATATTTGGTTTATTTTTTTTTGTTTCTCTTCTCTCCGCCGCTACACGACGAACCAAACAAGTAATTAAAAAAATTTTAATTTCCTACTTTCTAAATTAAAAACATCGTTTTTATTTTTTATGAACCTATGAATAATCAAATATTAGTCGGGCAGAGCTTCATTTTTCAGCACATTTTTTTTTTCTATATTCCTCAAGCTATTTGTCCTGAATAATTTTTTTCACCGTATAAAAAATCTCTTGATATATAACTGAACTGTTTGCCAAAAAGCCAAGTTGAAAACCTATGCAAAAATCTCTTCGAGGACAAGGAATTTGTATGTGGACTTAAAGTTGGAAGTTTGTGCGACTGCAGCCGACTTTAATAGGAATTATGCCGATATTTATCTGGAGTTTATGAAAGGAAACTGCAGAAAAGTATCACAAGCATAGCCGGTTATTTTCGTTCTTGTCCATACGCCGATAGTTAAGTCAATTAACTGCCCAATTAATTTGTTTAACTTATTTTATTAACAAATTGCTGCCGATGGGTATCGAACCAGCAACCATCCAATTTCTAAGCTACTGGGACTGGTAGGGTGGGTGGGGTATGCTATTATGTTATTATTAGTGATGCCGCGAGAAACGAGACGAGACGAAAATAATTCAGCAATAGATGAGTTGAAACTTAGAATCCTGATTTTGGATCCTAATTATTCGATAGACAAGCCGTAGCACTTTCTTTCAATCTCTATAGATTTTGAATCTATAAAAAAATGACAAAACCACAAATGATTTTGGTTGGTAATGATTAAATTTTTATACCCAGTATATATAATATATAGCAGGGTATATTAAGTTTAGTTCCGACTTTGTAACAGTTGGAAATATTGCTCGTAGACAAAAATTGTTGGAATAGTTGTACATAATATTATCTAATTAGTCCATTTCTGGAATTCCATCGTTGCGTCCGTCAACACGATAACTCAAAAACGAAAAGAGATACCGAGCTGAAATTTGGTGTTCTAGAGGTAAAACCTCAACTAAGGTCGAGTTTGTGAAATGGGCAAAATGAGCAAAACTTTCCATCTTTGAATAATTTAAAACTCATAAACTCATTATATACCGGACTTTTAAGCAAATAACTTTATTTTCTATTTAACGTGTTTTTTTTTTCATTTGTTTCTACAGTCGTCAAGAACAAATCCAGAATCACCTGACGATATCGGCCAGACTATTTCCGTTTGTTTTGTAGAAAAATAAAATGACAACAAACTTAGAAATTCGATACACTCGCATACACTCCGGAAAAGAAAAGAGAATGATATTAAAAACGATACTTTTCGAGATAATATAATTAATAAAAATATTAAGTTTAACATCTTTTTATGTGGCTTGACAATGTTATTCAATCGAAAATATCATGGGAATTGAAATGTATCCTTTGTTTTTAAAGAAAAGGGGAATTTTAATCACATTTTAGTGTGATTATAACTTGAGATAGGATTAAATGAATTTTTATATTTCGTATTGGACTTTATAAATTACATTCCCACAAATTAGTACTTGTGAAAAATGGTTTTGGATATCCTATGAAATAATTGGTCAATCTCTCTATATATAAAAAGGATAATATTTTGGGTGTGATGTTTGGACAAAACTATAGAAGATGCCGAAATAAAGATAGGACAAGACTCTACGTAAATTTTACTTATGGTTCCAGAAAACCTATCAGAAATTCAAAATTCCAAACACTTTACAAAGTAATAGACGTTTTCCAACGGCTATATCTTTAGATTAATTTGGACTTACACCTTCTATTAGAGATTTTATGGATCCTGATGATAATTCCTTACATGGTTTATATTTAGAAATTACAAAAATAATAATGATTATGACTTTTTATTCGATGCTAGGTTTTTATCCTAGCCATAACAATATTTATATGACAGTTTTCTACTTTTAATAAGGAGAAAAAGCTTCTTTTTTTTTCTTTTGAAGCACAAAAACAAAATATGAATAAATGAGAACACAAAAATATGCTTGGATAGATACTCTTAGTATATGGTATGGTCTATTTACAAGCTATCATACTTTAATAATATATGTCGTTCACATGGCATGGGAAATCCAATATAATTATTCAATTCAACAAATATTTGAGAGTTTTGTAATATTTATATTTTAACTACAGTTTTGAAAACATGTTCATCTCCGAAATTGGATAGGTAGTTTGTGGAGCCCGTAGTTTGTGGTTGAAACATAAAGACAATTTTTGGCACAGCATATTATTTGATACTTCAATATATATATATATATATATATATATATATATATATATATATTATATATATATATATACATATATATATATATATATATATATATATAATTTTCAGTGAATAGAACTTAAAAAAACCAAATATACAAAAAATAATTAACATTTATGATATTTTATTACACACGACCGAACTAACGAACAAAGTACCCGCCCGACTTGGAAATGTTTTTTTTTTTTTTAAACTTTCATCTTTCTTTCTGCAAATTAACTTTTAATGCAACTTACCGTAAAAATTAATTATCATTCATAAACCAAAAATAACCTAATTAGGAGGTATATTTATTATACAATTGTATAATTAATTTTTGAATGGATATTTTCTTTCTGAACGAAAATTCAACTATTACGATTTAACGAGCGATACGCTATTATGAAAATTTCTTCTGTCTATCGATCCGTAGTAGATGTCGAACGAAAACTACCATCGTTAAAATTGATGTAGGTACTACGAATTGTTTCTATACGTGTTCTTTAAATCATAATTTTAGTCTTATCGAAATGAAACTTGAAATCGAGACATACTTTCGGTATTTGAAGAGACGAACTATTTAATAGTCAACATTAGTCAAAAGAAAATTGTGGCATAGAGCGAAAAATTCTTTCAATTATAATCATCAAAATCATTTAAAATTAATTCAAAGGATACCGAATACCGAATATGTAAAAGTGGCCGAATAGTTGACGAATATTTGTGGCATCTCTACAATTAACTCACTTCGTTTTACTGGTTTTTATGATAATTTATAGCACCCTCAAGAAAAGAAAAAAAACTGTCAACATATTACTAAAAAAAAGTCTAAAAATAATATCAAAATAAAAAACTTCTGCTATATAATGCTCCCAGCTCCCAGCTCTATATTTAATAACATTATTCATATACATGTTTTCGTAAAAAATTTATTTTGCGATTTTCACAACAAAAAAAAAACTGAACCCACAATTTTCTTTTTCATATATGTTTATCATTTTAATTGAAAATGTATGAGACACACACTCAAATATACAGATTGTGTTGTATGAATCGTTTTAGCACACAGTAAAGGAGTGCGTCGGGCAAAGTTTAAGCATCACTGTATAAACAAATTACCTGTATGTATGGAAATGTAAGGCAGACACACACCGTACCACTGTGTCGGACTGGGTCTAAGATGCCCGGCTGGCACGGGCCTGCCGTTCCGAAAAAATTGAAAAATGGTATAGAATATGATCTTGATTATTTTTTTCTAAATAACACGTTTAAAAACGAAAAATTTGAAGAAAAAAAACGTCTCAATTAGTCAGTTTTTGAAAAAGTTACAAGCGTTCGAGAAAAAAAGCTCACAACTTATTTTCGAAGATGAAAAAATAATTTTTAAAAATTCACGGAAACGTAGTATTAAAATTTCAACCAAATCAAAAGGGGTCGGATTCAAAAGTGGTCGAATTGACGTGGAATGAGGCATTCATACTTATATTGTAATTTAAAATCGGCTGTCATTACTCGATTTGGCCGTGGACTCTAAAATGTCAGGCAAGGAGTAGCACAGCTGATGTTTCTTTTTGTAACACTATTTCATACAAACATTTTATAATACTTCTTTCAACATTGAAATAAGATATGTATGGCGTATTTTATCAGCAAATAAACATAATTTTCCTTCAATACTACTGCAATGTTAATAGTTCGTAAATGAAAGTATTTTTAATACTATCTGTATACCTGCAAAAAATATTATTATGTACGTTTTTTTTTTTTTTATTTCCAGTGCGACCCTTAGAGATACGCTTGGAGGGGAAAGTAGATGGTTTAAGTGTTAGTATGCGTCACGATATAATATGTCGTATGCGTGGATCACGACCGCCTGGTAAAATAACCTGGTGGAAAGACGGAATCCTTATCAACAATGCTGATGTAAAGGAAACGGTATGTTATCATATTTATTTCATTATATTAATAGGGTAAAGATGGGTATTTGAACCCTTGTTTCCTTTTAGCGAATTTCCTGAAAGGAAATAGAGCTATTGGTCCCGTACCGAAGTCAAAATTTCGCAAAAATTTCTTCCAGTGTCCATCGATCCTACCTAGTAGATGTCAAAAATCACCATCTGTAAAATTTATATATATATATATATATCTATGGACATAATATATATATATGTGTGTGTGTCTGTAATCACTCTAGCGGTCACAGTTTTCATTTTATCGGAATGAAATTTGGTATTTGATGCGCTTTTAGTATTCAAAAGGTCAAGTTCGTTAATGGGTAAAATCGGACGAGGGGAAAGGGGGGTTTAGAGGGAGGGGGAAACACAAAATTTTACATATCTCCCTTAATATTCGAAAAATCGAAAAATTTATAAGAAGTAAAGTTTTAGGTATTCAATTTTACTGTAGTTTTGTTTCTAATCATTCTTTCTGTTACCCTAATATTTACAGAAATATTGGCGGTTTGAAGATTGAAAACTAAATTCCTCACTATCTCAGTACACATTAGAGTTTGAGTAAAAATGATGAGATGATGAATTGTAGCAAACATGATTTTCTACAACTTTTTCCTTACGCATTTTTTGATTGTTCTAATATTAGCAGAGATATTTTATATTTTGTGTTTTCTTCTTTCCTTACGCCCTTCCGCATTTCCCCTTGACGTATGTCATTTATTAATAAAATTGTCATGCAAATACTAAAGTCATAAACGACATTTAATTTTGATCAAGCTTAAATTGTGACCGCTAGAAAGTGATTTATGTATTTTAAGGAAATTCGCTAAGTTGAAGCAGCTCCTGCGTAACGAATTTTTCACATTAAACACATTTCTTGTTCGTATTTGCAATATTTATATATTTCTATTATACAACTGATCTGCACTAAAATTTCCATTTTTTTCTAAAATTCCAGAAATATTGATCTTACGCAATTTTCAAAATTTTGCAACATATGAAATTTAGGTCTAATTTGGAACAAAGTTTTGGTATCCAATGTTCGGTTTTTCTGATCATGTTCGAGGAACTAAAATCTGGGTGTATAACTCATAAGCGCATCGGAGTAGGAAGTTTTCTTCAAACGTTCTTTGAGATATTAAATTATTTAATGGTATTTCATGCCAATGGTACTAAAATTGTATAAAACTTCGGGTACCCATATAGATATTTTGGTTAACGGCGATAATTAAAGATTACGACTGTTTCTCGTCTGTGTCGTAAATTATCGATCCTATATTCTGTGGGCACTATTTTTATACATCGAGTTTTAGAAGTTCAATAACACCCTCGTTCTAGGCTCACAGAAAATTTGTACATCTTTTGTCATAAACAGAAGTATGTCGGTTACAGCATTTCAATATGCAACACCAAACTTGCCGTATGGCGGAGGAAAGCGAATCTTGAACGAAAATGAGCTACCTGAAATTATAAAAGACCGTCTCGATATTTCTCAATTCCTTAATTCATCCGATAGCTTTGATATCTACCCAACTTTATAACCAAATTAAGGTACTATAGACCACAAAAATTGAGTTCATTTTAAACAATTTTATAATTGATTTGTGCCTTATTGATTGGATTTTCGAAAAAATGCTGCGAATAAAAGTTGTACATTAGAAATATAGTAACAACTTGTGTTCGAAAATGTTTTTCAAAAATCGAATTAGAAAGACTTTATAACATCAACTTTAGTTACCAAGTGTACTGTTCATTTATTATAAAGTTGGTATTAAATGTTCTCGATTCGTTTGACCTAGATTATCAATTTCATGAATAAAAAAAGATCAGGTACAGATCTGACACTGCTGACCCATAATACCAGATTTCCTCTACATATGTGTTGTAGATTTTATATGCATATAATATTAAAGTTAGAGGTTCTTGACATTGTTTTAATTTTAAAATTATGATAATATTCTCTCGTTGGGTTCTTCTAACATGAAGTAATGTTATGACATACATGGTTTTTTTTTTTATATATTCGTGAAAAAAATTGTTTTATAATTTTTTTTTCTTTACCGTATAACCAAAACATGGTAGCTTTTCCTTCAAGTGACTTGAATTTAGACTTTAATGATTCAATATTCATATCCATAATATGTAATAATACTCAATTCGTAGGAATTAGGATTAGGAAAAGTGAATTAATTAATTTAAATAAATTGAACGTTTCGTCATTTATTTATGACTTCCTCAGCAACTTATTTGTGTAATTTAAATGTCTAACATAAACCAACTATGGAGATTTATTTATTTATTTTATTTACATAATAGATTATATTTTAATCAGATGACATTAACAAATACATACTTTCAATTAAAAATAAGTTTAATTCAAATATTGAATAAATAAAAAAATACTTTAAATTCAAATCAAAATTAAGTTATTGAGTTACAATAATGATTATGGCATCAAATGTAACTAATAAAGTCGTTCTCCATAGTTGGTTTATGTTAGACATTTAAATTACACAAATAAGTTGCTGAGGAAGTCATAAATAAATGACGAAACGTTCAATTTATTTAAATTAATTAATTCACTTTTCCTAATCCTAATTCCTACGAATTGAGTATTATTAGACTTTAATTTTTCAGATTATAATAATTTTTAGGTCTATTTAAAACGATTTATTAAACGCAACCATTTTGTATTCAGTTTCAAAGACCGCACAGAATGATTTCAATGGCGATAATTAAATTACAAAAAAATAGTTTTGAGCCCGGGACTCGGTGAAAAAGTCGGCGTTGTCCTTCAAAAATTATTATAGGAAACTTATGTCAAATAATTATTTAATTTCTTCGAAAATTCGCCAGATATGCATAAATAAATAAAGGCAATACGCTTTCTTTTTGGATTCCTCAATTCAACTTCCAAAACTAGCCCTTAAAAATTCGGATTTTAAATATTATATCCGTATAAATTGTACATTACAACTATACCAAATTTTAATGATTAACGTGAATTAGTCTCTGAGTAAAACGTTTACCCTGTGGATACTGAGGGCTTTATTAATGTAAAGACTGTTCATATAACTTCTACATGTATACAATTTTATCAAACTATAACTTGTGGTATATTGTTTAGCTGACAATCTCCGTCGGCGGACTCTTTAAATCTGAAAATGAAAATATTTTATGATTCGATCAATATTTTGAACTTTGGATATTTCCCTTATAGATATTTCATACATAAAAAAAATACAGAATTACAACACAGAAATACAGAATTGAGAACCACCCTTCTTTTTGAAGTCGGGTTAAAAAGACCAGACAAATTTGTACTTCATAAAATTTTTTACCGAAATACAATTTACCAGATATGATTAAAATTTCCTAGTATTTACAATTATCCTACAATACTCATACAGTTAAGTTTTCCGTACGTATTATTAGTTAATCGCGTACTTATTCCAGTATTTAGAATCAGTACACATATATTATAACTTACATATAATATACATATATATATATATATGCATGAATTGTGTTCAATATAAACTAATAAAGTTCATATTTTACAAAATTTATGATCATAGAATGGTACATATTATATTTCGGTATTAAAATTTGGCATCGTTAACTTTTCTCCTACATATATGGAGGAGCTTTTAAACAAAACTCACATTAAATTGTATGAGAAAGCATTTATCCATAAATAATATTATTTTTTTAATATATGGAGTGCTACAATTTATAAATCCATATCAAATAAATAATATAGGATGTCAGTTCTCTGTCTGTATGTCCGTAAGTTCGGATTTAACTCAGAAACTACAGATCCGATTGATATAAAAGCCGTTGCACTAATGCAAAAGTGGTTTCAATCAAATTCTTTCATTTTTATTCAAAATTCAATACCAAATATTTCATCAAAATTTTGCAAACATTCATTGCTTCCTCATTCTTTCACAAACCCCCTGTACCGAATGTCATTTGAACTAAATTCCTTTTATTTAAATAAAACGTCATTTTTATTTAAAAAAAACTCTGTCGTTTTATAATTTACCTTCGATACAAAATATTCTTTAACAGTTTGGATTATGACATCATTTGAATGAACCAACGTCCATCTCTTAGTTAAAGTGAAACGGATTGGCACAGATAATTGATAATATTTTGCTGCACTTTGGTAAGGTATCATTTTTCCGGAGATGATATAGAATTTCCATTTGGAATCTTTCAATGCCTTTTTTAATTCTTCCATACCACCGTCAGAGCTGTAAACAGTACCATTGCATACTCGTTTGTGGGTAAAAATTTATTTTCAGATCTAATTTTAATTTTCTTTCAGGTTATGGGCCCCTTAGTCGCCCTCTAAAATTGTTTCAATTTGTTAAAATTGTTTTCTTTGCGAATCAATTGTCGCCGCTTGGACTATAAATTATAAACAAATTTTGTAATAAATATAATTTTAATAAAAAAAATCATTTAGTGTAATGTTTATACAGACCCAGCATTAGTTCCAAAATAATGCTGACGTCACGATGAATATGGATTCGCATAGATAATATTTTACAGTAAAAAAAAAAACGATACAACTTGTATTTTCATAAATATCAATAATTTAAGTAAATAACAAAAAAAAAAAAACTTGAAAAACTTTTGGGAACATTATAATAAAGTATCTTCAGTATTATTATATTTATATAATGATGAAAAGTGAGATTCAAGTTGTTTGGTATCTTTTTAAAGAGACCAATTTGCTGTAAAATACCTTTCTACGCACATAAGTGTGTATATCGAAATGTCTATTTACACGCTAATGTGAAAATACAATCTCCAAAACTTAATTAAACTTTAAAATTATTGCTTGAATTGATATCCAGAAATAGATCAAGTTTAGAGGTGGAATGACAAAATTTGTGTATCTTCTCTTAATCTGTATATATATATATATATATATATATATATATATATATATATATATATATATATATATATATATATATATATATATGTATACGATTTCTAAATAAACATATGTATATATATATATATATATATAAATATATATATATATATATATATATATATATACATATATATATATATATACATATATGTATATATATATATGTATATTTAGAAATCGTGTAACTTTTGAACGACTTGACATCCATCTCCACGACAATGCAAAAGAACTAATAAAAGCTAATAATTTAAAATATTTCATAACGTTATCGTGCAACATAACCTTATCATAAATAACATTTACGTTAGTTATTTCCGAAAGTATATTTGAAAGATATTTATTTAAACATGGTATTTACATAATATAGATCCTTATATTGTATCCATTAAAATTTATAGGGTTCATGGCAACTCAAAATAGTTGAATAATATATTCCCTTGTAATCAAGGTCATAGTTTTATGACCTTATGTGATAAAAGATACTTTTTATTATACCGTACAGATAAAAATGGTTTGAAACGAATTTGAATAGCTTTACAGTATCAAAAAATATCATCCATTGAACATTTTTATTCGAGAAATGGTGGCTTAGTCGTTTCTCGAGATGACAACAACAATGTTTCAAATGAAATTGGTTACCAATTTAAAAGATATTATTAAGTATTTTCTAATACCCTTTTCGAAAAAGACCACCAGTTCTTTTTGAACATTTAAATTTGACTATACAGCTAGAAGTTAGGTACATGTTTCTGATAATAGAAGGATTACGAGCCATATTATCAATTAGCTGTCTTTTTTCCTTAAGACTCGTATTTTCAGTTAAATCATTTGTAATGTGCCCCACGATTTGAGTCTAAGCCAAGTTCCAGATAAGATCCAAAATATTATCGACTGTACAATAAACGTGGTAAGCTTAAAAAGTTGTTTAACTGAATTTTTCTAACGTAGGTACTAATAGAAAATATTAAAAACAACAGTTTTTCATGAATAAACTTTAAAGTTTTTGACAAGATTTTAATCTAGAAAAAGATTTATTTTATCTTGTTTACCTGTCGAATTTGTTCAAACACATTCACCGGATACCACCAAAAGTTTTACGTGAGAGAGAGACGGACAAGTTTTTGGTAATGATGCTTGATGATAAAGTTTGTTTTCAGTCCAGGGGTGTGCAACAACACTACTAATTAAATGTACCTTTATTGAGTACTTATATTCAGATTTAGTCATTCCAATGTACACACAATAAACTCACGAAATGGGGCAAAACCTGTTGACAATTCAATGCGGTGATACATTTTCTTTGATCTAAATTTCATTCGAATAGTTCTAAAGTAAAATAATTACTCACCTACCGAGAGAATTGAACCCCATTACTTTTCCTTGAGGTGTAAGGCACGGTTGAACCATCTTTAAAGAACTAAAAGACCCAGAAGGTATACACATTGGTGGTCAAAACGTAGATAGATAGATAGATTGTAGAGGCTGCCCTGGTCTATTGTGTTCTGAAGTTCGTGAAGGAAACTGCAGAAAACCTTCACAAGCATAGCCGGTTACTTCGTTCTTGTCCATACGCCGACATTTTAGTCAATTAGCGGCCCTTTCTTTTTCTTAATAATTGACAAACTGCCAATGTCGGGATTCGAACCTATAATCTCCCAGTCCCCATCATTTATATCAAAACCAGGTCTATTTCCACAGCCTTCAAATTTCCGGTTGAAATTTGTGTTGCTTGGGGAATATTTCATATATGCTTGTGTAGAAGTAAAATAAATAGTAATATATACAAAATATTTAAATAATTAACGTAGTTACCTTCGTTTCATGGTTTTGAGATATCTCTCGCCAATACGGGGAAATTGTTTGAAGCACTTTGGATATTCAAGAAAACTATTTAACTATCTTAAGATAAACAAACCGTCCGTCTGTCCGTCTGTTGTAAACTATTAACGTGAAACAAACCAATATACGTAAAATTTACGTTTATAGATTTGATTATAATAGTTGAAGATAACAAGAGCATCATAATATGAAATACGTTGGTATTAAACATGGACAGGTAGAACGAAGTACTTAGAAGAATACGGACACGATCGACATGATAGCTTTCTATATAGAAAGTGGTAACTATGTAAAATGGAATCTATCCATTTGTAAAATATGCATGTTGTTTAGATAAAATATGCAAGTGTTTGGACCAATTCAGGTGCGGCGCCGGCTCTCAATTTCCCTGTTGGGGAATTCAGGTGTCTTTGTTGGTACACTAACGGTACCCTTAAGAATTATAAAAGTCTAGGCATAAGGTCTCCGATTTATCCCCTCTCCCTGGTCGTGGGTAGATTATCCAGCATCTGTTCAAACAGAAATTCATGCAAAAGAGCTGTTTACTGTAGAAACAGCCTTTAAAAATTGCAATGTCGTCAATTCATTTCCTTTTGCGCCAAGGATTGCTTGGGACTGTCTCAATGCCTGAAAAGACCTCGCCAATAATTGTTACTATTGTTTGGGTATTAGGATATGACGGCATTGAGAGCAAATCGCTGATCGTTTAGGACGAGCGTACGACTTGGGTGGGTTAAGCTTTTCATTAACCACTCGTCGACGATCCTTCGGTGATCCTATTTTTTTAAGATCATTACCGAACTTCTGTCTGGACATTGCTTACTTAGGTATCTTGTCAAGAAGATCCGTTAGACTGATAATGATGTCAAATGAGTCAGCGGAAATAGCGGGGTCACTATGGGATTTACTTTGCAGCTGCTAAGCATGTCACCCGTAAAAAGCTAAACTTCATCGGTGAAGATTCCCCGATACTAAGTGAAGTAAGCAACTTATCCTACAGCAAAAAGGCTGTTCAGACCAACCAACTGCACAAATATTACAAATCCTGGTTTTGTTTACTAATTGCTAGACAAGATACCTTGAAAATTAGCAAAACAACCCTGTCTTTCAGATATATACATCTACAACTTTATGGGAGCCTTTATACCGTGTCAGTAACCAACAAGTAGAGTAGGTACACACTGATAATAATATATCTGACAGTACGTATGTATGTACACTCCCGTTCATAAAAATTGAACCATTAATTTACATTCCAAACGAATATATTACTAAATATATTTATTATATTACAATGATAGTAACACTTAGAATGTTTCCACTGGTTCAATTTTTATGATACGTACTGTAAATATAAAATTAAAACATACCCCACTCACAGGTACGTAGATTTGTTCGTATTCTCTATTCAAAGAACGATTTACCACAAAACCATACTGAAGTATGTTTAAAACCAACGGCAACAACAAACTATTGTATGTGTATATGTATGTATATATGTACACTTTCGTTCATAAAAATTGAACCAGTTGTAATTTTCTAAGTGTTATTGTATGTTATATACATACATTTAGTAATAGTTTTACGCTTAGAAAGTGACTTACTGTCGGTTCAATTTTTATGAACGGGGATGTATGTATGCATACATACATGAAGATATCAATGAAACCCATAATCCTATTAGAAACTCTAGTCTAAATAAACATACACAACAAACAAAACAATACACGAAACGAAACGAAACGGTACCAACCAAACTTACTTAACCAAGTATTACAGAAATATTTTACAACAACACAACACTCACTACTACAAAATATTTTGTTTGCAGGTAGTTCTAACTCGTAGATAGCAGCTATATCTACTTAGTAGATCGGTACTACGATATAGGTTTATAGTATATACTGCCTTGGGTTTTACTACTTTTAAATGTGTGCGCTACAAACATCTATACGTAGACATTGGAGGCACCTATTATGTGTGTATTGACGGTGATGGATCTATCACATGGACATTACCAAAGCCCCTTTTACACATGAAAATTTTGATGAAAATTTTAAATCGCAATAAACATATTTGATTAGCTAAAGTTACATTACTGTCGACACGATGATATTCATTTGAGATATATCAATCTTAAGTATATAAATCATTCGCATTTGAGATATATAAATCATTCGCATGAATGCTTACATCTAAATTTACATGTGAAAAATATATATCATATGGGAAGCATATATGTAAAAGGACGAAAACTATCACATAGTTTTCGAAAAATGTCAAGCCAATGAGTGTCTTTTTTACTTGGCAAGTAAAAAAAATATACAATAATCGGTATAAAATAAAACCAAATACTCTCACCAGTGACATGTTCCATTATGATGGGTATATATAGTTATCAAACCATCATGTACTAATTTAAGTCGCAACCCAAAGTAAAATTTGTGAGTGATCCGACACAAGGGATATAGTGTAGTAAACATTAAGGAATTAGAGAATTAAAAACTTAATAAGTCAAGTAATAAGAAGTAAATATAGCTATGTAACCTTAGTTACAAGAGAGTTCTAGAACTACATTGACAGAACTCGGCGAACACGCCGCATAATTCTGATCCCTTTGATTTAGATTTGATCCACAACAGATCCCTTTGGTTTACTCTCTATTTCGCCAACATTATTTACTGTGCAGTTGTCGTAGCAGGTACAGACCTAGCCCAATAAGTAGTCTTCCAACTAGTGTGTTATTTACCCTAAATAGATTTAATTGTAGGTGTGTGTTGGTTGCCTATCTATTTGTTACCTAGACATATTTATTACGTAGCATCTTCATAAACAAGATGTGAGATGAAACCGAACAGTTCATGAGAATTATATTAACTGTTAAATACAGATTTCATATTATCATCAGACCAGACACACAAGTATTTTAGTTTAGTTTAATTTATATCTATTTTCTAAATCTAGAGAATCTACCTGCTACTTTGCATCAAAACTTTATTAATAACATCATCATAATTTGCATGATTGACTAGTAGGTACATACCAAAAAGGAAAATATGTACAAGTGTTCTATTACATGCTTTTAGTTCACTTGACATGCAAGTTTATCGGTTCAAAGTTTGTACCGCAAATTCCTAAAAACCAATCGAACTGAAATATTGCATATAAAAAGGAACGCTCCGTTCCGTTATGATCAACATCTTTAGCGGCAAGAAAAAACTACTCTATAGCGAAGAGGCCCATTTTTTTATGAATGGACATATGAACAATCACAATTGTCGCATTTAGGCGATACCAATCCACACGATAAACACCTATATATACTTATCCACCATTTTGAATTTGACACTCCAAAAGTAACTTATGCGCATGCGCAAACAAGTTCTTAAAGTTAAGAATCGTTTAAGTAGCCCCAAATCGGGGGCTTGAAATTAAGAGCAACTTTGTCTGTTTAAGAACAGCTTAGATAGATAGATAGATTGAAGAGCCTGCCATGGGCGGGGTACACTTCGACTATAAGGTCCATTGTGATGCCTAAGGATGTAAAGATGTGAGTGGAGTGGAAGGAATTTTTGTGTATAGACTAGGAATTGGTAGGTGTGTGTATATTCTACTACAATGTTGAATTCAATGATATAATATGTAAAAGTCATGCATTAAACTTTGTAAATAGTCGTCGCGTGAGTATTTCAAACCAGTTTTAAGGAACAAGACTAATAAATTTCTAGTAAATAAATTCACTCGTTTTTTTTGCATTGAAACTAGTATTCATTTTATAATAAATCAATATTTGCAATGATTTATTTTATTTTTATGTGTGTTCTATGAAATGATTTATTCAATTTGAACTTTTTGATAAAGTTCTTAAAAAGTCAAAAGTTGTTCTATTACTTTTATATAAACTGTTGCCAAACGATAATAATATTATTTTTCTTATCTTTTTATAATATCTATAGATTCTAGCATATCGACTCATATTCTTGGTATCACATTTATAGATAAAAAATCCAGCAGTAAATTTTCAATAAATATTAGAGAGTTATTCTAAAAGCAGAAAAGCCAAACGGAATTAAAATGGAGCTTTGCAGTTTTGGGTCAAGCTATAAAAATAGGTACACACGTTCATTGAACTCTACGCAGTTTTCGATTTCATTGAAAATTATATTTCCGTAGCCATTCCTAATCCAAGAAAACGAAAGTTCAGTCTCATTAAATACTTAATTTGTTGTTTGTACCATATTGTTTGTATAAACCATTCTGGATTCGAAACTTTGTATTCCAAAGTATATATAGGTAGCACCATATTTCAAAAAACATACGTCAAATTAAATTTTCGAGTAGATTTTCATAATTTATCGATGAAAATGGTCTGAAAATATGATTTTCAATAAAACCGGTGGTAAAAATTATTTATCGATTTTTTCGATTTTTTAAAGGGGTACCCCTAGAAAAATTTTACAAATTGAGAAAAAAATTTTATCTCTGATTTTATTCAAAATTATATTTCTTAACCATTTTCGCCCAAAACGAAATTTTAGTCTAATTAATTGTTAGATTTGTTGTTTGTATGATATTGTATGTATAAGAAGGCCTTCTGGAATCGAAACTTTGGATTCCAAGATACATACAGGTAGCTACTTCAAAAATCATAACTCAAATTAAATTTTTTAATAGATTTTCGTTATTTATTTCGTTATTTAAGTCAAAATGTTCAAAAAACATGATTAATCGAAGAAAATATTTTTTTTCGATTTTTTTAAGGATAAAAAAATTTAAAAAAATTTAGAAAAATATGTTATTTCCGATTTTATTTAAAAAAATATTTCTAAATCATTTTTGCCCAAAGAAAGTTCTGGATATGAAAATTGATTGTTAGCCTGTTAATAAACAATAAAGAAATATGTGTCTAAGCTATTTCCGAAAATCGACTACGAAGATGGTGTGAAATAGGCGGTGAAAGTTTTGTATTGTGATCACGTTATTTCGTTAAGTTAGAGACATGAAACATTGGTAGTTAAACTATTCATAATAAATAAAGAAATGAATTTGAAGACATTCAGCATGTTAAACACATATTTGTTTGATATTTGAAGGTCCATAACCCTTGTTAACCAACCGTACCTTGTAATATACAACATATCACTGTGTAACCGTTTTCATTCATTTTACGGGAAGACAGGAACACTATGAGTACGATTCTATAGTCTATACCATACATCATAATTAAGTAATAATATTTCAAAATTATAATAATAATATTACAATAGGCGAGAACTGTAGGCCGTAGGATCTACAATGGAGGTTTTTGTATATGTTTAGTATATTTAAAATATGGCAACACATTTCATAACATATACATCATGTTTACTCACACGGTTGTCTAATTTAGAAAGGGCAAAATAAATTGACAGTGTTTCGGTCGAATTTAAAAAATTGCTTTAATTTCACAAAATCTGTGGTTTTTCAACAAGGGCTGTAAATAAGTATTTTTTTGCTTAATTACGACAATAGTTTTTACAATTGTATCCTTTTTTAATTTTTATATTTTTCAGGTTTTACCAATATTTCCTTGTAAATTCATTCATACAATGTTTTACTATGCAGTTTGTTTAAGTACCTAAATATGTTTACCATTTTATTTAAATTTGTATATTTTTGTCGTTATCATATATTTTATGATGAAGAAACTGTGTTCCGAAACTATTATGTTTCGGAATCTCAAATATTTGTTTTATTTAATAACAATTCTTAATAATCGTATTAGGTTAGGTTAGGTTAGAGTGGCTATCTTGGGGTGAGACACACTTGGACCATACGGTCAGTTGTGATACCGAAAAAGTGAGTTGGTCCAGCCCCGGCCACTACTCCATGAACCATTTTGAAGCTGTTTAAAAACAGCGATTGTACTTTGACGTCAACGGACATAAGATCGAAGAGTTCGTCACGGAAAGCCTGACTCAGATGAGTCGATCTCCTCATGGCAAGAACTGGACAGTGGCAGAGAAGATGAGACATTGTTTCCTCGTCCTCTCCACTGTGGCAACTCCTACAAAAGTCGTGATGCACTGGTCTTGGCCCAGGCGTTCAGCTAATCGTATTAGATAAGATTTGTATTTCATATTCTGACATAATAAAGTTCACAATTATTAAACAAATTTAATGAAAGCATTAAGTAACCGAGATGAAATGGTGAGCAAATCATCCCGATAAGACAGTGGTCTGCGGTTCGAGTCCTCCCAGTGGCTGTATTATATTTTTCACATTTTTACATGTCGCTAACGTTTGACTAGATCACTTCAATGTAAAATGTAAACTGTAGTTACTAATGTACACAAAATTGCATGGTCTCCTAAAAGCCTACTATTATTTTATGATTATGGTTGTTGGTTTTGTGCAGGTTGTAGGTTGTTGGTGGTGGGTTCTAGTACCAACTAGCTAGACCTACAGCAATACCTACAGTAGTACCAACGGGGATGGATGTTGATATTATGTTTGTGTGTTTGTAAAGAAGTATTTTTCATGTCAACAGTAATAAATAATATGGTTGTTGTTCATGTTGTTGTCTATAAACATGTAAAAATACTTTATATGCCATATTACCTTAATTTAAATTGCCCTGTATACACTGGCGAGTAATGGTACTGTAACTGTTTGTTGTTTTTGTTATAGAAAATCCATTGATTTGTTTGAGGCTAGACTGCAAAAATCATACAAAGAAAGACAATATCGAATTTTAGATTATTCTACTGATATACGAAGTATACACAAATAATATGCTAAAATAATCAGTTAGTAGTTGAATTTAGGATACATAGATAGATAGATTGTAGCGGCTGTCAGCATAAGGTCCATTGTGATGCCTAAGAATGTGAGGATATAAGTGGAGTGGAAGGAATTTTTGTGTATAGACTAGGAATTGGTAGGATATGCGGCTGCAGCCGACTATGATAGGAACTATGCCGATATTCATCTGGAATTCGTGAAGGAAACTGCAGAAAACCTTCTCAAGCATAGCCGGTTACTTTGTTCTTGTCCATACGCCGATAGTTTAGTCAATTTACCCCCCTTTTTTTTCCTTAATAATTAGCAAACTGCCGATGTCGGAATTCAAACTCATAACCTCCCAGTTCCCAAGTAGGCATACTGCGCAGACATAACGCGTTAGACTGCTCGGCGACTTGCCATTTAGAGTAACACCACTTTCCCATGGTATAAAAATCTATTTGTCAAACAAATCATCCGTGATGAAATGGTTAGCGATATGAAAACCCTGCACTTGAAAAACTTACCCAATAAATATATATACCAATCATTTTCTTATATTTTGTTATGAAACTTGTCCCTTTATAGATTTCACTGCTTTTGAAGGCAAACATTTTTGTGTTTTGCTGCGATATCAGAATTTTTTGTAGGCCAGAACTTGTTCCCCTTTGTGATCGATGACCCTTAAAAATTATTACAATCCTGGTAAGTCGCGTACCAAAGTCAATTTTCCAAGTCTTTCCCTTCTGAATGTAACACTGTGACACTCAGAGTCAATAATTTTTGATGCTGATTATTATATTTTTAGTTTAACTATAAAAATAAATGCTTCATTCTTCGACCCTCAGGTAGACAGACCGTGTCACTAGATATAAACTTTTCTTCTATTTCGAAATACAATAATGTAACAAAACATGTTTCTTCATTCTACAATATCTATGTCTAACATGTCAATTGATGATAGCAAGAACGTGTTTGAATATAATATTCGTACGGTGGGTGATAGAGTTTTCGTTCTGTTCTGTAATGTATGAATGTAAACAAATATATATATATAAAATGTTTTGTTACATTTGTGTACGTGTCTACACTTCACGTAATAATATTTTATTGTAAACACTACGAAGACTGCTTGTTTCTACAAGTATAGAATAATGACATCTCTACTCTTTTGTTTTTATAAATATTTAACTCAAAAACTACACAATCATTCTTACAACATCTACGTTCGTTGGAACTATAGATGTTCTTTTGATAAGCATGTTTGACTCTTAGCACGTTTCTGTTACATTGGAGAATGCCCTGTAGTTATTGGAAGAGTTCGTGAACTTTAGCGAATACTAGCCATGAAGCCCTTCAGGTAATTGTCTAAAAGTTGTGTGTGGAGCGTATGCGTATAGTAAGAGTGAAGAAACGAACAGCGTAATAAGCCATAATTTTAGTCCACGACTATACCGGTAGACACGTTACACATACGATGCTTGTCTACATGTATATACAAATACTACCTAACATTTTTGTAAGTTGTAATCAAGCAACGTCGCTTATATTCCACCAGTTGATATACTGTTCGTTTACATACATGAACTCGAATAGTACAACTTAGAGTGACGTACAGTGTTGTCAAGTTGTATCTGTTCAGCATGCCGACACGTTGATTTATTGATCAAATGATTGACTTTGCGTTGTTATACCTAAACAATGAGTCAATAATTCTCGTTTTTTTTTTTAAATACGGAGTACAAATTAAAATAAAAAACTGGTTGAAATACTTCTTAAAATAGATCTCTATTGGTCCCCATGTTAATTATTCGAGCAGTTTAGTTTTTCTCTAGTTGGTGACGATTTCAATCGATTTCAAACTTCCAGTGTGAGTGTATAATTATACCCTTAATAAGTGTGCAAAAATTGGAACATTCTATAATTATCATCTCTACATGTTTACAGTGCCCCTTGTCGGTTTAGTTTCGGTGGTTTAAAAGTACCGAAACAATTGTCAACAAATAAGTGCAAATGTTATTAACAAGAAACTATGCATTTATAAAAAATGGTAGATTTAAAATTAAAATGTGTTTTTGATTATTTGTTTAGTATAAAGTTCCACAAATGACCACAAATTAACATGAGAGAATCAATATTTCCACTCTCTGTAAAAGTTTCTGTAAAATTGTATTCTATTATGTATTGTAGTACAATACATAATGTAATTTGATTGTGTTTAGTGTCCACCATTGATCAATGTTTTTTAGCCACCACAACAAAATGATTGTTTTTAGAGGGCATTATTATTTACAAATAATGTTTTGTTATTTAAATGACGTGATCTCAATGATTTGATTGATTGAGTACAGAGTACATGATATTAAATAAAACATATAGTATTATGGTTCGTTTGTTCATTGTTGATGTTCTACCATTGCAAGCACACACATCAATGGTGACAAAAACTCATTAATGTGAATCAAATATTTAATGGATATATATTTTCAAATATATATATACGCCCAACGAATTTGCAAATCAGGGCAAATTAGTTGGGCGTTTATAATTTGCCATAAAAATATATATTTTTAATAATTTGTGTCGGCGAGCATTGTCATAATTTATCATAATTAATTAATTATAGTTGGAGAAGAAATTTTTACTATGTACCACAGTAATTAAAGATGTTTGAGCTCATATTCTGGCAAATCTATTGAGTTTGTGAAAAAAGTTTCAAACGAAATTATTTAATTTTTTTTTTTAAATGGAAACATTTTGTCAGTAAATTTTTCTTTTGACGGTTTTAAAGATGGCTGTTTTCCTGCCTGCTGGGGGGAATCAACACACGCATATAATCAGAATCATAAAATGTTCAAACGTTTTCCTACGCATTCCCATGAATATAAATTTTAATATGAAGAAAAAAAAAAACATCTGCAAGATATTATTATGCATATTGATTACAAATATATTGAAATAGACACGCAATGTCAAAAAATATGAGCATAAATAATACGTCAAAGTTATATAAAATATTGTACAAAATTTATTATAAATAATAAATTATTAAAATAGTGGGTTGAAACCGGTTGAAAAGGCATATTAATCACGCCACTTTCTACTTTAACAATCAGCTAGTCTTTTTGGACTTTTCTGAAATTATTATGAGTGATTTGTCAGCTTCACACTGCCACTTTTAGCGCCTAATATGGAGGAAGAAGTGAGGTTCACTGATCGGAAGGTTTTATCTGTTAAGTTAGCCATCCATGTTGCACTCAAAGGAATTCAATCCACTAAAATAACATCTCCCCTGAGAACCTGGTGCGGACAAGTCACCAGGTTCTCCAGTCACGGATTTTGGTCAACATATATAATACACAACATCGTTGCTATGTACAGTGACTAGTGGTTGATAAGTACAAATTCCAGCTGTACCTACTATATTAAATAGTCTAACCAATTAATACCAAATTACTACATATCAGTTAATTATAATATTTTAAATGAACAAATTGTGTTGTATGTTTCTCCTGTGGGCGATAGTCCTTACAGTTTTACTATGCGCTATTAAATTCAACGGAATAGTGAGTTTATTTCTGGTTCAACCCAGTTCTATTGGAAATTTACGACTTCCAATTTACAAACAATGAATTTTTTTAATGTTTATATAGACGAAAATCATAACAAAGCTACCAATTCCAATGTCCACATTAGCATATTTGTAATCTACGCAAAAACAACTATTAAAAAGAGAAACATTACAAGTCTACTAACGTGCCGAATTTTTAGGAACATCTATTTACAAAGTACAGGAAAATTTAATATGTATTATTAAAATAAATTACTAAAAACAGTACTACTTTATCTATCACACATTACTGTAAGTGATTAATCTCTTCCATAAACACCAAATATACTGTATAATAATTTCTAGTATATTATAATTATATAAATATTGATTAAAGGTTATGCGATGTAATCGAATCCATACAATAATAATATTAATAATATATAACATGTTTAATGTTGAACCAAACATTGTACAAAAACATTTGTGAATCAAATTTGTAAATCAAACTCAATACATTATAGCTATTATTTATATATTAGTAGCTGAGCAGTAAAACAGTTGTGTTGTTATTATGCCACACACCTAATAATTATTTTAATCTTTTTACATACATAATGAACTTCCTCATACATCAACTTCATACATATTACATTGTACAATCAATCTATCACATTTATGTTATATGTATATTTAGTGTTCAAATTATACAAAGTGTTCTATTTAAATGGTGGAAAATATATGTTATTAAGAGTAATTTACAGGTCCGTAACGTTACAGACTAATGCATACGATAGTGTGTAATGGGGTCTCGGCTAAAAGGAATCAATACCCAAAAAAAATGATGTATATTTATATATAGATTTGTAAAGTATCTTTAAAGAGAGTGACGAGTTTGGACTTCGATCTAGGAGCCTGATAAATTGATATTGTCGCAAGTTTCGAGTAGGAAATCGTTTTAGATATACGAATACAAGCCACAAATATCCTTCTTTCACTGCACTTGACTTGAGTTGTGGACACCATCATTTCAAATTTCAATCTAATTAAACTGATCTGTCCTAGCATAAGATTCACTCGTGCAATGAATAAAGTTATTTGTATGTTGGACTCTCTAGAGATCAACATACAATACAATTTGTATGTTGTTGTTTGTTGTTACTTTTTTTAAACTTTAAATTAATTAAAATAAAAGTTTTAATTATTCTTAATTATAAATTTACAATACCCACCATATTTAAAAGGGTTTTTTACAAGTGTTTGAATTTAATCCTTTCTTTAAAAGTTCTAACCAAGTTTATTATTATTATTATTATATTCATATAATTAATACGTAATATTTTGTTTTGTTGTATTTTTAGGTGGCCGAAAATGGAAACTTAACAATGAGTACACTCGCATTTGTACCACATGTATCCGATCAAGGTATGACCTTATCATGTCGTGGAAATAATCCGAATATTCCGCTCAGTGAATTGAGAGATACGGTGATGCTACACATATTATGTAAGTATACACCTATTTAACAAACATTATAAGATGGTGTCTTCATTGCCATTCACCACCACTGATTTGTTTTGCATTACATAAAGGGGCGTTAAATAAGGGATACAAGTTTGTATGGAAGTTCGTCATTTTTAATAGTTAGAATAATGGAAATTGGTGCAAGGGCTTCTATTTACAAATTAAAGTCAGTTGTGTCAGCGTTTTTGAAAATGCATTACCTCAGGGCGTTAACTAAGAGATGAAATTTTATATGGTAAATGCATCATTTCTGAACTTAGAGGACGCTGGTGTTTAGGCTTCTGTTTGTAATTAAAAGTCAGTTGTATCAGTGTTTTTGGTATCCCCTAAGGAGGTAAAATAAGGGACGAAAGTTTGTGTAGGAAGTACGTCATTTTTTAAGTTAGGATCGTGGAAACTGGAGTCCCCTAAGGGGTATGAAATAAAATTCGCAAGTTTTTTTGGGAAGTGCGTAAAATTTGATAATATTTTGAAATGATTTCCATGTAGAGATTCAATGCCGTGTAGCCAGTTTTTTGACTCAGCGTTGGCATTGAAGACACTTCCATAATAGTATATATATAATAAATACACAAAATACAAAACCACACAAAAGGTTTTTGATGGTATAAACACAACGAATTGTACCTCTTATTTATTTATTTCTAAATCCATTTAAATGTTCGTTGTTAAATGTTTAAATAAGTAGTAGATATAGTTGTTTTGTTATAATAGACCTCACCTAAAGGCTTATTTGGAAAACGAACGAACATTTATACCGGAAGGTTGGATGGATATTAAGAGCTTTCTGTCTAATATTTAGCTTAGGCATTCTTTCTGATTGTGTGTGCTTAGAGCGAATTTTAGAAACGATATACTCCTAACACATCTTTTGTTAGAAACAATCATTCAGAATAAAAAGACGATTTCTACAATATGAGGTTCATCCGTTCAAATTTGGCGGGTGTGTAATTTTTGGAAATTTTGAAAATGTCAATGTTTCAGTCAATTTTCAGAAGCGTCATTTTATATCTCCGTCTCTGAATAACTTAGAAACTTGCAACTAACGGCATTTTTTTTCACTCATCTTGTAGGAAAGCAACAAACCCGACTTTAGCCTTTATTTGATCTACTTTGCTGGTCTAATTTTGAGACGGTCCCAGGTCAACAGTTGATATAGGTTCCAAATAGTGGGTCATATTTTTCGTTAAGGTATACTCTGCCCCAGAATAAGAAACCAACCGAGTTTTATATATTAAAATGTGTTAGCGAGTTTTCTTATGAACGTAATTGAAGAAATATTTTTGACATCTGTTGGATAAGATTGATGGGCGTTAGAACAAATTTTTGGTAAATAGTTTTATCGGTACAATCGCAATAGCTGTAGAAAGTTAACTTAACAAAGAAAATGCACGAACACTTAAGTAATTTCAATTTCAGTCATTTGCGTCATTTTCGCAAATGACTACTCATCAATGTAGTAAATATCGCAAATCTTCGCACCAGCAGAAAATATATCATGACAAAAAATATTTCCTTAATACTACAAAATAAAAAATGTAATATATATTTGATACTATCTCTCTTATATTCCACACCACATTCATTTTAAATTACTTTATGGCAATATTTCTTCGTATGAAATGCATTCGTAAACTTGATAAAAATAACACCACAATCACAGACTTACCCAACAAACCCTACCAAATGTCTAATATTTCCGCCGTAACTATGATTATTGTATGAAATATGAGCACTATAATATAATATACAAAGTGGTTCACCATAACGACATAGACATCATTTTTTTTTTCTCATGAACATCATAATAAAATGAATTTTCGAGACATTGTAATGCAAAAACTTTAAAACAAAACATTAATTCTTTTAGAAAATATTGAATATTAGAAAAATATATTATTAAAAAAAAAATTCAATGTACAATGTAATCATCGTAAGTACAATGTAAGTACAATGTAATCATCGATAGTAGCTAAATCTTCATATCACATTAAAAATATATTAACCATTTTTGCTGTTCATTGAACAAGTTGGAGTGTTTTTCGAGTATTTCTATAATTTGTAGTTTATCAATTAGCATGTCAATAAATTTCCATACTCCATACGAGATCTGAAAAACGGTGTGCGATATAAAAAATTATTATGGCATAAATTATCAAGAATTTCATGCTCTACAAGTTTATTAGTCACTTTAAATACGATTTGATGCTTATGAAAAGAGATATTTGCAAAACACCGATCGCGACGTTGCCTTTGAATATCTTAAAACGTGTGCATGATTATATGAGACTTTTGAGCCAGTGTCGAAAGTAAGGCCTATGCAAAATTATCTACTTATTACGTCTCATTCCAAGATTGAATCCTTGTAACAATTCTGTGAATGTCTATGTAAGACAGATTATACCGCTTGCAAAACCATATGATATGTAATATTTGAAAGGCGAATACACGTAGAATAAGATCTTTTAAGATGTTCTTGTGAACCATTCATTTTAATGGATTTCTTTAGGAAAATTGATATGTATTCATTATTGTGAACAACTCTGATGTGTATAAGAAGAAGAATTTTTCTCCATAATTTAACTTCTTGCGAAGTACATAACACACTGATAAGCAATCACGTGTATATGCGTAGCAAAGCTGGGCAAAATACCGGTAAGCCGTACTCAAAGGGAAAATACTTTAAGTAATGGCCAAGTAGATACATATCAGAAGTAAAAGTACTTTCAAGGTATTTATGAAAAATAAAGTACAAATACGAAGTACTTTTCAATGGAAAAATATAAAATTATGATGCGTTTTTTTGTGTGAATAGGCGAAAGTATGAGGATTTATGTACCAAGAACTACAAGAGTAATTTAAATACGTTTTATTACAACCCTACTTAAAGTATTGCCCAGCTTTGGACTATACGTAGTACAAAAGTTAGAAAATAAACTATATATGTTTCGAAATAAATCTGCCAAAGGGATTTCTATTTTTACATTAATATACTTGTTTCGATCGACTATGTCTATATCTTACCTTCAATTCCCTTTGATATTAATAAAAGCGTATGAACTAAATCAAAGAATAATGATAATCATAATCATAATAATAATGAAAGTGTGTGTATCTGAGAACAGAAAACAATATATCTAAAATAGAAATCATTTACAATGAATTTATCTATCGTTTGATATAATGCTCCCTTGCTCACAGGCAAGGGATGTAAATCAGTCCCTAAAAGAATTCCTATATATATGCAGACTAAAATAACATTGAGATTTCTTACGTTCATCCTATTCTCAGAGATACAGATAGACTAATTCGACGCACTTTTGAAATTAATAGTTTTTAATAACAAATTTAACAAGATATTTAACAACTAACTGTTTTAAATAATAAATATTCCGTATATACTGAGTATATTATCAGTGCACTCACTATTCAATACACACAAATATGCAAACATATAGTTTCTAATGTACACTCCCGTTCAAAAAAAATGAAAAGACCTGAACCGAATCTCTCACAATTTTGATTATTATAATTTTTATACGTAAGAGGAAGACACACGTAACATGATTACATATATTTTTTAAATGCTTACTCTGTTACTGACACCGCATATATAAGTAAATAATATAAATTCAGTTTATACTTTCATTTCTTTTTTACATACTAAAAAAATATACTACTGATCTTTGTTTATAAATAAATAAAATGATACATTATACAGAGAGTTACATATGCGACGAGTTTTATGAAATGTAAGATAATTAACATTTCAGGTCTGTTCATTTTTTTTTGAACGGGAGTGTATATACACCAAGATATAGGTTTGATTGAAATTTGCGTAAAAAATGTCTTTGATTAAATGCATGTGATCTAATTTTGTATAAAATTTCAGATAATTAACAATTTGAATTACTTGTATAAATTTTGGCATATAAATCGTGTCAGAAATATCACGAGTCACACACACACAAAACGTCACCTTGACATAACTAATGACCCACCTTGACATAACTAATAACCAATTTAAGTTATTATAAAATTAGCCTTGTATACTTATAAAAACCATTTTTACAGGAGCGTATCTATTGGCTGGCTAAAACCCTATACACACATATATCAATGTATATCAAAGCTGTATCTTTGCGGCTTATTCTATCCGTGTTTCAGGGTAAATTAAAACTCGACAGACGTTCATAACAGTGTCGTCTGTATTTGGCCAGGCATCGTTCAAAAAAGAGTATCGAGGTATTTTTCTTGTCGATATTATAGAAAAAAGTTATGTACGATAAAAAGTTTGTAAGTGGGTCACCGCTTCTTCTTGCAGGGCAGTCTAGACAAGTGATTAAAATCACTATCTTTTCTGAAAGTTTCATTCCCTAACTCGACGGACACCATTAGCTCCGGCTAATACAATATGAAGACATTTGTGACCATACTGTTTATTTTTCATTAAAATTTCCGATATTTTGGTCAAGATTGTTGTTGTTTACCTGAAGCAGTGAGACACACACCGTCCCTGTATTGGATTTGTTTTAATATTACATAATTAAATACAGTTTTTAAAAATAATTTTCTAAGACATGTCTTTAAATAACATAACATGGTCTACATTTTGTTTAAAAATATATTTGGTTGATAGACTGCAAATAGGTTTTTACACGCAATTTTCTTATTTAATATACATATCATTTACATATATGGGGAGATTAAAGGATAACGTGAGTCCGTTTTAATATGTCTTTATATGCTGTCCGTAACTTTATGGTAGGTTAAAAACGTGTACCTTCGGAAACATTGTTAAATAGAGTACTTTGTTATCTTGGACGACAGGCAATTTTTGCCATTCTATTTTTAGGGAATTTTCATAACTTCTTTAACTGTTCATCGAACTTATATAATTTATGTGGACAAAATGTGTCGTTCTAGTGTTTGTGAACCCGTCAGATTACAATAGAATGCTATAGACAACGTGTTCTGTCCCTTTCAAAACTCAGTTTAATGTCCAAATCTTCAAAGCCATATTGGAAACTTTTGGTTCTGCCTAAGATTTGTATAAAATCTTTTTTGAGGAAAATTAGCTAAGGAGTAAATTTTTTAATAACCTTTCTTAACGTAAATAACTTCTATTCAAGAAAAACTTTCAATACATTTGTTTCCAAGTTCGATTTCATTATATACTTTTTACTATGTTTTGTAAGTACTGGGAGTACTTAAAAGAACATAATGCTGGATGATTATCCCACCATTCCCCTATATACAGTCACTTTTTATACAAATGAGTAATGTTAAAGATTGAAATACAAATTAAGATTTTGATGTATGATATAATAAGCATTTTTTTACATATAAATCACAAAATATGAATGAGTTATTTTAGTCATATTTTGTTTTTAGTAAGGTAAGCGCGGTGGTGGTGTGATTGAGGACGGCTGATTTGATAGTTTGGTAGTAGTATATGAAATATTTAATACTTTCCATGTACATTATTTTAGGTAAATATTTAGTATTTAAATATTTAGTAGGTAAATATTTACTCAGGCCTCTGGATATCTAGCAAGCTGGACTAGATATCCAGAGGCCCGAGGTTCAATTCCTGGTTGACGAGTTAATTTTTTCATATTAGTATTTAATTAAAATTCAATGACATGTGTCTATATAGTATACACTAGTCAACTAGAATTTGTCTTACGTAACCTTAATGAAATTTGGACAAACATTGTATTGTTGACGCTTAAGTATACACAAATAAATATGTGAATAATAATTTCGACAGAAACAATACTGTCAAAATAAAAATAAGAATGATATGAAAAAGTTGGCTCTTACGTCAGAGTCGTCTTGGTATAGCGGTAAGCACGCTGGACTAGATATCCAGAAGCCCGAGGTTCCATTTCTGGTTGACGAGTTAATTTTTTCATATCAATATTTAAATAAATATTTAGTATTTAAAAAACTTAGCGAATTTTCTCAGAGTAAATAAATCACGTCTATTTTGGAAGTAGATCATAACATGTTAACACGTATCTTATTAATGTCCCTGGTGACCTGGGATCGCTAGAGTGGGTTCACCTTTCACATTGCACCTGCAAATAGTTTTCTTGTTATAAATAATAAACTGATATAAATAGCAAGTCTTTTAAGAAGCTTTTATACCGCAATCAATTTGATCTATTGTACTCGCCTTTCCATCAAAGATGTTTCAGATGAGTCCTACGGTCTTTATAAACGTTAGGATATTCCTCAACGACACCTCATTGATTTCATCTGGCTGGAGATCTGTCCATCCCAAATGATAGTATCGTTTGAGAGAAAAAGACTTTCGAATTCACACAAAATGTTAATTCAGGTCTCCTCCTTTTCATGACAAAATGTTCATTCTCTGAGATCATTCTCTGTGAGATTGATTTTGTGCAGATGTTTATTGAGTTAGCAGTGGCCTGTAAGAAGGCCAGCAAGTATCCTCAATTGATTTCTTCTTAGTTGCAAACGCTCAGAGACCATTTTCCATGAGAAACTTTTTATAAAAGCCTTTGCACGATTTGAGTATTTACCCAAGAACTGTTGGACTCTTGTACCACCCATTTTTTATGTATTTGAGTTACTTAGATAAACTACCATAGAGATGTTTTTTTTATATCAGAATACATACTCCCAACTTTTAGCTTGTGTTTAATTTTTATGGAATATTAACACGAATGACATTCCAGTAACTGTAGTTCTAACGCGGGGGCAAGTAAAGATATATGATATTAATTATCAAAAAGAACTTTCTTAACGAGTAAATAGGGGTAGTATCATTGTCAGATTGGAACAATAAACTTTCTACCTTATTCTCTACCTTTTAATTTAATTTATAACATCATTTAACGTGAAACATGAATAATAAAGTTATCTACGTGTCGACCCTTCTTCATTATAATTGTTTTGTGCTTCATAAGTATCCATATCCTTGTTGCTTCTTGCTTTTGAAGTGAAAAATTTTAATTAGTAACATGGATACCAATTTGGTAGTATCTTTAAAAAAAAAAAAGTATAAAAAATTACATAATAAACGAGCGAACGGTTCATATTTCATGTGTAATATTTTATATTTGTGTAAGCAGGCAACGTCGTACATTTGGCCACAAGAGTTGATGTCATTTTTAGCGAATTTCCTGAAAGGAAATAGAGCTATTGGTCCCGTACCGAAGTCAAAATTTCGCAAAAATTTCTTCAAATGTCCATCGATCCTACCTTGTAGATGTCAAAAATCACCATCTGTAAAATTTATATATATATATATCTATGGACATATATATATATATATATATATATATACATATATATATATATATATATATATATATATGTGTCTGTAATCACTCTAGCGGTCACAGTTTTTATTCTATCGGAATGAGATTTGGTATTTGAAACGCTTTTGGTATTCAAAAGGTCAAGTTCGTTAATGGGTAAAATCGGACCAGAGAAAAGGGGGGTTTAGAGGGAGGGGGAAACAGAAAATTTGACATATCTCCCTTAATATTCGAAAAATCGAAAATTTTATAAGAAGCAAAGTTGTAGGTATTAAGTTTTACTGTAATTTTGTTTCTTATCATTTTTTCTGTAACCCTAATATTTACAAAAATATTGACGGTTTAAGATTGAAAATTAAATTCCTCAATATCTCTGTACGCATTAGAGTTTGAGCAAAAAAGATAAGGTGATGAATTGTAGCAAACATGATTTTCTACAACTTTGTTTCTTACGCATTTTTCGATTGTTCTAATATTAAGAGAGATATTTTATATTTTGTGTTTTCTTCTATCTTTATGCCCCCCTTTCCCCTTGACGTATGTTATTTATTAATAAAATTGGCCATGCAAATACTAAAATCAGATACGACATTTCATTTTGATCAGACTAACATTGTGACCGCTAGAGAGTAATTTATTTATTCCAAGGAAATTCGCTAAGTTGAAGCAGCTCCTGCGTAACGAATTTTTTGAAATTCTATAGTTCATTTCTTTCTTATTCATTCAAAAAAAAAATTTCGATCAAAAGTTATTCGAATAATTTTTATCCGTTGCATTTTTTTCTAAACCGACTCTACAAGGCACAAATCAATTATAAAATTTTTGAAAATGACATCAACTTTTGTGTTCCATAATACGTATGTATGTATGTCTGTGTACATACTACTTCGAGTAAGATAAAATGGGCGAAAAATGAACATAAGAGGTTTGTACTGCCTGGCTGGGGCTGTTTTAAATGATATGGTTTTTACATAATAAATGATAGAAAAATATTTATTTAAGTGTGTATTATACTCTAACGTAAAAGGTTCAGTCGCAAATATTTCGAAAACGTAATATAATTTGGATCGAGCTCTACAACTTTGTTTATTACTTCTGTTTTTTTCGGTAAAGATCTAACTGAATATGAACCTTACTGAAATACCAAAAGTCTGAATGCTACCTAGGTTTAAGGGTTTGGTCTGCTAAATGCTCCCCTCTCACTCAAATACCTTTGGTACATTCTGCTACCCAAATTTTCTTACAAAACCAGTATCCTCTATTCTAGGCCTTTGAAGCATTTTCAACTTCGTCCACAGTTCATTATCTTCTATCGAGCTTCTTCTAGTTAGTTAGTACTACTCTTATTCTAGTTAGTATTCTTCTCCTCGTTGCACTTCCTGTAGTAGTTGCCGTTTGTGGATTTCCATTTCTGGTAATGCTTACAAGATATTTCCTGTATTTTAACAGTTGCATAGTTCAGTCTTCATTAATTTGGGGTCACAGTGTTCGAACTTTACAACAGCGCTCGCGGATCTGTCATCCCCCCTTTTGTTTCATCGAGATAATTTTATCTTTGCTAGTCTATGTTAGTCTATTGACTTCGTGGTGTTTTTTCCCACCCGTAGCTTAGCCAATTCATCTGACTTAGTTCTCCTTCACATTACTGTGTCCGGGAACCCATCAGAGACTGATTTCGCTATTGTAGGCTTGAGTGCTGCCTGACAATCCGTGTAGTGAGATGATGTCCACCTGGTTTGTTACAGTCACGAATTCGTTTGGTTGTCTCATTTATCGCTAGGATTTCAGCCTGTAATTGCGCTGCATCGATCATTTACTCTATATATACCTTTGGGTGTCAAACGCTTCTGAATATACGTCAGTTTAAAACTAAAACTTTTGCCTCAATTAATAATTTTTAATAAAACATTTTTCCAGTGTTCTGTGTTTTTTTTAATCTACAACCCATGAAATTAAACCCATGAAAAATTATAAAGTTATGAATTATTTAACTGTCAACAACAAAAATTTTGTAATGGCAAACATGCTGTCATTCATTATGTTTATAATCTGGTTTATAGTATGTTTACTGTGTTCAGTGTTCAGTGTGTGTCAACAGGAAGCTGTAATAGGATTTCATAAGTTTAAAAAAAATGTGTTTTTTTTTTAAATATAAATTCACTTTAAATTTTTCAAATTAATATTATTTCTAAATAATCACAGATTATATATTATAATCATTTAATTTGCATGCTTTGTCAAAGAGCAAGCATGGAACCAGGATCAGGACGTCCACATATTCCTATCAGGCATTAGTCAATTCGATTTTATGACATTATTCAACCAGGACCTTAACCCATTACTATATCGACAATATTACCACCATTGCACTTTGATTTACAAAATAAACTGAATGAACAAGATGTTCCAAAAAATACAATCAAACTAATGTATCACTGGAGAATGTATCTATGGCAAATGAATGCAGGACAGTCCTCAAATAGAGATTATCAAATCCTTGCTGACTTCATAATTATTAAAATCAAATCGAATTATTTGTATTTTGTAAATATATAAATAATAAATTACACTAAACACTTAAAGTGTATTTATACAAAAAAAAAACGTCTTACACAGCACTTTCTTAAAGCACTTCAAATGTTTTAAAATTAAACGTTTAAGATGTTTTCATTAAATGTATTAAACACCATTTTAGCGTTTACTTGGTGACTACAACCGCTTTAAACGTTTAAAGTGCTTAAAATAAAACATTTGGATTTGCAATGTTATAAATATACTAACAACTTTTTTTTCGAAACGTTGTCCCAAAAACCTAATGTATAAGGTATAAACCCCCTTAAAAGTTTTGAAAATTAATGTGTTACTTTTGTGGCTCATAGTAAATTTTATATAGGTTATAAGTATTTATGTACGTAATATAAATAACTGTCTCATTACGATTAACAACTGAAATAAATAATAAATATTAAATAATAAATTATTTAAAATACTTTTTACATAATATTGACAAACAAATAATTTAAAAACAAAATTACAGTTCGAGAGAGTGACTCACTTGACTGACTGACTGTCAACAATCAACAAGCGAATTGAATTCAAATTGATTTGGAATTGTTTGACAAACAATTCCAGTGAACTAAACTAAAGTCAATAATATTATTTTACTTTTATTTTATTTTATCTATAACAAAAAAATGATTGAAATATTTTTATTTATTTAATATTATTGATCCCAATTGTATATAAAAACAAACAAAACAAATAAAATAGTCCGGGACGATGAGTTAGTTGGTGGTGCTTTTAAATCTACTAGTGTTTTTTTTATCTATCAAAAAGGAATTGGCTTCGTTTTTTTTGTAACAAAAAATATACAAATCAATAATTATTGTTTTTGTTGTAACTTTTTTTTATTATGCCAGAATACGGAATACAAATCAAAAGCACAAAATTATATTTGACACAACTATGGGGTCTCTCAATAATGGCGCTCGAATGTAAATAAAAGAAGTTGTGTGTGAGATATCCACATTTTTTTTCTGTGTGAAATATAACGTCGTTCAAATGTCACCGCGGCTTTGATTGGTGGAGGTCCATATTTCGATGACTTTGTTGGATGGCGTTCGTTACTTTCACTTTGTGGGTATCAATTGTTTGCGGTTAATTCGCATAGATCTACGATTTAAGATAGCCACAAAAAAACAAGTCTAAAGGCGTTATTTCGCCCTTCGATCTTGGTGGCCAGTTCACGTTGCCGCCGCCCAAGATGACCATGCCCTGAAACCATTTGTGCAGAATGTCCATCGTGGCATTCGCTGTGTGGCACGTAGTGCCGTTATGTTGAAACCACATGTTATTGGGATCCATATTATCCAGTTTAGGTTGCAAGAACTTACTCATCATCGATCTGCAGCACTTGTCATTGTCGGTTATGGTAATGCCAGTTTCGTTTTGAAAGATGATACCGCTAGATCAAACACCCACCACACCAAACAGTAACTTTCCCAGGATTGATTTGATACAGGTCTATCTCGTGTGGTTTGGTATCGTCCCAAATCCGACAATTTTGCTTGTTCACACAGCCATTCGTTAAAAAATGGGCCTATTTTCTATGAGTAAAGATGTAATATGACAATTTATTTAAAAAAATTATTTATGTGTGCCATAAATTTCTTTTAAACTTTGTGTGTCAATATTAAAGTTTATGTGACAGGTATGCCGGCATGTATGTTTGTATGTACGTTTTACCGTAAAGAGGGAAAAAAAGGAAATGATACAAAACCAAAATAAATGTGTATAGTGCAGAGGTGGGCAAGAGTTGACTCGGCCAAGCTCTGAGTGAGAGGTAGGGAAGAGAGATAGAGTTAATACAGGGTACCCACCAATTATTAATATTTTCTTTTTTTAATTAATACAATTTCTGAAAAAATATAATAATACCAAATCTTTTTTATGGTCACTATTATACAAAGTAAATAATACATGCAATCATTCAATACATACTCTGGAATTTTGGGCTGGTAATTTGAGTCATAAAATGTACCTTTTTAGTATATATCATATTTGTGTATAAATAAAATAAAAATATATAAAAAATATATATATAAATCTTTTGAACCTTTAAGTTTACCGCTGGACCATTGTAATAAAAGAGGGAAATTTTTGCAAAGGATAATTTAAATAGAATTATAGTTTTGGAAATTCCAATTAATTTGTCTAAATATTTTACTATTCATATCCGAGAACTAATAAAGAATTATTTACCTGATTTAATTATTTTTTCTTCGTATGGAGTATGCTCAGTATAGTGTCATGGGAATTTGATGAATTAAGTTAAATTTTACATAAAGTGGGAAGTTGAGTTCTTCGAGTTAGTCTACTTTGAATTGAAAAAGTGAAAAGTACTTTTTGTAGTAGTGGAAATTATTTTTCGCATAATTTGTTTTTCAAAAAAACTAAAATATTGACTATACTATATAATTATTGGGCAATAATCGGTAGGCCAACCTGTATTGAAACATCGTTCCGTCTTGCTTCAAAACATACCTTCTTTACTTACTCTCACCCAGCTTATGGAGAGCCCGTAAGGCTCAGACGAGCTGTCTGTGCCCACCTCTGGTATAGTGGTAACAAACACATCACAAACAAATGGCGTCACATTGAAGTTATCAGTATTTTTCTTAACACCTTTACACATTCGCTCTTACTGTTTGTATTTTGTAGTCTATATTCAAGTCTACATGAGTGTGCACGTAGTTTTGTAACAAAACCAACAAATATAAACTTACTTCTTTCTAAACTACAGAGTGTGTTACGAGATTAGCGGGGGCCATAAACTAGTAGGCGTCAAAAAAAAAGGAATTACTTTTTACATTTGTATTTGGTAAATATAATTACGTGTAATTATTGTTGTCTATATCATATCAAAAAATGGACGTTTTAGTAATATACAATGCCTAAATCATTTAAAAAATGAACCTTTGTAGTAATTTTTTTCTTCTCGATAAAGATGATTATCGAACGCAGCACTGATTTTGATAATAAAATTTGATGATTTGCACATGTTGTTCAACGCTTTAACCTGTCATAGTGACTTGCCATACACTACACAAACAATTCACAGCAAATTTGACAGATGTCACGTTAACAACATGACTGCTATAACCTAACAAATTTCGAGCGTCCCTATTTCAAAAGACCTTATACTAAGTTGGATCGATGAACTTTTGAAGAACAAAAAAAGGGAGAGTTATAATTTTAGTTTCCTCCGAAACAATGCGAAGAGATTACGAGAATGAATATCTTCCTGTTTAGTAAATTGTTGAACAGCTTATATCTTGTTAACTTTAACAATTCAACGAGCATTTCTACAAACTATTCGTTCGCATTGATATGTTCAAATCATGATAAGCATTATGAAATCGTTCACATCGATGAACATTGAACGGAACGTTTTGTAAATTATTTCTATGAGAATATAAATATAATATTGAAACGATGTTGGTGGATTAAAGAGAAAAAGAAAAAGTGTAGTTAAAAATGTAAATGTATGGAATAATTTACCTGTTTAGGTCAATAGTTCAATAAAGAGTTGGTATTATTTACATTCAAGTGTAAGTTACATAACTACCATATCGTACGTAGTGTTCACCACGATGCGATCACCAAGTGGAAGTAGCCATTTATATATAATTAACATACCACACAAAAAAATGCTTTATTGCAATATGAACTAAAAAATCCAAAAAAATTTAAAATAGAATCAAGAGATTGACAACAAACTTAACTTTAATGTAAACAAAAGCATGGGGTGCTCTCTACTTAGGTCTTCATAATGGCTCTACTTTTAGTAGAGAGCACCCCATGCTTTTGTTTACATTAAAGTTAATTTTGTTATCAATCTCTTTATTTAGTTCATATTTTAGTAACAGCATGTTTTTTAGCTTTTTATCAAATTTCAATTTTATAGCACTAATTCACTAGTTTGCGAATAAAACGGTTGTTTCTGGTTCAACTACGGAATCCTTAAAAGAGTATTCTTAACGCATTAGATATATTGAAGAATGCGATGATCATTGGCCAACATTTATATCAGTAGACACACACTGACACACCACAACGCAATCATAATAGTGAAATGTATTTTCATAGTCATGAAAAGAAGGTATTTATTTCTACGTGAAATTAAAAAGAGTAAAAAAAAATAAAAATAATTCAAATTACAATAAAAAAATGAAAAATTATACCAATTAAAAAATTTTCAACATTCTTTCAATAGCAATTGGGGACTGCCTGACTGATTGCTGGTATGTTTTTCACAGAATAATTATTCGATTTATTATTTATTAATATTTATAAACATACACAGATAGTATAAATTAGACCAGGGCTGCCAAAACTTTTTGTTTAGTACCAAAACGATTTAAGAAACCACACAGAAATTTGTCTAGGGCTTATAAGTCACTAAAAATTAAACTTACTTTAGTTTCTTTTCGAATTTTTATTAAAAATTATATTTTGAAAAAACAAAATTTATTATCAAATAAAGGTACGTCCGATTTTGAAAATACAGCAGTGCGATTTACTATATAGATGTCCAAAATCGTACTTTTAGAATGCCTTCTAAAATTACTCTTTTAATATTATTTTATACATAAAATCTTTATTTAGAAAGTTTCTACAAAGTTCAGAGTATAATTGACAACGAAAATTTTTGTAAAAATGTATATTGTTTATTCGATAGATCTAACATCCCTTAGGTAGTAAGGTTTGGGCAACTCTCTCCTAAATTCAGATAAAATTTTCAAACATTTTTTTCACAACAAAATAAAATTCAAAAGCCGGAAGTATAACGTATAGTAAATTTGAACATTTGACATGTTTTTTATTGACATGTAAATGATAAATTTACATCGAATTTCGACTATGAGATTTTTCTATATGTTGAGAAATAATATTTTGACGTGTGTGACCTGAAGTTAAATATACATTTCACGTATATTCTATCTCGAAATAAAATTGTTAGGGTAGTTTTTTTTTTACGTTCTTTACTACCCATATAAGCATATTTAAATTCAAATAGAAAATAATTTCTACATTTCGTTTATTTTTTTTTTTTTTTTGCTTCGATTTTAATATAGAAAGAAGTCAGAATGAAAAGTCAAGTTCATCACATTACGAAATGTATACAAACATATAATATTTTCTCGAAGACGAAGGAGCAAGAAAGTTGGTGTAGATTATAACTGGTTCTGAGTATGCACAAAAACCGGGGGTAAACATATTTTGATCTTTAAAGTTATCCAAAGATATTTTCAAAGTATACGAAACTGGTTTGTTTGTTGTTGAGAAATTATGGCAAATGACTTGTTTACAAAAAGTTTCAACTTGTTTCTTACCGTTTTCCGGTTGTCAGACCTTTCTTCTATTGTATAAAATAGTTACAAAATAAACGTTTCAGCTAAAATTTGAGACTTTTTCGTTTATTTATGCCTTAAGAACTAATTTTCTATGAAATGTGAAGTTTTTAACCCTTCTGTTGAAATAGCTGTGAAGGAATTCGGATAAAGAGTAATGGTATGTGACTTCATCACGGTGCACTATCATGCACCCAAATCTAAACATACTATATTAATAGTTTGTAAATTCATATGCTCGTCGATTGTGCTCATACTCAACTCCGATTATGGCCTACAACCAATATCGAGAATTTATTTAAAATAGGTTAAGAAAAAAAAATTATACGAATATGATCGAGGAAATCATGAAAATGAAATCTTGAAGGTATTATTATTGGTTTTTGTGTTTATGAAAAATATGTGAGTGGAATATTACAATCATTTTAAATATGAACGTGATCGACATCTTAAAACAAAAAATGTTTAGTTCGTACCGTTCACAAAGATGTCGCCGCTTGCCTTGTTCTCTCTCTGTTTTATTTAGATTCGATTCGACGGACGAAAGAATTTATTTTAAGGTTTTTATTCCATACACAAACAAGGTGTACATTATCCCAAAGTCCGGTATCTCGAAGTAATCGTTAGATTAAAAATTCGTTGCGCAGGAGCTGCTTCAACTTAGCGAATTTCGTTAGAATACATAAATCACTCTCTAGCAGTTTTAATTTTAGTCTGATCAAAATGAAATGTCTATGCATATGATTTTAGTATTTGTAAGTTCAATTTTATTAATAAATGACATACGTCGAGGGGAATGGGGGGGGGGGAATAAAGAAAGAAGAAAACACAAAATATAAAATATCTCTCTTAATATTAGAACAATTGAAAAGTGCGTAAGGAATAAAGTTGTAGAAAATCAAATTTGCTACAATTCATTACCTTATCATTTTTGCTCAAACTATATTGTGTACAGAGATATTAAAGAATTTAATTTTCAATCTTAAACCGTCAATATTTCTGTAAATATTATTGTAACAGAAAAAATGATTAGAAACAAAATTTCAGTAAAATTAAGATCCTACAACTTTACTTCTTATAAAGTATTCGATTTTTCAAATATTAAGGGAGATATGCCAAATTTCAATAAACAAAATGACATATTCAACTGTTAAAATTTAGAAAAAAAGAAAAGAAACACAAAAAAATGTTTTAAAAACATCCTTTTATTGGAATATGAACTAAAAAGTGCAAAATAATTTAAAATAGAAATAGAATAAAGAGATGGACAACAAAATTAACTAACATAAAATTAACAAAAGCATGGGCTGCTCTCTACTTACTTCTTCATAATTCGTTTACAAGAATTGTTTTCATAAACTGAATGAATATTTTTGCTATAATTTCAGTGCAAATATTTGTAAATATTTGTCCGTGTTTAAACCATAAAAGAACAGTTCAATGTTCGATAGTGTAGTCAGTATATACAGGATATTTGGTGAATTAAATCAGTTGTTATTTTTTACTTGTTTGATAAGATTTTAGAGTACTCTAATAAACTATAATCTTATATAAATATATTTACCCTAAGTATAAACTTCATTAGTGCTATAATTTATCTATTGTTCGTCAGAATGTATAATAATATGATTATCAACTCTTTAATACCACACAAAATTCCATGACTTTAATCGGCTTAGGTAATGCACAGACAAGACGGTACAACCATAAATTGCTACAATACTGTTTTTGTCTTTTCCAATTAGGTGACCAAAGATTTATATATTCTTACGAGACAAAATATAGCAAATTATAATATCATTGAATATATTATTTTAATTATTTTGATTGTCCAGTTTTGCCATGTCGAAAAATATCTAAACAACTGCAAGATTATCAGGCGGCTGATTACGGGTAGGGGTGAGTTTTTCAAAAAATATAAATACAAAAATTATGTATTTATTTTTTTATTTATTTAAATTTAAAACTAGGTGTATTACATTTTAATGGCCCCAACTAGCAAAAAAACCTTCGAACCTTTACAAGGCATAACCAATCCTGACCAACTCGATCCGTAGATATTCCTTAACTTTAGTAATCGTACGAGAACTGTTTTTTTTTTTCAATATATTATGATCGTTGTTAAAAAAAAGACAAAAAGTTTTAAAAGTTTTTTTATTTATTCATATAGGCAACGCACATGACATATATGTTGCTTTAGTGCATAGACTCTACTGTAATAATCAGCTTTGCTAGATCTGATGAAGATTTTAACCCAATGGAGGAAATCAGAGGTAAGGTTCATGTTTGGAAACTCAGAATATACATGAAAATACCATTGTCTGATCTCAACTGATTGAGCCATTGTTTTGTGTTATGTAATATCTATTGACTTTCCTTGACCAGTGCTTAACTTGATTTTCGAAGGTAGCACCCAAGACAACTTTAGATCGATTTCCATAAGAAACTTGCAAACTCCTTTTGAACCGAAAACCCTTTAAGTAAATGGATACATTTTAAAAATAAAAATAAAAAGCTTGTAAAGATACTCAAAGTTTAAAGTAGCTTCACTATCGCTTAATTGGTAAGAGCACCGCATTGAACAGACAGCGATCATGGGGTTCGATTCAAAGTAGTTGTGTCATTTTGTTTTTCACATAATGGTTCAAGTAATTATGCTGATGGTTATTTATTGTTTAAAACATATTTACCAAACTATTCTATGTTGTAAAATTGATAATGCTTGGTTGAGAGTGGTTAAAATAAGTAGTAACCTTTAAATATGTAGGTAAGTACAGTACCTCATTCTAATAGCTAAGGGAATCGTAGTAGAACAAAATCCTTAAACAATATAACAAGACCAACACGAAAACCAACCAATCACAAGTACTTTATTTTAAGGTGATGATAAAAGACAAGTCTGTTTAGGTGTTACAGTGTTTGTAACTTTGCTATTAATTATTATTAGAAAAGTGACTATGAACTATAAAGGACCCCTAACACTAGATATTTTTCATACATCAAGGATTGCACTTTTGTAACCAAATTTTAAGTAACTAGCGCGCAGGAAGATGGAAGCACAGAAATTAATTTTTTCAATTTGATAAAAATATATCCAAAATTATCGATTAAAACCGTGATATCAATAATATTTACGTTTAAAACAAATAGAGATTAGTTTTACTATGAAATAAAACAAATATTTCAGATTTTCGTAACATGGATAAGTTTTGAAACACCGTTCCTTCATCAGAAAATATATGAGAATGACAAAAATATACAAATTTAAACAAAATGGTAAATAAATTTAGATACTTAAATAACTGCAAATTATTTGACGGCTAAGACTGTTATTCTTCAAGAAAATAACTGCCAGTGTATGAGGGCCTTTAGAGTACTGACTGAACTTTATTAAACATAATGTTTTATATTCACCATTGTCATATTGTTGTAGATATTATTATATATAAAATATTGATGTTCTGTCACCGTTATTAATGCAGCCAGGGATCCATATTTTATGTCAATACTTCCCCTAAACACTTTCTATCTTTCATCAACTATCAACACTATACCTTATTCGTTACCATATGTAACGTTAACGAATTAAAAAAGGTTGAATCACGTTTCGTTGGATTGTAGCGGACACGAATTGAACATCGTACGAGATTTGTTCAACAGAATGTTTGTTTGAGTGAACACGAACGTCCCTAAAATCAATCCAAAATGCCCTTGTAGTGGACTCACTACTTTCATATTTAGATACTTTTTTTTAACACACTACATATGCCCCTTGTTATTTCAGTAACTACATGTTGTTACTTCAACAAACTATTTTGATATTATTTATTACGCAAAATAAAGTGTGTTGACTCGCTACTCTCTAAACAGTTGACGCTAAAAGCGTGTAGGCGCCCAAAACGACTACACCCTAAAAAGTATCCATTTTAAGCTAAGATAGTTTCAACTTGTTTGATTCGTAGTGTATACATACAATATATATATAATGTAGTCACGTTTGTATAATAAATACCCAAGTGGGTTTAATTTTTATCACACAGTTTATGGAACAACGGAAAAAATTATTTTGCACAGTTTGTATTTAGTCCTGCAGTATTTTTTTTTTTTTCAATTTACTGTTGTAGCCTGTATGCGGATTAAGCCAATTTGGATTGGTTTTTATGTGCTAGATAAAAAATGTATTCAATGGTTTTTTATTTTTTCTGGAACACCTACATATTAAATACACAATTGAAAACAAAACAAAAAAACATGCATTGTTCCGTGACTTTCCTCCCATGTACCGCGGGGAACACGGGAGTACAAAACAATATGAACACTTATCTATATACAAATTTATATTGTATAGATCAAATATTATATTGTGGATAAAGCTGTGCTTGCAACCATCGTTAATAAATATTATTTAACAAAAAATTTTTTACAGTGTTCAGTTCTATTAGCTGAAATGTTCAAACACGAGATGTTTTATAAATAGTTTTAAATACGGCAAACATTGTATAATATATTGCCTTAAAATAGTTACTGAGTTCATCAAAATCAAATGTTTTTGTCAATGGTGATCTTGCAACGTCACCCTGAATATAGGGTATCTTGGGCAAAATTCTAGATTTTATGTTTTCTTCTAAGCCCCCCTTCCTCACTTCCACCTTCTCTGATTTTGGCCATTAACGAACTTGACCTTTCAAATACAAAAAACATCTCACTTACCTAATTCCATTCTGCCAACCAATTGATTTTGAAGGAATTTTGGAAAAATTTCTTCGAATACTCGAACCTACCTAGTAGATAACAAAAATCAAACAGTCAAAATTTTCAAAAATACTCTCAAATAAACACATAATTGAAAGTTACTCTCGCGTTGACACTTACCATTCGAATAGATCCATAAAAGTATTCGGCTGCGCCAGTTTTACATTACTAAATCCATTATCTTTGTTCGTCCAATTATTTTTATACAACTAATTACAATAATAGGGAACAGTTGACTAGATATTTTCAAATAAATGATCACTGAGTGTAGGACATAGAATATTAATATTAGGTATAGAATATTATCGTCGTCAGGACATAGTCAGTCAGTACCTATATATATATGATGTTCATTGACGATAATCTTTATATAATACTTTCTTTGTATTGAACCAATAATAGACCTGCAACTACAATTCTAATCTCATCAAATATTGGAAATGAAAACTAATTAAATTTTATTATATTCAAACATTTATTTTAGTACCTACATTGTACTTAAGGCTATACACGTCTATCGATCTCAGCATATATTATAGGGTGTACTACGCTAAATAGACCAAGCAAGGAACTCTAGCAACGTAGTTTCTGTTAGTTCCTAACAGGAAGGCATTCGATGAAATAGATCCAATATAATGGAAGACATAACGTACACGACAAAAATAGCCACTTTTAAAGAGGACTTTTCTCTTAAAAATCGCACTTCATACATTAATATCCCAAATCGAAGTTTTTCGATTTTTTCATAAATTCCGCGTTTAAATCAAAACATTTTTTGCAAATCTTCGAATATTTTTCGAATTGCTCATTATTTTTCTGGGTAGAGTGCGTCAAAGTTGGGTTCGTAAAAAATAGGACTCATTAGACAATTCGTTGGAAAAATTAGTTCAATTATTAATAAATTAAAAACTCGAGGAAATAATTCAAAGATTCAAACAGTTTTTTGTAGAAAATTTCATGCTCCAAAACCAATAAATCAATTCATTGTTTTTGAAAGACTTTTATTTAAGAAAGAATCGGAAAAAGGTTCGAAATTCGAGTATTTGATTACGTTTCTGGCGATTTTTTTAATGGAACACTTTGCAGGGATACTATTAAGGTTATGTATAATACCTGTCTGTTAGGAATTTGTGAAAACTCCAATGAACCATTCTTCATCGACAAATTTATGCATGAACATGGGCAACTGCCAAATGCGTTAAACGTTAGGGAAGAATTTGGAAGTCGTAGGATATTTATAATAAACAACTTTTATTATAAACATTTTCCCAATAACCGAAAGAATAAGGCAAAAATTGCCTATATAATTGTGAAAAAAGGACAGGACTTTTGTGACTGAAAATTGAATAAATATGTAGCATAAAATTTCTAAATGAGTCCGTAAATTTGATGAACGGCCAATGGCTCATCCCGTATATTTCAATCGATATCGATTGAACTAACACAATTAGGTTGTATTACATTCCAATCATCGTTAGCATCCCATCAGGATAACATTCATTGTGATCATAATATTTGAATATAATAATTACATCCCATTTAATGTAATAAATGCTTCAAAACTCATTCATACCAATAAACGATTTAACCTAACCCCATACACGTATTCATACAGGGTGTTGCGTGAATACGTATCTGGATTCAACATACCCAAATAATCGCTCTCATGGTTTTATACGTAATAGTTGTAGTTGTAGTAGTAAAATTAGTAGAGGGAAAGGCGAAGTCTGGCATTTAAACTTTTCTAGGATTTTTTTACCAATCCTTGGGACTCGTCTTTTCAGAAGGTAGCTTTCCTCTACCTCACCTTGTTCGTTACGTCCAGCTCTGTGATTCTTATTGAACCTACGAATGATTGTTTTTGTTCCGAAACCAATATCAGGGTTACCACTTTTGTCCTTACTAGGTTCTTCAGAGTTTTCACGTATTCAAGGACTGGGGCCGATTTCCTTTACATTGCAATCCCTATATATTCCATATTTCCCGCTAAGGTGTAATAAATAACGAGCTAATTTAGGAAATTTGATCAAATGTTCCGTTTTAAAAAGGCGGATGCTTGCAATCTAGAAATCAAAATAACTAAAAAATGGTAAAATTTTTTTCAAAACATCATGAGTCCATTTTTGTTGTCCAATTGAAAGGTTCGTATTTACGTGACATCCTGTACGTATATATACATATCCACAATTCCTTTATGAATGTACACAAATTTTTAATTAAAATTTGTAGATTTTGCAACAAGGTATTAATTGTTAATTTGTATTATATCGATACGATATCGTCATATATATATATATATATATATATATATATATATATATATATATATGTAGTTTTAGTGGATTTAGGTGGTACAATCATCAATTATTGAATCCTATATAAAATGAACTTTGTGTTATTTTATTATACAATTAAATACATAAATAAATGATCTATTCGTACATATATTATAACTAAAATTCCGAACTCTTTACATCACGTGTGCTAAATTATTAAAAAATATCTAGTGTATACTTCAACAAACCGCGTATTATTGGAGCATAGCCCTCTGTAAAAACAGAAGATAAGCAATAATATCCTCCAGATGTGATTATTCTACCTATCCTTTATGTTTCGAATTGAGAGAACAAATATATTCCTCCGGAAATAAATAACAGTCTACAAAAAGTTTGAGATTTCAAATAAAATAGCCAATCTGTTCTTTTAAAAAGCAGTAAACAAAATCTAGCTGAAAAAACAGGCGTTGTCTGAGCTTGGAATAAAAACTTCTGATATTACTTCAATTCTGCTTTGAGTATTAGGAAAGATAGATATTTCTTTCACATAGTATTGAAACAAGGCAGTAAAACCATTACTGTTGGTAGCTTAATTTGCGATTTAATTTCACCCTGGATCATATTTAATTGGACGAAGCTATACATCGCATGGTATTTACTCGTAACATTTTAGTGATATAGTAACCAATATAATAATAATAATTCTACTTAAAACGTACATTTATAACACCGGTTTGACACATATCAACCATCTCGTAGAAGCAGCAGCATTATCTATCTATCTTCAATCGAACCACAATTAATGATATTGACTAGTTCACTGAGAGGTATATTGACATTTGGTTTTTCTTTCTTTCAATCACACAAACATACATTAATTATTATTATTTTGGTTTCATTTCCTTTGATGGTTTGAATTAGGATTGTCGACAGTATAACTGTGATCAAAAGTGTCAATTACTCTGACAAAATAAAATAGTCGACCCAACAACATCAGATTGTTGACCGAAACTACTTATACAGGTAAAAATGAATAGCACGCAAGCTTCTTAACACCTAAAAATTGAAATGAATAAACTATTATTAGTCGGTATAACTATTAGTAACTCTCGCCAATGACATGTTCTATTGTTATGGTTATATATAATTATCAAACCATCATAGAAAGTAATAATGATCTAAGTATAAATATTCAGTGTCTGCGAATACCATGTAGTCAGTATTGGTATACCCGTTATTGAAAGAGGTTTATTAATTTTGGTGATTTTATTTGTAACATAAATTTTAAATTAAAATGGGTACGGTGATGCTGAAAAGGGCAAAAAAGTATTCATTCAAAGATGTGCACAATGCCATACAGTTGAATCTGGTGGTAAACACAAAGTAGGCCCAAATCTCAGTGGCCTTATTGGCCGTAAAACTGATCAAGCTGCAGGATTCAATTATACTGATGCCAACAAAGCTAAAAGTATTATATGAAATGTAGTCAAAGCTAATGCTGAAAATGAACTCTGATGGTAGAGATAGTACAAAGATCAGTGTATAATTCAAGTCGCAACCCAAAGTGATGGGGAATTTGTTTGTAATTCGATACAAGGGATGCATAATTATACGACGAAAAGTATGGCTATCATTTCAAAATTTTATAATTGATTCGATTTTCCGGGAAAACGTTTCGAATAAAATTTGTTTGAATATTTGTAATGAACAACTTTTATCCGAAGCATTTATGTGAAATCCAAATTAATAGAATCGATCGAGCCGTGATAAGTTGTTGTCCTTTTCAATAATCAAATAAACTTTCAATCATCTGTACATTTTGTTGTAGCCTCTTTTTTTTTTTTTAATTTGAGAATTTGAGAATCTTTTCAGTGTCAAAGAACATTTTTTAATCAATAATTTACAAACTCTCTGTACCAATGATGTATACCTGTAGCACAAGCAATAAATAAAATACAATTTGATTGTGAAATTGTTATAACCATTGTAGCTGCGAGTTTGTTTATAACCATTCTCATGTTTCTAGATTTGTAGGTATTCACAGACAACAAATTAATTAAGTTAAAATAATTATATGTATAATCCAAAGCGTTCCAATTATAAATCGTAATCAAATATTATGATATTTATTCATCAGTGTATCTGATTTATTTTTGTGATGCACCGTGTGTTTCAACACATTTCACTGATCCAAGGTCAAAGCAGGAACAAAATTAAAGAAATTCGACTGTAAAGGCCAGCGATGACGAACCAATGGCACGTGATAAAATAATTTGTGCACGAGATTAATTCAGGCATTTAGGTATCTGATTTTTTCATCTATAGTACCAATGTTTATTGTGAACGGGCCTTCCGGTGCGGGGATACCGGTGAAGTGCGAGTGACACAGAAGCGACGAACTTCACTTGTTTGTTTTGGTTTTCGAGGTACTGATTTCATTGTTTATGAGGTACACTCAGAAAAAAAAATACAATCGTGATCTATATTTGATATAGATTTTGAAACAAAACTTTTTAACACGATTACTTCAAGGATGGATAGATAGATAGATAGATTTTAGAGGCTGCCCTATATAGGCTACACTTCAACCATAAGGTCCATTGTGATGCCCAAGGATGTGAGGATGATAGTGGATTGGAAGGAATTTTTGTGTATAGACTAGGAATTGGTAGGATATGCGGCTGCAGCCAACTATGATAGAAACTATGCCGATATTCATTTGGAGTTCGTGAAGGAAACTGCAGAAAACCTTCTCAAGTATAGCCGGTTACTTCGTTCTTATCCATACGCCGACAGTTTAGTCAACTAACCGCCTTTTCTTAATAATTGACAAACTGCCGATGTCGGAATTCGAACCCATAACCACCTCCCAATTTCCAAGTAAGCATACTGCGCCGACATAACGTCTTAGACCGCTCGTCACTTGGACTGGTTCCAGGGTACTATCTCTTAAAACTGCGCAACGATTGATCGGTAGACCGCGATCGATTTGACGGTTGCAATCTTGATCTATGCCATAATAGTATAGTTTGTGGTACACGTAGGTAATACTACACCTGTTTAGGTGTATAGAAAAAGATTACATTATTAATTACTCAACGTTCAAATTCTACTAATTGTATACGATCGTATGTTATGATATGCTGCAAGTTGTATCGTATGTGTTGCTTGTTTAGTTCGCTAACTAAAAATGAACATTAATTTATTCAAAATGACTGCAATGAATGAATGTTCATTCAAAAGACTAACTAATAACTGGCATCATCATCGATATAATCACCGATAGGTTGTTGTATTTGTAAGTATCGTGAGTTGGTTGATTTAAATTAACAAATCAACATCAATAGTATAATTATTTCAAACGTTTTTTTTTTTATGTATGTATACTTTTTTTTTGATATACGCACATCAAATCATGAAAATCATTAATCAGTCAATAATTCAATTTAATACAGGGTCTCTCATTTTAAACAATACATCGGAATAGTTCTACAAGAAAGTATTTTTGGAAAATGATGATCTTAATGTTTACGTTGAACTTGTAGAAAAGATTAGTTGATATAATAAATTATTATTATTTAAATAAATAATAAATAAGTATTAAAGATATAATTGATCTTTATTAGATTGAATTATGACATATTATATTTATTTATATGTAAATTATCAAAGTTGTTAACATCCAAAGCAACCGTGATAATAGAGAGAAGTTATAGTTGTTAAGCAACAGATAAAAATGATAAATAAAATTATAATAATAATTTAATGAAAATGCGATACCGCTACAAACTAAAACTTGAATATTTGAAGATCAACGGTAAGTTTTTCTCGAATAGGAGAAAACTGACTTTATTTTGTCGCAAAATCTTGTCTCTTTTTAATCCCAAAGGAGCGCTGCAGAACCGACAATACTCCACACATAGAAAATATAAAATATTAGTAAAAGGTTCATAAACTTCATCCAATTGGAACAACACGCACTTGATTATTAAAAACAGAATAAAAATTCAAAAAGAAACGATTATTATGATTTTACTCTAACCTGGATTTTATCCCGAATCTGAGCCCAAAAATCGATAACTAATGTTAATAATGTAATTATGAGTATACTACTTGCGTATTGAGTACCTTAGTATATGCATTACAATTAGTAATATTTTTCTACATATGTGCGTGTGTGAAAAGTAAAATAAACCGGACACTTGCGAATTAAAACTTAAGTACCATACACGGATTTTTCAATATTACTAATATAGAACGGAAATCCATACGATATCGATATTTAAATTTCAATTATAATTCTCTTAATCAAGATTATCAAGTTGATCAATCTAGAATTGTACATAGAATAGAATTTCTAGAACAGATATAGAAAATAATTGGAATCAATATTGTATGGTGTAATATTCCTTATCCGTGTGTCGTCACAGCTCTCCATCATTGCATACTATCGACAGTAAAAGTGTCGCCCTTATTTTATAATTTTTGCTCAATTTATGTCGAAAATTCATAAAATATTTTTAACAAAAAGAAGGGGAAGTCGAAGCCTGATAAGTAGGTCTTTCTACGCCTTTTTTATCGACCTCTAATAGTAACTATGTCAATATTTGACTGGAGTTTGCAATTGATACACAATTGATCCACTCTCATACGAAATTGATCATTTTTTAATTGGCAAACTGCCACTGTTGGGAATCGAAAGAGGTTGCAAGCTCCCAGCACCAAGCAGAGCGTCTTGGACGACACGGCCATTTGAAGTGGTTTCCAGCAATATTCGTCGATATTTTTCGACTATACTTCATTAATTTCACGTGAAAGTGAGAGCGATTTTGTTCATACGCTTATTGAGTATGTATCCTCAATTTGTTACTTCCGTAAGCATTTGGAAGCCTTTTTCCCTGAGGAGTTCTTTATGAGAGCCTTTGCATGGTCTTAGTCATGAGTATTTCCCCATAATGATGGCTCTCATTGTGCTTTAGAAAATATGATTCTGGGCCGTTTAGCCATTTTAACTCAATCGATTTTTGAATGTTCAGGTACCCAGCTAATAATAACTCTGTTATATTTACCAAATATGTTCAGTGAATCGATGCGCTCTAAGCCTCTTTTAGATAAACTTAAGGCATTAAATGCAGTTCGGCTATCCGATAATATATATTCTGTTTTCGTAGTTTGACGAAGATCATTAGCACATCGAAGCATGTTTACCAAGACTGGCATAGTGATTAACCATATAAAGTACTAACAAGTTTTATTCTTAACGAATGTTCGAACACGGTATTGATGTAGAACAAATCGAGGGTGGAAAATTTGTAAAAAGAAACGCTACTTTTGGAGTCGTTAGTAGGCATAGATACAGCACATATAGATATTCATGAAAATCTATGGGAAATGTCGACACTTGATAATGCATTGTATGTTCATGATATGTTCAAATGTACAAGTTGAAATTGAATATTTATAATAGAAAGTTCTAAATAGTATCCGTATTATACATGTTGTACTACACAAGTATAACTGTCTAACAGCTAGGTAGGTAATAATATCGAACGGAAGTTACTTACACATAATTCAATCTCTGTCGAAACTGACTCCGTATTCTCAATAATTTCAATAAATCGATCAATTTGTTTATTAAAAATGTGTTATCCGTAATTTAAATTTACACAGAGTGGTTTGCTAGATAAATAATCATTTTAAAGGTAAAATGTTTACAAATTTTATGCAATGTTCTTTAATCTTGTTACAACCTTTACCATAAACGTTGTAGATATTTAGAGAAACCTATATTTTACCACTTGCATATCACCCTGTAGCAAGGTTTTAGAAAGCAGGAACAAAGTGGAATTATACGCCCGTTCGCGAAAGACCAAGCAGATTCCCGTCGATTAAAGGGACTCAATGTCATTCTTGACATTATAACTTCTATGATATTATATGTGGAGACTACCTTCTCCAAAGAGTTGAACGCCGGATGTGATAGTTCAGAAATTGGCCAAAAAATCTGGATAATCTTACTTAGATTGTTCGTTTTCCTCTCTATCAGTACCACGTCATGGTTGTTGACTTTTTATTGAATGCATTAATGGATGAGAAATGACATCCTATCCCTGCAACCTAAAAGATCTATCATGTACAAACTGAGGAGATTCTCGGCTAAAGCATCCCTTTAGAAAACTTGTCTCCCTTTAGAAAGTTTAGGACCTACAGTGGGTCTAGAGATTGCATGTTTCCTGTAACGTTGTACGATCTAAAAAAACCTTTTTTTATGAGAGCGTTACAGTCCTCAGGAGTTTTCGAAAACTCATTTTTTTCTTAGTGCATCTTTATACTTTCTAAAGAATAATATCTTCCAAATAAAATGTTTATAATCGATTTGGCTGGGACATGTTTAATAAGTAAGTCAATTGAAACATAGTATTTTAAAATGGTAAAAGGAGCAATTTTCGTATATTACAACGTCTTATTACATCTGAATACACCTGAAGCTGAAACATTATTTTAACTATCAAGTTGTGTATGATATTAATGCTCTGTGTAGCTGTACATAATATTTTATGTAATCCTGTACATAACATTATTATTTTAACATAACAATTGTCATATAATCACATATTTCTCGTATAACATATTTTATAAATTTATATTCCAGATCCACCTCAGGTGACGCTAACAATGGGAAGTAAATTAAATGCAAGTAATATCCGTGAAGGTGTTGATGTGTATTTTGAATGTCATATAACAGCAAATCCATGGATACATCGCGTGTCATGGTCCCATGATGTAAGTATATGCATATTTTATTCCACTACTACTACAACTGCATATTATGTATAATTTTATATAGCATAATTTATGTGCATATATTATAGTACGTACCTACTACAAATAGATAAGGGAAAAAGACTGTTGATTAAATTTTGGTTCTGTAATAGAATATTCGTGACAAAATGATAACCAAACGATAAAATAACCAACGATTAATATAACCGACAAACAATTCCTTTTAAGATCACAAGAGCACAATAATTGTGTTTATCTCAGAGCTTTCGTTGACTATATAATTATATTTCTAAACATATTTTTTAATTATCTATACTTGTGTTAAAACGTGATATAATTTTGTTGATAGTAAAATTTGCTACAAACCTCAAAGTTTTCGATACATATCTCAAAAGTAATAAAATAAAAAACCACAAAATAGTGGGTTTCAAAAATAGTTTTGAATGTCTCTGAAATTGCCCTGTGGCTATAGTGATCAGGAGTTTTCGTTTCACTCTTATAATAATTTACTCCTTGAATGAGTAATCTAGAATCGATCAAATTCAATTCAATTGTCAATTATCCATACCATAATAATCTACAGACTCGAGTAATAAGACCCACCTCCAAGGAAACTCTAAAGATTTTACTTTAACTAGAGACTCCAAAAATTTATCTTCCTCCATCCGCTAATGATCTTCACAGTATTAACTAACCTTCAAAAAAGTACTTATTATCATAAATTCATAAATTAACCTAATCAGTTCATTTCCGCATGTCCGTCCGTCTGTCTGCCTTTGCGCCTGTTTGTGGACACGACAACTCAAAAATTAAAAGAGTCAGGAGGAAAAATATCCATCTTTGACACCGTAACAAAAATTTAAAGACAAAAAAATGTCTCTTTATTAAAACTAAACAACTTTTGTTTGAAACTGTTTTCATAAACTCAGTGCATACTGTGGTATTTAAGCAATTTACTCAGTTAGCTGTAATTTTCACTTGTTATTTCACTGTTTAATAAATAATAATAAAAACCCATAACCAACACCTATAACAAATTTTGCACCTTTTTTTTACAATATGTTAAAATATGTATTTTGTTTATAATATATAAATAATTGAATTCATTTATTAAGGTACGTTCATACTATGAAACTATACACCGTACACTCAGTATATACATACGACTAATGTCGACGTGTGCAGACGGTCGTGTCTTATTGTGAGATTTTTTGCGACACTATAATTAGTGTCGAATCAGTGACTGTGTAAACACCTTGTGTCCAAGTATCCAAGTGTCTCTTCAGGTTTTCAAACAGGTTTGACATCTTTTCATACACTCCATATGCATATTATATAGTAATAAATATAGCGTTTACGTCGTTGTTTTATTACAATTTAAGCAGCAATAAGTTTTGTTGTACGTGAACAGTTCGGACACAAGTTCCGTAAATTTTTATACATTTGTGTTTGGCTAGTGGCCAGACACCAAAAAGTCTGTTTAAGTGTGAATAGTAAAGAAGTTTATGTGTGATGACATTTGTGTCGCAACTGATATGTCGTAGTCTAAACCAGAGGTGGGCAGGAGTTGACTCGTCCAAGCTCTGAGTGAGAGGTAGGGAAGAGAGATAGAGTTAATACAGGGTAACCTACCAATTATTAATATTTTCTTTTTTTAATTAAAACATTTTCTGAAAAAAATATAATAATACCAAATCTTTTTTATGGTCACTATTATACAAAGTCAATAATACATACAATCATTCAATACATACTCTGGAATTTTGGGCTGGTAATTTGGGTCATAAAATGTACCTTTTTAGTATATATCATATTTGTGTATGAATAAAATAAAAATATATCAAAAATATATATAAATCTTTTGAACCTTTAAGTTTACCGCTGGATCATTGTAATAAAAGAGGGAAATTTTTACAAAGGATAATTTAAATAGAATTATAGTTTTGGAAATTCCAAATAATTTGTCTAAATATTTTACTATTCATATCCGAGAACTAATAAAGAATTATTTATCTGATTTAATTATTTTTTCTTCGTATGGAGTATGCTCAGTATAGTGTCATGGGAATTTGATGAATTAAGTTAAATTTTACATAAAGTGGAAATTTGAGTTCTTCGAGTTTGTCTACTTTGAATTGAAAAAGTGAAAAGTACTTTTTGTAGTAGTGGAAATTATTTTTCGCATAATTTGTTTTTCAAAAAAAATAAAATATTGACTATACTATAGACGATACTATATAATTATTGGGCAATAATCGGTAGGTAACCTGTATTGAAACATCGTTCCGTCTTGCTTCAAAACATACCTTCTTTACTTACTCTCATCCAGCTTATGGACAGCCCGTAAGGCTCAGACGAGCTGTCTGTGCCCACCTCTGGTCTAAACGAAGCATTACAAACATAAAATACAATAATAAACAAAAAGCTTATTTGATTCAGGTCGGTTTTGTTATATTATTTGATGTATTTTAAAAGCAGATTATACTTATAGTACAACATTAATTGTGCTACCAACAACAGTACCTACTTAGTAGCAGCATTCATTTATGAATATTTAAATATAATTCATATTATTATTTTACATTTTAGTAATTATGAATTAAATTACATTCACATCACACACATGCTTCATAATTCATATGCATGTACACTCCCGTTCAATAACATTGAACACACCTGAAATGTTAATTTTCTTACATTTCATAAAACTCCTCATTTTTGTAACTCTCTGTATAACGATTAATTTATAAACAAAGATAAGTATTATATATTTTAAGTGTGAAAAAAAAAATGGAAGTTAGTCATAAACATTTACTACAAGAATAATCAAAATTGTGAGAGATTGATTCGATTCAGATCTGTTCAATTTTATTGAACGGGAGTGTACATGGATGGAAAATACTATACTACTCAAATGATCATCTCATCATATCAAATGTATTTAATCCATTTCACATAAAACGAAATATAAAAAAAGGACGAATGCTTAGTTTAGACTACAACATACGTTGCGACACAAATTTCAGACATAAAGTTCTTAACTGTTCACACTTTAACAGATTTTTGGTGTCTGGACACTAGCAGGCCTGACACAAATGTATAAAAATCTGCGGAACTTATGTCCGAACTGTTCACACACAAAATAGCTTATTGCTGCTTATATTGTAATTAAACAACGACGTAAAGGTTATTTATTACATATATAATATGTATATGGAATGTATGGAGTGCTTTCTTTCATTGTCAAAATCGGTCAAGGCCAAGTGGGAGGCGACACTTAAAATCTTGAATTTCTCTCTTAATATTAGTAAAATAAAAAAATTATTAATATTTTCTGTTACTCTAATATTTACCAAAATATATGCCATTTTAATATACGAATAATTAATTTGACAACCGTAACTATGGTAACTAGATTTAATATTCATTGTAATTCCTTCCTCTTACCAAATTCGTTAAGCCTACGTCACTAATTTTAGATATTGAGAAGTAATTTTTAATAATATATTACATGTTTAATTAAAATCTAAGAACCACATCCTTTATATTGATCTTATTTGACAAAGATTATTTACATTTTGTTCCAGAATAAACTTGTTCATAACAATATAAGCAGTGGCATTATTGTAAGTAATCAAACATTAGTAATACAGGGCGTATCCAGACGTGCTTCTGGATATTATACGTGTGCGGCCACCAACACCGAAGGCAGTTCAACAAGCAATGCTCTACAATTGAATATCAAGTGTATGTGTTGTTTTAATATTATGTAGTAGATTAAAATCTCATCATATTTCTCAAAATATTCTTGATTGTCCTCTGTCCTTTGATCTTATTGCCGATCAAAAATATATCAATAAACGATAAGATGAGAAAAAATGGGGTGCTCTCTACTTAGCCTTGTAACAGTAGAGCCATTATGAAGAAGTGAGTAGAGAGCATCCCATGCTCTGGTTTACATTAAAGTTACTTTTGTTGTCAATCTCTTTATTGTATTTCTATTTTAAATTATTTTGTACTTTTTAGTTCATATTGCAATAAAAGCATGTTTTTATACCCAGTATATGTAAATATACAAGGTAGTCCCGACTTAAGTTTGAGTTAAGCTTAGTCCCGACTTTGTAACGCTTGAAAATATTGATCGTAGGTATGAATTTTTGGCATATGTTTTCATAAAATGGCCTAATTCGGCTATTTCCACATGTCCGTCCATCTGTCTGTCTGTCCGTCAACACGATAACCAAAAACCGAAAAGAGATAACAAGATGAAATTTTGTGTTCTATAGCAAAAACGTGAAGTTCGTTAATTGGCAAAATCGGAACGTATCTTCCCCCGCCAGAGGGGAAAATATATATCTTTGAAACCGTAAGAGATAGAAAAAAAAATTGTGAACAAGAAATCTTCTTCTTTTGAAAATAAACAACTTTTGTTTGAAAAATTTTTTTATAAACTCAATAGTTTTCTCATAATTTGTGCTCAAAAATCAAATGGCATACTATTCGTTGTCGCTTGAAGGAGGACATATGTAGATACATAACATCTCATATACTATTGGTATACCCAGTAAAGGTATTAACAATTCAAATATTCATATACAACTCAGTATATACTGGGTATTCAAACAATTAATTCATTTAATTGTTACATTACCTGTTTTAGTTTAAGTTTAAACTCAAAAATTTTATATTTTTGTTTTTGCTCTTAAAACCAAATTATTTTAGTAGTTTCATTCTTCATACCTTTTTAAATATTTCTTCAAAATTATTTTCTGTATAATTCCCACGAGTGATGATGGAATGAATCCAATTCTTACTAACGGATTTTTTTCAATATCCGGCTTTTGATTCTCTTCCAATTCGAAGTCCTTGCATAGAATACTAAATATTACGAAAAAAGTTTTTATTACAACCATAAGTTTAATTCTCTTCTTTTTGTTTTTATTGATTTGTGTAGACGAACCAATTTGTAGTACGGCACGCAGTGTGTATGGTGCGGCACGAATGGAAGAAATTCGTGTCGATTGTTTTGTTGATGCAAATCCACCAGCGTCATTCTTTCGATGGACATTTAACCATACTCCAGCTGGTGACACCCGTTCAATATCAACGTATGATGTTAGTATTGGTGGCGGACATAGTGTAGCATCATTTATCCCAAATACAGAACGTGACTATGGTTCATTACTATGCTGGAGTCGTAATGAACTTGGGCCACAACGTACACCTTGTGTATTTCATATTGTACCGGCAGGTAAACGAGTGCTTTGTTTTTTAAACATACATTCACCTTCGAAATTTTTAAAGGTATTAATATGAGTCAAGTATCTTGCATAAAGTATTTTAAGTTGCCTTAAAATAAAATAATATACACTACAAATAATTTAATAATCTTAGCTGCCATCTGTAGTTGAATACCTAAACAAATGAATATATATAATATATTTCGTGGTCTCTTAATTAAAATGTGCATTTCATGAAAGGATGTCCTCGTCATGAAATCTATCTGCTTGGTGTAATTTCATTTGTACCTGTGTTTCCAAAATTATATTCAAACATTAAAAAAAAATTTCAAAAATTTGTTGAATTTAACGGACTTTCGTCAAATAATGATTCATTCAATACAAGAAACGTCATATCTTTTAAGATAGACTATTTGTAAGATATACATAACTGTACTGACCCAACTTCCTTAATATATACCATCGTGTCAGTGCATGGTTTTATACATCCAGGTGATAAAATATGAATATGTTTTTAGGTCGACCAGAAGCACCATCTAACTGTTCGGCAATAAATAAAACGCATACTTCAATTCACATCAAATGCAAAAGAGGTTTCGATGGTGGATTAAATCAAAAATTTGTGATGCTTTTAACGTACGGTCTGAATGATCAAATGGTTGCGAATGTAACAAGCGATGGTACACCAGAGTTTCATGTTGGTGGCCTTGAAGTTGAGGTAAATCTTTAGATAAATAATCGTTGGTTTGTTTGTTAGAAAGCGTGTCACTTCTGAACCACTTCAGCGATTGAGGTCATATTGACAGAATATATTTGTTTTGTCAATACGATGCTTCATAGCTATGCTAGGATACAATTTTCTAGGTGGCGCTGTAGTCAAATTATTAACTAATAATATAATTTTGTGGAGGTTCTGGGAAGCAAAATAACATTAGCGGGAGTGCCGAAAAAAATTTAAAATGTAGAATAATTCAATAGACACTATCGAGAAAAAAAAAGTTACTTTCCTTTTTCAACGCCTGGGAAAAATAGTGGCTTTCCACGGGCAACGTTAACTTAATTAATTCAAACGTGAAGTGCTTAGGCCATCAACAAATCATTACAAATACCTAAGCAAACTGAAGAACCTGGGCAGGAGCAAGAAAGTCACTCTTGTTATGAAAATAGGCATCTGTGACCTAAGAGGATTTTGTTTTGAAAAACTTTTTTGAAATTCGGTGCTTTCCCGTTTCTTTCAAGCTAACATCTTTCTTTCTTTCACATAGTTATTAACAGCTTCGTACCATAGCTCTTGATAAACAAGTTTTTATGGATTGTCGTTTCTAACAATTTTTTGCTTGGTTATGTTTTTTCTAGACATTCTACAAAGTCAATGTATTTGCAATAAATGAAAAAGGTGTTAGTCGGACCTCCAAAACCATCTACGTTCGAACATTGGGTTCACCACAAGAACAAAAACGACTCACAGGTAAGTCCCATTTATAGGTAATTGTTCATAAACGGAAAAGAAGAAGGAACAAGAGAAAAGATCTACCATCTTCGTATAGATCTACGAAGATGGTTTAGACCAAACAGCGAAGAACGGTGTTGTTTGCTTCGAAGATATACATATTGTAACTCAACTCAAATCCTTTTCCCTTTTCGACTCTAAACGGCTCAATTCGACACTGAAACAGATAAATTTTAAATACCAAAAAAAATAATGCTGTAACACCATTTAAAATGGATGGACGATTAGAAAGTATTTTTTCTTTTCAACTATGATTTGTCTTCTAGTTTCCACAACAATGGCAGAGCCAAATATTGAAGAAGAAAAACCACCATGGTTATATATTCTGCTGGGTGTAATCTCATCCCTAATTGTAACCAGCTTTGTATTGTGTATAGTCTTCCATTGGTGCTACAAAAAAGATTCCAAAAAGTATTGTAACACAAAACGGTTGAGTAAAGATGCCACAGAATGTTCGACTAGTGCATCAGTTGCCACAAAAACATCTCCACATCATAATGATTCAACCGATCTTGAAGTTAGATCGAACATCATTGAAGAGGAGGAAAATAATCCTGATATAATACCTCATGGTAAGATTTTCACTTAATTTTACTTAACTTTAGCACTCTTCGCAACTACTGAGCATGTGCCCGTCATTGTACAAATCGCAAAAATTCGAAATTCACCTCACGGCTTGTTTACTTATAGCGTTTTCTTTTCACTGTCCTCGTGCGAAAAACCTACGAATGTTGACATTGTTGGAACTATTATCATCATCAGAAAGTTATGATGATGAAGACGCTGTAATTATAATTAGAACTAGCACTGCCCGTCGCAGCTTCGCCCACGAAAATTGTAATTTTACAGAACTTATATTACTTAGTATTTAAGTAAATATACTAAATGTTTATGCAAAATTTGAAATAGATTGGACCAAGGAATCACGTTGTCCCATAAAAACTTTGCTCCCGTTCTTCACCCCCTTAGGGGTTGAATTTCAGAAAATACTTTCTTATGAGATGCCCATCTCATACAAAGAACACTCCCTCCAAGTTACAGGTCTATACGATCAGCGGTTTAGGCTGTGCGTTGATTGAGGTCGGCGTCATCGCTTAGTAGCGAGCATGCTCTCTTGTGCTGCAAAAGAAAACCCAATTAACCTTCGCACCTCTGGCCCTTTATCGATCGCGTGTATCCCCATTCTTAGTAGCAGACCGATCCTTAAAGGACTTTTCTATAGAAAATCTGAAAAAAAGTATATTTCGCACATGTTTCAGACGTATTTTTCTATCAACAAATGGGAAGTCGCGCCATTTCACCATCACAAATATTAGCATGTAGCGCACCATTACAAGTACCACTATCGATGGCAGAAACATATCAATTAAGTAATATTGCACAACCAATATTGTATCAAGGTCATCTGGAAACGTCCCTGCCATTGAGTCATATACATGGGGCCCAATGGATGACAGACGTGACTGTCACAACAATGCCACATGAATTACAAGCGCAGAATATTGTATGTCATGCCAAAACCGATGTACAAACACAGACGTCATCCGTTCGTCGTAAGGAGAGTACAGTTTAACAATAAATAAATAACAAAACAATTGTATTAAATTAAAATAATTAAATTTAATTAAAGACAAATGGAAAAAAAAACATTAGCATAATAATAATTTATATACATTTACTATAAAATAATTATGATAAGAACTGATAATTGGAAAAATAGCAGTGTCATTTTATCATCACTTCCCCCAGTGTCATTCGTTTATTTGTTCCTTGATTGGTTATGGATACTTTTTGTTTAGTAATTAAAAATTGTATTTTTAATTACACAATCTAAAAATTAGTTATGAAACTTAAAAAAAAGCAGTGGCGTACTCAATTGTTTCTTTAAAATATCTAGTTTGGATATGGCAGCCTCGCCCCTGGGATAATTAAATTAAATACATTCAATTAAACCGTGCCAAGTGTTATCGAAATCAGTCAAATAGTTTTTGAGTTATTTGAAAACAAAAACGTTTTTTTTTTAGTAATAACTTTTACAATCAGTATCTCGAAAACGGAGCTTGAAAACATCCAAGTTCGTATGAATTTTTCATCTTATTTTTGAGAGATTTATCGCTTATTCAATTATCCAGCTTAAAATCTGAGCACCCAGAATGTATATATATATTTCTCACTCACTCCTACCACCTTTATAATTTAGGGATCTCTGATGATCAAACTTGTAGGACCTGTATGTATGGAGGACGATGAGACCTCCTAGGACCCCTAGCACCTTGGTCTAGGTGCTAGGGACTCGTTTGTAGTACCCCTCTTTCTAATTATTATTATTATACACTCCCACTGAAAATTTGGAATCGATTGACATGGGGAGCAATGAAAACGACCCATTTTAAGCAGGATTTCTACCAGTTTTTTATTTTGAATAAAAAAACGACAATTAAGAATCTTTTAAAAAAATTGCTATAAATTATTGGATTTGTTCTGCGTATTTAAAAAAAACGAGAATTATTGACCATCTCATTGTTTAGTTATAACAACACAAAATAAAGCATTTTATAAATAGCTATACGTGTCGACAAACTAACCTTACAATCGTTTTGTAAGATTTTTAAAAGATGCAAAATAAATGTAAAGAATCCACATAAATTAATTAGTAGCGAATAAATCCATAACCAATAAAGGTTTTGAATAATATTTTTGGTTATGTTCTTACATAAATGTATCTGTGATGTTATGTATAAAGAAAATTATAAATTTTATTTAAAACATTTTAAATAGTCTTTTGAATTTTTATATAATAAAAAAAATAAATAAAAAAAAAACATCGAAATTAGATGAAATTTGTTATTACGTTATAGTTAAATTATTTATAAAAATTATGTCGAAGTGATTAGTCAGTCGTCTGCACATGGAAGTTATGGAAACCAATCCATGAATAATATATACACTCCCCGTTCAATAAAATTGAACTGACCTAAAATGTTAATTTTCTTACATTTCATAAAACTCTTCACTTTTGTAACTCTCTGTAGAATCATTCATTTATAAACAAAGACAAGTAGTATATATTTTAAGTGTGAAAAAAGAAATGGAAGTATTGTAAAAAACATTTACTACAAGAATAATCAAAATTGTGAGAGACTTATTCGGTTCAGATCTGTTCAATTTTATTGAATGGGAGTGTACAAATATTTTTGTCGACTTGAGAAATAAGTTAAGCAAATCAAATATTTTTCATCTTGTTTCGAATATTGTGATGAAAATTCTCTGTATATAAATATGTTCAATTCGAAGTCAACAAAAATTTCGTTTCTTTTATTTAATTGTTTTTAGCGAATTTCCTGAAAGGAAATAGAGCTATTGGTCCCGTACCGAAGTCAAAATTTCGCAAAAATTCCTTCAAATGTCCATCGATCCTACCTAGTAGATGTCAAAAATCACCATCTGTAAAATTTATATATATATATCTATGGACATATATATATATATATATATATATACATAAATATATATATATATATATGTGTGTCTGTAATCACTCTGGCGGTCACAGTTTTCATTTTATCGGAATGAAATTTGGTATTCAAGGCGCTTTTGTTATTCAAAAGATCAAGTTCGTTAATGGGTAAAATCGAACAAGGGGAAAGGGGGGTTTAGAGTGAGGGGGAAACACAAAATTTGTCATATCTCCCTTAATATTCGATAAATCGAAAAAATTATAAGATATAAAGTTGTAGGTATTAAGTTTTACTGTAATTTTGTTTCTTATCATTTTTTCTGTTACCCTAATATTTACAGAAATATTGACGGTTTAAGATTGAAAATTAAATTCCTCACTATCTCTGTACACATTAGAGTTTGAGAAAAAATGATAAGGTGATGAATTGTAGCAAACATGATTTTCTCCAACTTTATTCTTTACGTATTTTTTGATTTTTCTAATATTAAGAGAGATATTTTATATTTTGTGTTTTCTTCTTTCTTGAGGCCCCCATTTCCCCTTGACGTATGTTATTTATTAATACAATTGGCTTTGCAAATCATATTCAACATTTTGATCAGACTAAAATTGCGACCGCTAGAAAGTGATTTATGTATTTTAAGGAAATTCGCTCGAAGTTGAAGCAGCTCCTGCGTAACGAATTTTTTTTTTTTGTCATTGTTTTTTTTCAATTTGTGTCAGTGCTATATCAATATGGTACTGAATTTGGTATAGATTTGACCCGGAACTTCATGGATCGTGAATTTGATCCCCGTCAAAGTAATAATGATCTGTTTAATCATTGATCACCGTTAATAATCATTTCTATGTGCTTATGACGGACGACTATTCACATCGTGAACGAAGAACTTTCTATCAATTATAACTTAAAAATTTATATTGATTTTTATATTTATTAAAGAGATATTTAATATCATTTATTTATTATCAATGAAAAGAAAAAAAATGTATACTAAAAAAATATATATTGTACATAGTTATAAGCGTTAATTTATAATAAAAAGTTTATTAATAATTAGGAGGAAATTGTGTAAAATGGATCTCACTGTGGCAAAATACTCACTTTCGTATCAGATTTCAATCAAAACGTGGCACACCTGTTTTCAGCCGTTATTTTGGATAGAAAAAATAAAAAATTAGAATTTTTTTTTAAAATACCATTTGCTATAACTGCTAAAACGTGGGTCTCCTATATTGGTGTACCCATAGTTTTAGGGAGCATGTTTTTCTAGATCATCTACTTTAAAGACCACAAAATATAAAGGAAAGTCAAGTTTACCTCAACGGGATCATTTTATACAGCTTTCTTGTAGATTAGGAAAATACAACAACAAAAAAACTAAATCAAAGCACAAAACAACTTAATTGAGTTTATTTTTGATATTTAATTTTCGAAATAAATAATAGTTCAGTAAAATTGTGCAAAGGTAAAATCTGAAGTGCGTTTGATCCTTCGAGACTGTTTATTTTTTTTGGTTATTAATTACCTCAATTATAGATTTCACAATCTCGAAAGTAATTAGCATTACCCCTAAAAATACAAATTTGGTTAAAGCCTTGGGAAATCAAAAGATCTGTTTTAGATTCGATTTTAAATTATTTGATTATGTAAACCCCTTCTCACATAGACGGAGGTTTATTTTCATAATAAAATAAATGAAAATAACAATCAACTCAGTTAATTGCCTAAATACCCTAAATACCCAGTATATACTGATTACTACAGATTTACCGGGTGTAAAAATATACTAGTTAACTTTATCTAAAAAGTTAATAAAAGACAAACTAACTCTATAAGTGTGTTTTTTCGTATTCTAAGAATGATGCTACCGTTTACGGGGCTAGGGACCCCTAGGGAGCCAGGGCTAATTTTTGCAGTAATTGACTTCAAGTATATTGATCAAGTATAAAACGATCAGAGTATATTTTCAGTGTATAACGGAAGTTGGGCGCGTCGATTAATGAATGTTGCACAGCAATAGGTAATATATTTATTAGGAGAACATGTTTTTGTGTAATAGTGCTTGCCTATGTCTTAGAAAAATGGAATTGTGAATTTATTAAATTAACAATCAAAATTGATAAGTTTTTACATATTTTTATAAGGAAAACATTTTATGGTGTAATAGTGATTGCCTATCTCATTAAAAAAAATTAATTTAAGTTTTTTTTATAGTGTAAAGGTGCTTGCCTATTTTATTTTAGAAATGGAATTGTGATTTTTTTTTACTACTATATTATTTTATTAATCTTTTATATCTTAAAAGTAATGTTCACCTTATTTAATAAACTATTTAAAAAGAAGAATAAACTATTACGTGCGTACATAAGTACACACACTTTTCTGGTTTGTACAATTTTACTGAATTACGTATATATGTATATATTATAAAGGTTTCTTTCTTAATAATAATAAATCTCGTATATAATAAATAAAATACTAAATAACATGCATTCGGTAAAGGGTTTTTGTATCCAAAACAAACAAACAAAATTGAATTCATAAAAATAGTAAAAAAGATGCTCATCAGGTGTTGTAATTAGCTACTGAAAATTCTTAGATAAGGGCAATGTTTGTCGATAAGATTATATTTGTAACATATTTTATGGCTTTAGTTCTGCTCGGTCAGAACTTTTTTTTTTAAATAAATATTTATATTATACAAAAAATAAAGGATAAAATTATAAAATAAATGAATAAATAAACACGCTTTTATTTAAAGTTAAAAGACGAAGCAAAAATTGAAAATAAGTTCAAAGTGGAATCAGTCAGAAAAGTTGTAATTTAAAATATGATGAAAAAGTTTTTAGCACCATTGATCTAAGATCTTTTCAATACTGGGCTCTTACTAATTAATTTAAGATTACTATGAATTTGTATTAGTCACAATATTAGACAGATAATTTATTTCCAACCTTTTGTTAATGCAGGTATTTCTATAGAAACTGCAAACCATATTAAAGATTTAGCCGCCAGAAAACGTTATTCGCATCAGAAAACGGCTATAACTTTGGGACGGTTTGGAAATTTGGACTTCTGTTTTTCTGGAGTCTTAAGGAAAATTTACTTACGGTCTTCTCTCTCATTGTTTCGCTATCTGCTATAGTTTTCTCCAAACAATTCGGTTAAATACTTTGTTTGACTGTGAGTGTTATGATATGAATATTTTTTCTTTGAATTTGAACGTATTTATTTGAACTATGTAAAATTTGAAACTATTTTGAATTTTAGGCCAAGCGAACTACAAATATCTTCGGCAGTATATACACTGTTGAGGAAACATACAGTCTGTTTTCAAAAGCATTTCTAATAGGGAATCAATGTTAAATAAATAAATAAAATATTTACTATGAAACCATACATCCATACACATACTTACAAACATCTGGCTGCTTGTGGTATGATGTTTGTTGATAGTCATAGGTTGCTTGTGGTAGTCATTTAAGAGTGGGGATTTAGTGATGCCCACTTAATTTATAATATTATTATTCATTTCGTATGCACAAACAGACTACAGAGTACCCCCACTATTTTTATTTCTTTATGAAGCATTGTTTAGTTATATAGTAAATAATATTTAACATTGATTCTCTATTAGCAAAGCTTTCCAAAACAGACGGTAGATGACTAAATCAAATTGTAAATATTCCATATATTCTTTCTAGCACTTATTCAACATTCCTTCTTTCCTACTGACCATCTAGTCTAAATCTATTGGACCTTAAATAAAAGCGTGTAGAAATGAACCAAATCTATATTGTAAAAACCAAAATATCAATTATATATGTTATGAAAAATCCCATAGCAACCGTATATATTAACATGTCCTCAATTTACCCAAACCATAAAAAGTATTTGCGTGTTATTATGGTAAAACTAATTCATCTACTCATTTGACCTACTTCTCAAAAATATGGGAATTCTGTAAATATATTGTTCATCAAAATTTATTATTCCTTTTTTTAGCGAATTTCCTCTACATGGAAATATACCTATTGGGTAACTCACGTCCCCTCATCTTATTTCAGAAAAGAGAAATACAAAAATATTTGTTAAAATTTTGGCTAAATCATGCAACTTCGAGGTGATCGACCATGAAGTTTTGGAATTTTCGCTCAGAACGGGAGTTTTTCATATCGCTTTTTTGATGATTCAAAACAAGATTAGAAGAGCTAAACTTTATATACATATATACATGTCTGTAGACATATATATACATGTCTGTAGACATATATATACATGTCTGTAGACACTCTAGCGATGTGTTCTGTGTTTATAATGAGGAAATTCGCTAAGTTGACGCAAACCTTGCGTAATAAAATTTGTAAACCTTTTTAACGCCTATTTTAAACAAAATTTTAATATCACAAAAAATAATGAGTGTCAAATTCTGGATACTCTAGTTAAGGTTCTTTTGGTCGGTTTTTATCCGCGATCAAAAATTATGTAAATATGTAATCAATTAAAAACATCAGCTACAAAATAATACGGTCTAAATATTTGTTTGCGAAAAAAATTCAATAACAGTTAGGTGTAGGGCGTTAATGAGGTTAAATATCATTTAATAACCCAACAATTGTTCAGTGTAACATGTAGACAATACAAATGGTTTCGTTTATATTAAGAGAATACCAAAACAAATCCTTTCATAAAAATATTGTTTATCGAAATTATCTACCCACCAAAAAAAAAAACAAGTACTTTAGTAAACATTACACTGTTATACAAATTACTTATAGACCAGAGTATCATAGAATGGTGGGTCTCAAAAATGGCATTGAATTCTCTTTGAAATTACCAGAATCCACGATCCAAAATGCAATATATGTGAGATTCATCGCTAGAAATTTAGCATCTAACGTCAGTAAGACTATCCTCCAATTTGCAGAAATATACATTTCGCGTATACTTTCATTGATCATTTTCCAAAACTATTTTGACACGCACTGTTCTGTGAGACTCTGGTCCAGAATATTTTACATTGGCTATCCGCCAAATTTATATCAATAACTGCCATGTAACTATTTGAAATTTCTCTCTTCCAAGCTTTAATTAAGTATTTAAAAGAAAATTTGAGTAATTAAACAAAACAATATGAACAAGTTTCATATTATATCCTATCATATTCCTAGAATAGAAAATGCCAAAGACGTTCCAAACTTACTTACATATCAGACATCGTACTTTGAACTATTTCCTATAATGTCATTAAAGAATTCGCCATTCTTTATGCTGCCCAAGAATTCTACATCAATTTAGAAAAACAGAAAAAGCATATACAGTGTGTAAATAAAATCATTGAATATAGAAATTATGACATGTAACATATGGTTGGAGCATAACTTGTAGTAAAACTTATTTACTACAACTTTACTTAAGCAGTTTTTTTTTCTCATTTTACTAATATTAAAAGAGAAATGTTATCAAAGAACATCTGGCTCATGTGAAATTTGGAAGAACCGAAAAATCGTGTATAGCTGCGCACGTTATTGAGAACAACCACAAAATTGATAAATCGAATCTAAAACTACTGAAATCGGTGCAAAACTCCACAGAATTAGATGCATACGAAAGTATCTACATACACAAATTGAGAAAACAGATAATGAATTTAGACGTCGCATAGTCACCAAAAAAACGTCGCATAGTCACCAAAGAATACCGCTAATAAATAGGTGGGGTCTCCACACACCTAATCCATTAGTCAGTCAACTCAAATAATCCTCAGGTCAGATTATACCCTCAGTCAAATCGTATAAAAGGACAACACTTTTTTAATGTCATTGTGAGACACGCACCGACTTAGCAACAAGAAACATATCTCTCTGAATCCATATAGATAGTTACGAATAACTAATTCATACTGATGATGATTCATTGTAGTTGAAATACGTATTTATAAAATACAAACAAATGTTCTAGGATTAGGGACAAAATTTGAAATGTAATTTCATTCTCATCATAATGAAATGGCGGCTATTATTAATTAATTTGTAGAGGTATAAGAACATTATCGAACTTTTTTAACAGCCTACATAGTCAGTTTCGAATATTCGTCAACGTTAATAATTTCTACATCAAATGGTTTTATTTATAATATAAATATACATTTTATTCTACCAGCATCAAAGATGGCCACGTGGGGATTCACTTTCTGACACAGATTGATGTCTAATTGTATAGTAGGCCAAACGTCTCTGGAACACTCACAATTTTTATATTCGATTCAAAATGACACATGTTTAAAACATCAAACAAACAAAAACAATGTTTCAGAAATTTCTCAGTGTAATTTTTATAAAAAAAATTTTTACATAAATTTCTATAAGTAGAATCAAAAATAATGACCAGATTTTATAAAAAAACATGTCTTCAAAAAAAAAATACAAAAACATCCTAAAAATCCAAATTGTAATTGCTTTAGGTTTTAAGAATTTAAAAAAACAAAAATTATTACGTCAAAATCATCTGACGTAGTTAATTTCTACCACCCTTTTACCACATTATAGCTGTTTTACACTGCAAAATAAAATTGGTCTGTAGTATTCGAAAGTACTGACAGTGATCAAATGTTGGATTTACGGCATTGTGTTAAATGATGCATCTCTTCCGCACCACACAAGGCGAACCATTGCTGTTATTGCATTTGTCGCGTGAGGAATAAACTACATAACCCGTGGAAAAATTGGGGAAGCATATGTGTTTATGCCCCATGTTTCAAGGGGCAACAATTAACAATTCAAAATCCTGGTTTTTATTATTTGATTAAACTGTTCAAATCGAGCGGTGGTTTTGGCCTTAACTTTCCTTGGCAAACGGATAAAGATTTAAAGAAACAAAACTCAGAAGTATTTTCTATCTAATGGAGCATAGCTGCTAATTCCAAAAGAATATTCCACTCAATTTGTGATAATTTTGACTGTAACAATAATTGGAAAATTTATTGTATAGTGCAAAACAGCTATTATTAAATAAAACGAATTTATGTAAATAGAACAAAAAAAAAAAAACAAACCCTTTTTGATAAAACCAAAATATATGTTAAATATTACGAAATAATTATTAATTAAATAATTTAATGTTATTATTTTGAGAAAAAAATATTGTAAATATTAATTAATTAATCAAATAAAATTACAGTTTAAGTATTGTTTATATATGAATATTATTTAAAAAATTAAATGTTTATTAAATAAAGAGAAAATTTTAATTAATCTATTAGTTGTCATTTTATTACTTTCGAGCTAGCAAAAAGGTATCCAAATCTGGAAAAATTATAAGCTTTAATGAATGAAAATCAATTTATTTTCACATATAGAATGTAAAAAAAACTCTAAAATTTTGTTCCATCTTCTACGGTTTTAAAGATACTCAGTTTTGCCCATTTTGCCCAAACATGGCTCGATTTTGCCCATTCACGAACTTGACATTACTTTTTAGCTCTAGCACAAACGTACAAAATTTAAACTGGCTATCTCTTTTAGTTTCTGAGTTATCGTGTTGACAGACAGGCAGAAACTAAACTGAATATACCCCGTGTATATATTATATACCGGGTATAAAAAATGTCTGTGTATGTTTTCACCATAGAGATAATATATATATAGAGTAGGCAAGCCGAGTCAAAAGTGGTCCCGTCAATAGAAACAAAAGAGAATCGCGTAGGTTGAACTATCCCTTTTTAATGACTAATATATAGCATAGAGATAATATATACTCTATGATATATAGTCATCATCTAGAGCACGGTAGTGCGCAAGGCCGAGGGACACATTTGGTATATCATAGAGAATATATCATCTCTATGTTATATATTAGTCATTAAAAAGAGATAGTTCAACCTACGCGATTCTCTTTCTATTGACGGGACGTTTCCACTTACACGCGCGTGCCTATGACTTACCTACTGTATATATATTATCTCTATGGTTTTCACAATTAAATTGTTAATGGAATATTCTATTCTAGTCTCAAGAGCCATATTTTTGAATTGATTTTTTTGGGGCTTAATAAAAATAAACTTTTAACATTTTTGGCATCTTTTATTTTTTTTTAACAGTAAAAATTAAAATTTTCCAATTTCCGTAGCTTCTACAATAAAGCAACATGCACTGAAGGTTATGTTGCCATATTTTAGGTCGATTAAATAAATAGAACTTGAAATATCATTTCGACCAGCTTGAAAAAAATTACTTTCGAGAAAAACTATTAATTTATTATTTCTACAATTCAAAAAAAACTGATATATAAATATTAATTATCAACAACATGGATGACAAACGCCAACCGCAAGACCGGAAGACCGGTGGTTTATAATACAGAACTATGCTGCAAATATATGACACATCTATATGTACAGGATGGCGCAAAAGTACTTTCACGATTTTTAATTTCAATAATCTTTCTTTCTGGAATTAATATTTATTAAGTTTCTCGTTTTAAGATGATAGTCAATACTTGGGAGTTTCGATATGGAGCGATACCAAGTCTGCAAAAAGGATATATATCGTAACTTTTTATTTGAAAAACAGAAGAAGCTTTGTTTCTACTCAGAGAAACTATCGACGATATTTTAATGTGAGATATGCAGCTCTTTCTACCCATACGATATTTCAGATTATTTTCTTTGGGGTTATCGGAAAGAAAGGGTTTATGTAAACAAGCCACAATGCTTGGAACGACTAAGAATATTAGACGACAGATTTTGGGGATATCTTAAGAAACTTTTCGAAAGGTCATGGAAGATGTCCTGAAAAGAGGTCGTAGGTTGCAGCGCGAAAGGGGGCATCATTTGTTAAACATCGTTTTTCGTAAACAGTGAAAAAGAAACACACTTTATATTATGAAAGAATATTTGGTGCGTGTCTCACAATGACATTAAAAAAGTTTTGCCCTTTTATACGATTTGACTGAGGGTATAATCTGACCTGAGGATTATTTGAGTTGACTGACTAACGGATTAGGTGTGTGGAGACCCCACCTATTTATTATGAGTTGCAAAATATAAATGCACTTAATTTCTCATAAACTTTTTTTTAATTTAAAACCATGAAGGTACTTTTGCGGCGCCACCTTGTATAAACATCCACACAACCTCTATGCAGCAGTAAAGTGGGCAGATTTAGATAAGACTTTTGATTTATCCAAGGTTTAACATAATACGGTTGTGTTGCCGCAACTCGACAGATGTCAAAGACTTAAGTCTCTTCTAATTTGACGGCATCGACAAAATTTTTACCTTTAAGCAAAATTAAGATTTTGTCGAAACCGTCAAAGAAGAAAAGACAATTTATTGGGGAAAATTTTCAACTTTTTTTACCACTCTACACCAAAAAAAGTGTGGTTTTACAGGAAAATTATTACCTAGGCTATTCTTCTAGGGTCTCTTCTGTTTACAGTCTGAGAAAATTCGTGAGAGCCAAGTCCTTTAAACCGCTAATCGCTGCTCTTGGCCAGGGAAGTTGGCTGCTGGCTAGAAATTCCAGAATATCCAAACTACCCAAACATGAACTGGCTCATTTTCAGTTACGGCCATCTAAGTATCCGGGTATCGTTGGGCAAGTTTTTTTCTAAATCAGCTCCGCTCCAAAGATTTGTCAATTACACGTAACTCGAATAGAAATTATTTGGTTTAAAGCTTCATATTTCGTATACGAATAAAAAAAGTGCACCCCAATTTTACATGTAGGGAAGATATTCAGAAGGAAACTTTATTTTAGATGGCATATTATTTTCTTTTAGAAGCCTCTAATAATCTGCGAGTAAAACAAAAAGTTAGTGACATATAAATGATCATAGCGAAACCAAAAGAGGTCTAAGTTTGACTACGGAACCCTAAAAATGGAAATCGGTGTATTTAAATAAAAAAATTCATTCTGATAACGAAATTATTTATGAAAAACTTTCCTCTGGATTTCAGTCTTGTGCAAGAATTGTTCAAAATTAGACGCTGGAACGGAGGAAAATTTTGTATAGTTTTTTAAACATGTTTTTAAATCATTTTCATGTATATTTGCTGATTGTTATCTGTTTTTGTGTCATTTATTGTGAATCAATGTGTACTAATTGTACAGTTTTAACTCGAACAAGGGTACGTAAGGTTATGTTTTATTTAATTTGATAATTTTGGAGAGTTTTTATTCTTTCGAAAATGTCAATCAATCTTTTACCTAGTCAGTTTTGTCACGAATAATTTTGATCTCGAAGTGGAAACGAGATTTTTCGAAACAATTTTTACTCTCGAATTACGAGACGAGACGAGAAAGTCGACATTCTCTGTTGTCTCGTTTCGCGGCTACACTGTACCTCATGGATAATGAAAATGACCCTCATTAAAAGAACTACCAAATCTAAAATTGTGTACACCAAATAGTTTTTGTACCCGATTTATTGGGTGTGGTCAACCACTAGTATAACGGTGTAATTCGAACCATCACTATTGAGCCATTTAAACACCGGAACTTTACTGCTTTTTAGCGAATTTCCTGAAAGGAAATAGAGCTATTGGTCTCGTACCGACTTCAAAATTTTGCAAAATTTTTTGCAAATGTCCATCGATCCTACCTAGTAGATGTCGAAAATCACCATCTGTAAAATTTGTATATATATATATCTATGGACATATATATATATATATATATATATATATATATACATATATATATATGTGTCTGTAATCACTCTAGCGGTCACAGTTTTGACCTGATTGGAATGAAATTTGGTATTTGTGGTGCTTTTGGTATTCAAAAGGTCAAGTTCGTTAATGGGTAAAATCGAACAAGGGGAAAGGGGGGTTTAGAGGGAGGGAGAAACACAAAATTTGACATATCTCCCTTGAAATTTGAAAAATCGAAAAATTTATAAGAAGTAAAGTTCTAGGTACTAACTTTTACTGTAATTTTGTATCTTATCATTTTTTCTGTTACCCTAATATTTACAGAAATATTGACGGTTTAAGATTGAAAATTAAATTCGTCAATATCTCTGTACACATTAGAGTTTGAGCAAAAATGATAAGGTGATGAATTGTAGCTAAAGTGATTTTCTACAAATTTATGCCTTACGCATTTTTTTATTGTTCTAATATTAAGAGAGATATTTTATATTTTGTGTTTTCTTCTTTCTTTATGCCACCATTTCCCCTTGACTATGTCATTTATTAATAAAATTGGCCTTGCAAATACTAAAATCATATACGACATTTCATTTTGATCATACTAAAATTATGACCGCTAGAGAGTGATTTATGTATTTTAAGGAAATTCGCTAAGTTGAAGCAGCTCCTGCGTAACGAATTTTTTTTCATTAAAATCATTTCTGAATTTTTTTGGATTCAAACCATTCAAAAATTATTTTGCCTAATAAATAATTTCAAAACAGTTTACATTTCAAATTTTGCTCCTATTCCTTGAACATTTGTTTGTATTTTATAAATACGTATTTCGACTACAATGTAGTCATCATCTGTATGAATTAGCTAATCGTAACTATCTCTGGGATATGGAGTCAGAGAGATATGTTGCTTTTTGCTAATTTGGTGCGTGTCTCACAATGATATTAAAAAAAGTTGTCTTTTATACGATTTGCCGGAGGGTATGATCTGACTAACGGATTAGGTGTGTGAAGAGCTCCACCTATTTATTGGCGGTATTTCTTTGTGACCATGCGGCGTTGTTTTTGTCACTACAGTGAGATTATCCAAGTTAACCTTAATATTCAGGTATTAGATTTTTTGAAAATGGTTTAATTGTTATTAAATCAGAATTTGGAATTGGGCCATTGTCTAAATTCATTATCTGTTTTTTCAATTTGTATATGTAGATACTTTCGTATGCATCTAATTCTGTGAGGTTTTGTACCGATTTCAGTAGTTTTAGATTCGATTTGTCAATTTTGTGGTTGTTCACAATAACGTGCGCAGCTATACACAATTTTTTGGTTCTCCCAAATTTGACATAAGCCAGATGTTCTTTAATTCGAATTCCGATTTGAGTCTCTCAATAAGGCCCATTACAAAACTATGTCAAATAAAAGATTAAATCAAAGTATATCAATTCTCTGTTACTGTTTATTTATCAGTTTTTTATTTTTATTTACAAACCACTCTGGACCTTATTTGGTGTCTTGGGAAACAACTCTCGACCTTTGGTAACAGTTCATAGCAGCAAAAAATTTCTAAGTTCTTACCGTCTTAAAATGTACCAACTTGGGGACGTCTTATAATGCCCAAGTTTATAGGACTCGAGTATGTAAGAACAAATACTTGTTAACTTGTAAACTTGTAATAACTTGTAAACTTATTTCTGGCATTTTTTATTTGTTCCAGCATAGAAATAATATGGATAGAATGCCAAATAAATCCTTCCTCTTCATGTGTGATAAGTTTGATAATAATGTTAAAATTTTTAATTACAAATATTCGAATGTTTTTTCGGGAAATCCCTGTACCCAGGGCAAGTAAGTATATTAAAGATGTACAGACTTTATTTTCCACAACAATCAGATTGTTTAGTTACAAGTCATCAATCTAGTATGTATGTTGTTTGTCGTTTCAAGACCAGAAACGTTCATACAAAAAAATTACAAAAAAAGTTCGTTGTTTCCATCTTAAGTGAGCAGAAAAAAAAGTTTGCAAAAATTAATGACATACGGCCAAAAGATAAATGTGAGTGGCCAAGTTTTCACATACAAAAAGGATTGATAATATCCCGACAACAACAACAAAAATGTTTGGCTTCAAAAGTAGTGTAATCTATCTATGTAAGGACCAAGTCATTTTAACAAAAGTGAGAAGATGATTGGTTTATATTTATTGGGTATGTGTCTCAGGTGCACGGTTTTCATATTTTACTTGGCAAGTGTTCATTTTATTGCATTTAATATACAAAGAAAAAAAACTTGCCAAGTAAAATATGAAATACCCTGCACCTGAGAAACTTACACAATAAATATATTCACCAATCATTTTCTCACTTTTGTTAAAATGACTTGGGGTCCTTACATAGATTACACTACTTTTGAAACCAAACATTTTTGCTGTCGCTGGGATATCAATACTTTTTCTATGCGAAAATTTGGCCGCTTTTTTGCAAGTTTTTAATGCTCGCGGCATGTATAATGTATGAAATGAAATATTCATAGAGTCTAGATATTTTAGAGAAGAAGAAATATGTTGATCTGGAATGATGAAATAGTATCTGATGCAACAAATGCGATAAGTTTCGATTGTCCACGAGAGAGATATTGTCCACACATTCGCTCGAGTGGGCAATCGACAACACCGCACGAGTTGCAGATACAATTTTGTTTACTAGTGCGGAATAAGTACTATTTTAAAGTCCGTTTTTTTCGGGTGTTAAATGGCTGTTTGGCGCACGCAAATAAATATTTGCAATAAATCTAAGTAGTGTGGTAATAATTGCATAGACAAACAGCCATTTACTGCACGAAAAAGTGGGCACTAAGATAGTACTTTTTCCGCATGAGTAAGAAAATATTTTAAAAATATAAACTATTTTCGATGGATTGATGAATACTCACAAGCCTATATAAACAAAATTTTTTATTAAACGTTGGCTAATATTGGCCAAATTGATGTGGACTATTCGGACGAACGTCATGTTTTCGTTTTTAGTGTATTTATAATTATCACAATCTATAAATTCTATTATTCAATTTTTCAGAATTCTACTTGAACTGCAACCCGATTATAATAAGCCAAAATTAATTTATGATACAGTCGATGCGTATTGTCTAGATTATTATTATCCATATAATTCGGGAGCACCAATAATTACACCTGTTTTCTGTTACCCATTGAACACAGAAAAAGTTGCAAAAGATAAAAAGACTAATATTGTTCCAGCAAAAGGTATGTTTCTTTACATTTTACGATCAAACGAATCATAATAAGGATTTATAATCAAATAATAAAAATCATTCAACGGAAGTAATACTGTCAAAATAAAAATCAGAATGATATGAAAAAGTTGGCTGTTACGTCAGAGTCGTCTTTGGTGTAGCGGTAAGCACGCTGGACTAGATATCCAGAGACCCGAGGTTCGATTCCTGGTTGACGAGTTAATTTTTTCATATCAGTATTTAATTAAAAATCCAATGGCATTGATCTATTAAGTATACACTAGTCTTCTACAATTTGTCTTACGTAACCTAAATGAAATTTGGACAAACATTGTATTGTTGACGCTTAAGTATACACAAATAAATATATATGAAAAATCATTCATTCGATTTAAATTAATATTGGGACGATATTTTTATTATTTTATCGTTAGAAATATTGATCATGTATTTTCTTGGTCAAGATGTGCATTGTCTACTTTTGGATCAACCAATACATACTCCTGCTTATGCCCCTCACAGTAATAGCAAAAGTGGACAGCTTTCCAAACACCCTCGAAATCACGATCAGGTGTGAAGATATTGGCTGACAAAATTCAAGTGACATATCTCACGATTTAATAGATTTTCATTACGAGAACTAATAGCATTTATAAAAGGTTTGCCTGAATCAAAAAATTTCGATTCTCAACAAAATGACGAAATTTCTTAATGCCAAAAACAAAAGCTTATAATTCTCTTGAAAATGTACTACACCGTTTTTCAGTATCTGTCTGTTTTCTTGGTATGAACGCTAGCGGCTACCAGACGTTATGATTTTTTGTTGACTATATGAATTGTCTGTAAATTAAGATTTAGTAGCGAGGACCTACACTACAAAATCAATAGATGTTCAATGTTTTATTCATTTCGCATAAGTATAACAAAACGTAGCTACACACCTGGTGGAACAAAATCTTACAATGGAGTTCTCTACGCTCAAATTCAATAGCATTCAATGTTTCAGATCTAGAATTACAGGTGATAACTGATAGAAATTTAAAAGATGACGAGATCATTATATATGCAGGAGAAAGATTTGAATACCATTGTGTTGGTAACGAAGTATCAAATCCAACAATAATTTGGAAAAAGGTTTGGAGAAAGAATGCAAAATAATTAAAATATAGTGTATTAACAATCATTATTCGGATCGATATAAATAACTGTAATTTCCAGAATGGCATCATATGGGTACCGGCTCCATATCGAATTGAAATATCCTCAAATAATCAAACAGTGGTTTTCTTGTATACAACGAAAGAGGATGAGGGTAGATACACCTGTGAGATGGTTTCAAATCGGTCCATAAAACAAGTTAAAAGTTTAATGCTGATCATTAAGAACGGTGAAACAACAACAATTAACACTGACAAGAAACAATACTCAGTTTGGTTAATCAGTATCCCAATCATTTTCATCACACTTATTTGCTGCACAATGATAGGTGTTCTTATATATTTAGTAAGAGAGTTTCGCGAATTGAAGGTAATTGTTATACGATTTTAAATGTTGTTAATCTTTCAAAATTACGTTACAAAATTTATGGTGATTTATGTTTGCAGAAAAGAAGAGGGAAGTATCCACGTTTGGCTCGTGCTCGACCAAGTCAAAACAGAATGAATCAGTACATCGTTTACTAATTTTAATGTGCTAATCGTTTATTGAACCACCCTATACACGTATATTGTTCAAATTAAAGTAAATTGTGGGTCAAATTAACCCACTGCAGGTTATTGTATGGTCGACTATAATCAATAATCGAATTAAACACAACACCTATATGTTTTAATTGATGTTATTTATTTTCGAATCCTGGTTAGGAAGTTAGACACTCACAGTTATATTTTTATACCCGGTATATAATATTATACCAAGCTATATTAAGTTTGGTTCCGTTTTCGTAACGGAAAAAAAGTTCAGTATAGGTGTTCATAAAATGGCCTAATTAGTCTATTTCCGCAAATGTCTGTCCCTTCACGATAACGAGCAAACGAAAAGGTATCTATCTATATTATATAAATAAATAAATAAATATATATATATATATATATATATATATATATATATATATATATATAAGTTATCTTGCTAACTCAATGGAATGCCCTCTAAGCTCATAGGCCACGAAATGTCTAAAAAACGAAATTATCATACAGTCCCGATCAATAAAAATGAACCAATCTGAACTGAAAATGTATCCCATAAAGTTGTTGATATCTGTAATAAATCTAGTAGACAAATAGAATATATTTGTTAATTTTTATATTTAAGAGTTAGATAGAATACGTTTTTACATATATTTTTTAAAGGCATACTCTGTTTATCATATACTAAGAAACGATTGATTCCTGTTTATTGGCCACCAATAAAAACTTTATACCTACTCTTTAAAAAATTCTTAAGACTTTATGAATCCTTAAGTTTTCTCAAAAAAATGCAATCCAATCTAAATGGAGAAATAGGGAAAAGGAATAAAACAATTAATAGCCGGGATTTGTTTTCTAAATTTTTATTTTCGTATAAAAAAAACTAATTATTTATATTTTCCTGAGATTCATATATTGTTAACAATTGTTCTCATATTTTGAAGCGATTTCAAAACATATAACCAATAAAATATATAATGCACCCAAAAATTTTCTAATTCACCATTTTTTTAATTAATTAATTAACTTAAATATTTATTTAAAAAGTTATTATTTAATAATATCAATAATTTTTAATTTTAATTCACATTACAAACTAATTTTTTAATTAATTAATTATAAAAGACTGTTTGTTATCACAGACTTGAGAAATAATAAAAAAAATAAAACGAAAAAAAAAATAATAAATTAAAATTAAAACATCAGAAATTGGCTGTTTACATGGTAGCGCACGACTATTATCAAATATTATTTACACGTTAAAATTTATTTTTATATTCATGTCATGTAAGAAAAGAACACTTAACTTAGTTTTTAAATAACCGGAATATGTTAAGTTTTTTACCAGCTTACTTCTTCACACGCACAGAGGTACTAAATACACATGTATGTATATGCTTCTGTAATCTGCACTATTTACGGATGTTTGAGCTAAAATTGTGACAATACTAAGCAGTTTAAGAAAACAAATTTCAACGAAAGTGATTATCTTTAAACTTTATTTCTAGCTATTACAGTTTTCCAGATAGAGATTTCCCTCTAGCGAGTGGACATCCAGATGGATGTGCAGAAATGGACAAATTAGAGTATTTTATGAAAACCTATACCAAAATTTGTTTTTCTCAATCAATGTTTCTAGCCGTTCTCTGTCTGAAACAAAGATTTCACCTGAGAGATTTCACTTTTTTTTAAATGAGATTCCCCATTTTTTACTTCAACCAAGAAAACTACGAATAATTTCACACAGGACCACGTAGATAAAGTATCCGGGCTCAACTGAATTTCACAGAATGGTCTTTGAGAAAAAGAACTGGGTCAAAATAATACAAAACTTCTTTTAATATAATTTAAAGCAATGGACGATTTGATTTGATGGATGGAATGGAATTTCCATAACATCATTGCAAATAATTATTGAAATGATTTGCACGTTAACGTGTAAACAGACACTTTATTCCAAATTACTTACGATATAATATCACTGATATCAAAAGTTATTCATAATTATTTTTTTTATTGAATGACGAAACATGACGAAAATCCATTATGAAAATTTAAAAAAAAAACAAATATTTGAAATTTTCGTAAAATCACTTTATTTTGACTATAGTTTCCGAACACACAGTTCCTTCTTCAAAAATAAAAATGAAATGAAAAATTTTAACAAATTTCAACAAAGTAAACAGATTTTAGAACTTATTCACCTCAAAATGTTATGTGAAGTACCTTAAAATGTTTACTTTTGTTTAAAATGTTTAAAATTGTTCATTTCATTTTTATTACTGAAGAAGGAAATGTGTGTTCCGAAACTATTGTCAAAATAAAATGATTTTACGAAAATTTCAAATATTTGTTTTATTTAATAATAATTTTTGTTGTTTAGAAGAGTATTTTCAAATTACCATTTTTATTATAAATAATTATTAGTTATATTTATGAAATTGCTTCGAACATAATAAAATTAAAACCACTTTAATTGTTTTTTTTTTTTTCAAAAAATTTTTACTAAATATTTGTTCCTATTTTCTCAACCTAGACCTAACACCAGTTTGGGTAATTGAATTGTGTAACGTGGAATTGACCATAACATTGCCATTCTGAAATTTAAAGAAAATAAAATAAAATAGATATGTTAATATTCATTAAATTGGTGTTTATTGATTCATTTGGTTATACAGGGTGTATAAACATATGGCATATCGAAAAAAGGTGTGGTCTAAAAACAAATAAATTGCTGGCTAATTAATATGATTAGAAGTAAAAATAATCCCACCAAAAAATGTGAGAGTCCAAGTTTTCGCATACAAAAAGTATCGATATCCCAGCAAAAACAAAAATTTTTGCCTTCAAAAATAATGAAATCTATGTAAGGACCAAATTGTTTAACAAAAGTGAGAAAATCATTGGTATATATTTATTGTGTAAGTTTCTCAGGTGCAGGGTATTTCATATTTTACTTTTTTCGTTGGATTGTAGGTAGTTAAAGGTTTAAGAGGATTCACTTTATATAAGATCGTTAGAAATAAATTTAAAAAGTATATATTACATTTACCGTATATATTACATAACGTCACTCACCAAAAATTTTCCAGGAGCTTCCACCTTCCACCACCATTTAAAATGTTTACCACAACCATTGGAAAAGTGTATTTGTGCAAAAGACTATTGCACCATCTTTTATGCATTTAGGTGTTATCGTGGTTTATTTACAAAGTTACAGCGGGTTACACCGGCTGTTGGCCTGGTGACGCGTAGCGAAGTGATTTGTGGTACCTGCATATGTACTGCCATCTATGAGCATTGTTCATAAGTGACACCTATTGTTCATAGGTGTCACATTACATATAACAAATTAGTTTAAAAGAGTTGCTCATAGATGGCAGTGCATATACGGTTCATTTTGTTTTTAATAACATACACAATGAATCTAACGATGGTAATTTCATTCAAATACAAAAGGACTTTCTTTTTGCTGGGGAGGTATAGGATATATTATTATTCACCAAACCAGAAGCCAAATTGAGAAATTTTATGTGTTTAAGCTTCAAAACATGCATTGAATTTCTGGAGAAGCAAGATACGACTCTAACCGTTTTTAACATGGAAAAATTATTTGCCACTCCTTCTAGATTTCTGGAATTTTCGTCTTAACTAGTTTTTTAGTGCAAATGGATACTTTTGATACTTTTAGGTGTTACACTTACAAGTTGGCATTCTGTATTTTTCCTCCATATAAACTTTAAGTTGTATGCACATAACCTCATATTACAAATCATATGGTAATGGTTATGTTATCAGTGACGTGTATTCTTCAAACATGTGTGTCAGTGTCAGTGTATGTGTTGTGTGTGTCATTATAATAAAGAATATTAAAATTATATTATTGCTAAAGTCATACATGAAATTACTAAAACTATTAATATTATAACTACTATTTACAAAAGAACAACAATTTTGTATAAAGCTAATCTTGAACAGTATTACTGCTCAGAAATGCTGATTCTGTGTATGTTGGAATTTCATTTGTCTCCAACCTAAATGGACAAAAAACGTTTATTAAATTACATTAAAAATAACAAGATTTTATTTATAAAATGTCTGATATAGTTTAATTTTCTTGACACAACAACATTGCTGACATTCTCAGCAATTCTGTTATATGTTGCGAAAAATTTGTGGAAATAGTGAGCATAACCAGCGTCGGACTGGGTAAAAGTGTCCGGATGGCATTATGACTAAGGGCCCGCCATTCCTTAGGATCAAGGTATATGATAGAATGATCAAATAGGCAAGAGTTTTTGGAAGTTTTCATTTTCAAAGATGTACATTTATATGTAAAAATTTCCAATTAGTTATACCTGAAGCTAGATTATTAATAAAACCTTCTATCGTCCTTATCCTTGACAAAAACCGATTCTACGTTTAGTATATTCAACGAGTTCATCAGTTCTTGTCCCAGAAGAGAAGCGAGGCTTGCCTCTCGCAAATTACTAGCGTAAACAAGGTTTTAAGGATTACAAAATAAGCGATGGATAAATTGGAGTACATACTTGTTGAGTAAATAGATTGATATAATAATTAATTATTATTTAAATAAATAATAAATAAGTGTTAAAGATATAATTGATCTTTATTAGATTGAATTATGACATATTATGTATTTATATGTAAATTATCAAAGTTGTTAACATCCAAAGCAACCGTGATAAAAGAGAGAAGTTATAGTTGTTAAGCAACAGATAAAAATGATAAATAAAATTATAATAATAATTTAATGAAAATGTGATACCGCTACATACTAATGTGCAAGTAATATTGGGACAAAAGTCCTCAAACACTTTTGTCCACAAGCACGAAGCAGCATGGTATGCTGCTTCGGCAGGCATCCGAATTTAGACAGTTAAATTTTTCTAAAATAAAGTACATCAGACATTTTAGCAGCAGTACAGCTGAAGAATATTTGTGTGCACCCAATAGACCGAAAAGTATTTAGCAAGCTGTTTGAAATATACAAATATACATCGAAATTTGATGGAAGCATTAAAGTGAAATATAATTTTTCACTTTTAAATTTAGCAAAATCGATTAAAATATAGTTTATTATCGATTAACTGAAATTACTTAAAATTATCAACCGAACCAAAACTTTAGAAGTAGATTGTGTATAGCCGAATAATTATACGAAAAATTTGTATATTCCCCGGAAAATTGATTAGCGTTAAGAAAATTTGAGCGCAGATTTAATGTTCCTTGCCACGAAAGATCCAAAAATAACAATATTATTACAAATGACGTCATTTAGATTTTTCGCCATTACACATTCGAATCTGTCTGAGCAAGGGCTACAAATCTTCGTCAAAATTATTTTGCCTGAATTAACTTTGCAGCAGTAATATCGTGCGAAAAGAAATTTGTGTAGAAATAAGTGTTATCCCATAACCAATTGTTCACCAAAATAAAAACATTATAATATTTACACCTACACACAAAAAATCAGCCCAAAGTTTTGGGCGAATCCCTAAATTTAGTGTGTTTTTTTCTCTCAAATTATTTAATAATCTTCGATTCATAAAAATGCTGAAAGAGTACGACTGAAAAGTAAAAAAAAAAAAAACATACAAGGAACAAAACAAATTATTCTTTTCAAATTACAGTTAACGGCAGTTATAAAGTTCCAAATAAATATCATCATCATCACTTACGAAACAGATAAAGTATTATAAATCCATTGTTTCCAAGTATTTCCATTTGTTTGTTCGATACGTGATTCTAATTCTTCACAGAGAACCTTACGATCATGCGATCGCCCAGATCTTAGATCGCATAACATACGTTTTTTGCATTCTGTATCACATGTTGGTTTCACTGGACTTGCTTTGTAGTAATGTCTTCACATAAAACAAATCAATTATAGTGTAAGAATACAAAATTACTCATTTAGAAAATCGTAGGTTAGGATTGGATGGAAGACATTAGAAGCAAACATCTTAAATTCTCCTTTTTCAGAAACTTAATAAACACGGCTGAAAGCTTACCAAATGTCACGTAGGCCATTAAAAAACTAACGTTTGACTTTTATAATCACCGAAATGTCAATTCCAGGACCAGACAGTGCTTTTAGGACAATTCGAAACTCTCCGAAGACGATCGATCAAAAGCGCGATTATAGGTCGCAAACAATAACTCAAAAGCAAGTTTGGCAATCCTTCGCTTTGCCTGTTTTCCAGGCAGTAGTTTTTACCATCCTTTCATGTAAAGACAAACTCGCTATCTATAGTCAAGCTGTTCATAAGGCAAATGTTCACCATCGATGGCAGTCGAATGCATCAAGACAATGTACGCAGGATAAGAGCTTGGCACATTAATTGGGCTCCCAAGATACTGGCACATTGAGGGGTGGCACATTTAGGAACATGAGGGATTTCGTCCGAGTTCAATAGCAAGGATGGATAAGTTTATAGGCAAGAAATTGGTGGAGCAACCTTCAGGCAAATGAAGTTAATGATAGCCAGGGTCAGCTCGTCTAGCAGATACAAGTTGTGGAAACGTCAATCTTATAACTGGTATCCTGACTAAGCACCATAAGCTCAAAATACAGATGGTCGGCTCACTGCGATAAGACAGAAAGTGCATAATTGTTTAATGTATCTTAGTGGCTTTTCGCAATAAACCAATGAATTAAAATCTACACGGAAATATAAAGCAGTTGGTTATGTCAAAACTGTGAAAAATGGGAGGGCAAATTTTTGTTGTCCATCTTCTCGAAAGAAGATGAGCCCAGCGTTTCATAGACAATTTCTCAACAGAAACCATGAATAAACTATATTTTCCGCATTTATTTTCGTCGAAAAACAACAAACACTGTAATATCAATATTGTGTTAATAATAAGGCCCGTTTTCTAATGTCTGTCAACCAAACCTATAGCCAATAATACAAATTCAAAAGCATTAAGTTTACTTGTAATATAAATCGAAAAGTGCCGGATCAATAGTCATACGCTGAACAAATTCATCCCAATCTTCTGGTCTCAATCCCCTCATTTTGTAAGCATCACGTACGCTATACAATTTAGACCACATTGGATAACCATACAAATTTGCTTCACGTAAATTCATTGTCCACGATTCATGGTCTATAACCGACTGAAAATAATATTATTTTTATATAAGATGTTAATTTTTTATTATATACAAGTAGCCAGCTCCTTCGTCCTAAAAAATTTTGTACGATTTTTACTATTGTTGAGCAAAAAAAAAAAACAGTTAGTAAAAGATGTATGAATACCATGTAGAAAACATGCATGTTTTTTTCCATTTTTCAGGTAAAAATACCCGGTTTTCAGACTTTTCTGGCTGGTTTCAGCCTAAGAACTATCTTTCTTCGAAATATTAACTTTCAAGGACATCTGGAAGTGCCCTAGAATATAGATGATGAGTGAGTCTATCAATCTCCAAAATGTCGATTTCTGGGATTAAATAACTTTGAAACTATTAAAGCTGTAATGTTGAGCTTCTTAGCTTCTTTGGCCCCTGAGATACAAAGACCTAAAAACCGTCTCTAATCCTTCTTGTAAAACATTGCTCGTGCTAAATAAACATGGTCTGACGCACTACCATGCTATGCGATACAACTCTTGGATTTTTCGCAGTTTTCTATTTGTATGCTATTACATTTTATTTGCACCCTCCAAAAATGAACAAGGGGATGGTAGCTTCCCACATGGTGCTCATCCAAAATTTTTAAGTACAAACAGTGCACTAGCGATTAATTTCGAAACAAAACAAATTTTTAAATGTGGGGGAGCTGACTTCATATGGATACTGAATGTTTTCTAGATCGAATATCTTACTCTTGTTGTTTTTGCATGATCGCCATCTACATAATAAATTCGATAACCAGGATTTGTGTCATAGTATGGAGTAACAGATGGTCCAATATAGGCTACTCCATTCGGCCTTCCTAAATAAAAATATTTTGTATTTAATACCGATTGTTTTTTTTGATAATTTGAAAATATTTACCAATATCATCATTATCGTAGAATAGTTCGAATTCGTCGTAATGTGTATGTCCAAAAAATTGAGCGGTAATTATAGCCTCATATCTATTAATAATTGCATAATAATTTCTCGACCACACTTTAATACAATCCGAATGTCCAGGTGGTATATGGCCTAAAACAGGAAAATAAATCTGCACAAAATTTATAATACAAAAATTTAAGGTGTGGTTTAAGAAGGTTGGAGGTTGTTGTGTAACCATTCGAAAATTTATAAACATTTTGTGATACTAGCGAAATTTTGCTATCGCCAAGATGCCAGAAAAAATAACTTATGGCTCTTCTCCAGCCTCGAGCTTTTTTTTTAATATTGTGTCCCCATCAAGTACCCACTTGAATGGAAGTGTCACATTAAAGAAGAAAATGCTTGACACCAATCAACTTACCAATAATGTGCACTTTTTCCCCATTAAATTCAGCCGATTGCAGTTCGTAAATCAACCATTGCAATTCAGTTGCTGGGTCCGTACTATTTAGTAGTAGCCACCTATAAGACAAAAATTCTCCTGAATGTTTATATTTTATTAAAAATAAAAATTATGGACCAGAGTCCTACAAAATAAGGACTATCCAAAAAGGGTTTGAAATATCCTATCAACGGGCCACATAGAATGTTCTGATAGGGACTTATTCTTGGTCGAAAATTCATGAACCATCAAATTCAGCACGTTAACTATTTGGCGGGATCATTAAGGGATGGGGAAAAGTTAAAGAGATGGAAAAGAGGAATCCTGAAATCTTTGAAGCCGTGAATGAGAATAGGAACAGGCGAATATATAGAAACAGAGTATTGAAAGAAATTTTTCGGGAGCTGAGTATTTTCACTACAAAGAAAAAGTGGGGCCAAAGCCAAATAGGAGGTGGTTTAAAAGGTATTTGAGGATAGTTAAAAGATATTGGAGGGGCAAAAAAAAAACCAAGGAAAAGTTAACTTGAGGATTAAAGGGAGATCTCCGAAGAAAGGAAAGAAAATGACGGAAGAGGACTGCAATTAATCGAGATAAATGGGTTTTCCAAAAACTGTAGCGCCGAGAATTAATAGTAGAATTGAAATAGGACTATGGTCTATTAGTAATTCATTAACATCCTTACCAATTTTTGTTATTACAATAATTCATATTTAAACTAATTAACCGGAAACCGGGTCGAACAAGAACAGAATAGAATGCACCACGACGTAAGGTATGCGATACAGATGCTGGTAACCAACGACGCCACTGTTCTTCCAACGCCTTGTATAACCATGAAATACTATTTTCTGTTGAATCTAAAAATGGTGGTGGATAACTGTTAACAGGAACCGATTCATGATTGCCCAAGGCAGGGAATATCGGTAGACCAGGAAACATATCAGACATTTGTGCAACAGTATCCCGTAATATTTTCAAATTTTCTTCACGTGTTTGATTCCATATATCATGTGGTGGCAAATCTCCAGTCCAAATTATATAATCAATATCCTAGAAAATTTTATTACTATTAATATTTAAATATACGATTTTGTATTTTTATTTATGATTTAATATTTATCGTAGTCAATCAAGTCCAGGCAGTAGGAAAATTAATGGTGAATGAGAAGAATGAATGATATCAACGTTCAAAACATTCGTTTTATTCAGGTTTATCGTAGTCATTCAAGTCCAGGCATTAGGAAAATTAATGTTGAATGAGATGAATGAATGATATCAACGTTCAAAACATTCGTTTTATTCAGATTTATCGTAGTCATTCAAGTCCAGGCATTAGGAAAATTAATGTTGAATGAGATGAATGAATGATATCAACGTTCAAAACATTCGTTTTATTCAGGAAATATTTTAAATGTCTGAAGGTACCGCGATAGTCTTACCGCATAAATAGTATCAAGCCTAAAGTTTTTGACGTTTTTGTAGCAGTCTTAGCCAATCAAGTATAACAAGCTGTTAGTTTGAACCAGCTGCCAACAATGCCCGATTCTCTATATATTTGTAATATGTTAAATTGGTTCTATGTATACCTCCATTAAGTTAGCCTCCTCCCCATTTCATTTCTATTTGTTATGTATGTACACTCCCGTTCATAAAAGTTAAACCACCAGTAAGGCACATTCTAAGCGTAATATTACTAAATATATGTATATTACATACATTAACACTTAGAATGTTTTAACTGGTTCAATTTTTTTGAACAGGAGTGTATGCAGTAGTGTAACATATATACTTGCAAGTATATATGTATGCTATACTGATTATACTATATTAAACGTAGAGTACAGTCGTTTATGATTCGCGTCCTAGGAGCGAGTCCTTATTTTTATGATATGTTAATACACATGCTATTCAATCATTCTTATATAAAATAAGAAGAAAATACAAGCTGCATCTATTTATAATCGTTCTTACCGGATGTGTATCCGCAATATGTTTTAACATATTATCGATTGTAACTTTGGGTGTATCACATTTTCGATAATCGCCCCATCTGAAAAAAAAAATTTATAATTTTATGTTCTCCATTTTGTAAATACTATTATGAAAGGGTATATATATATTAGTTTTCTAGCGAATCCGTTCCGTTTTCCGCAAAATATATTGTAAGGACTTTTGTGGAAAAGGTCCTTTCTTGTGATTGGTATTATACTTCGACTGACGCGAATGACAAAGAATAAGAGATATTAAACAGGAGATGAGAGATGTTAAAAAACATGCGATTGATAACTTTTATGTGAATATCATGGTGTGAACAGCAATGTAATTTTTGTTATATCAACGATTTATTTAACAATTAACAATTTTTCCAAACGAATGTGTTTTGTATAAAGAAACTGTATATCTTTTTTGATGGAACATCCTGTATTTTAAAGTACCAACTCTATAAATAATTTTAAAATAATTTTTGGCTTAAAGCCAACATTGGGGTTATAAAATGTAGTCATAATGTAGCCCCACCTCGGAACTATCATATCCATTAAATACGAACTAAAAATTCACCGAAATACAAAATTCATAACATAATAATAATTAACTGTTGTATATATTGTTATCAGTCTACCATAAACTTACTTCCCGGCTGCTTGTTCTTTTGTTTTCGCTGGACCATTTGTTAGCCGACAACATAATGGTTCGTTACAGTCTGCATTACTTCCTTCAGCATAATATGGATCATAATGTGTGTCCGATAGGTGCAACACTTTGAATGATGGAGCACCCACCTGTAATCATCAAACATTTTTTTAAATCAAAATAACTTGTCTTTGAATTTGAGTTCAAAATTAACGTCCATTCCTACGAAACGGTTGTGAAGAATAAAGCTCTGAGTATCCAAAGGCCCCTACATGACTTAAGATGGAGACTATAGACTTTGGACCCAATCTTTGGAAAATAAGTTTATACGAGAAAACAGTTCCTTTTTCTCAACCACTTTGTGGGTCGTATTATCCAGAAACTTCAGATTTTTATTACGAGTGTTCAACTCAAGACCACCATGAGCAAAACTATTGCCCTTCAAGTCCATTTCTCACCAGCGTATTGGAAGGTATTTCTGATCGATACAATTGCAGAGTTATTCCTTTTGACTTTAAGATTGTTCGGCCAAAGTATTCAGTTATACCTGAAAACGTTTTCGGGTAGTGAATAGGGCAGAGAAAGTATTCAGGTTGAATTTAAAAATATCTTAGGAATATCTTAACGGTCCTGTGCTGGAAATGTGAGAGCACCTTTTTAATATCAACTTTACATAACAAATTGGAAAATAATTGCGGTATAAATTAATTATACTTAAATTAATTAAATACATCCGGAACATTAACAGAAACTTGTCATTTGTTTACCGCAATCTGACATTGTTCCTACTTTACTTTATACAATTCGAAAATGTAAGGTAATCCAAACATTTTTGACAAAGTACAGTTGTTGAAGGAAATAAGTTGCGCCAATTTTGGTACGGTTTGTTTTATCCAAAATTACCGGTCGCTTGATTGCCATTAAGATTTTCTGTTCAGGGCGTTATTACCATAAACTCCAAACATTCTACTCGACTTCCTGACTCAAATGCTGGAATACGAGATGTTAAAAAGATTACTACATTTTGTTGACGTGCAGCACGCTTTATCCTATACTATCTCTGTTAGAAATTCGTGGAAAACCCGTTCCGAATTCCTTACTTTAGAAATATCGACTTCGTTTGTCCTTAATTCTTAACAACTGTTACCAGGTATTTTATTTGTGAATTATTTATATTTATTTTTGAAAGGATCACCTTAGACTAAAATTAATTAATTAATTAAAACAAAAATACATAAAGATGAACTTTACAATATGACTAATCATAACTTACTTTTGGCAATTCTGCTGGTGTGACTTGCGGTTTTGGAACAGGTGGGAACATAACATTCCATTCATGATATGGATTATAAACATCGCCACATGCGTCTCCAATTATAAAACTGCATATTTCTTTGGGTCCTATTTTATTAACATAAATATATTATTAGAAATCATAAATAAAAGTTTAATCAAGTAATTATGTTTTCTCAAAATCAAATTTTTAATATAGTACCCTATATTTAAACTTGTAACAACTATATTCATAAATTAGACACTGTGATAAATAGTTACTGAAGAATTTTGCAAAATTCATTTTTTTTCAACACCATTTGTTACTAAAATCGATGTTTCGCTTAGTTTTGAGGCTTTCAAGACGGTTTTTGAAGGGGTGAGTGACCGTACTACTTTAAACCGATCAGTTTATACAAAATAAACATAAAATGTACTATACAAATTATTAAGATAATCAAAGAGAACTCTAGGTTTTTTGAAATTAAATTTCAAAAAGGTGAGACATGCACCAAATTAGCAACCAAGTAACATATCTTTAACTCCATATCCCGGAGATAGTTACGATTAGCTAATTCATACTGATATGATGACTACTTTGTAGTCGAAATACGTATTTATAAAATAGAAATAATTGTTCTACGGGCAAAATTTGAAATTTAATTATAAAATGCACGCACCTAAATTACTATGGCCTAATACGTATATAACGCCACCGGTGAACAGCTCGGTGATACCTTCACATACTCTGGGCGTCTGGATTTGTAGCGATGTACAGAATTGATAAATAATTGTCTTGATTTCTTTCTCTGATTTTCCCTGTTTGGTATAATGTTGTAATAATCCAGCACCTAAATATTAATATTTTAATAATGGTTGTTAAAGAGATCCGTACCTAAGTCGATTTGTACCTAAACCATTTAGTTATGTGTCTTAATTGTCTTGACCAAACAAAATCGAAATACTCACCAGCTTGACAAGCCGTACAGGATACTTTTGACATTAACGAATTTTCCACTTCGAATGCAACTTGCTTTATGTTAAATAATTTTAAAGCTTTATCAAAAAACAGTGGTAAATTTGTTGATTTATCTTGTTCACGATCCCAGAGTGTTCGTGCCAGTTCTGTCTAAAAATATGGACAAATTTTTTGAAATAATTATTATCTATTTTCTAATAGGGTTTGTTTATTTAAGATAGTAAAAAACCACAGGAGCTACTAAACGATTAAGACTTGATTATTTCATAAATAACGATTCTGAAAATTTGAAAGCATGACACCGTATATTTTTTTTTTATTAATTTAAATTCGAATAAATTGATCTTACGAAGACTCAAACCCAAAATCTGGAATAAAAATTTAAAGCCTAGTCTATACACATCTATACACAAAATTTCTTCCACACCACTCATATCCTCACATCCTTAGGCATCACAATGGACCTTATGGTCGAAGTGTAGCCCGTCCAGGGCAGCTTCTACAATCTATCTACCCAAAATTTCCACAAAGGTTTTTAGATATGAAGCAACAAAAACCGATTTATTGAATTATTATAATTAAGTTAATTACCAAATTAACTGGAGTCTTTGAAGGAATTTGATGTTTATCATGAATATTTGTTAACAAGGGATTGTTATCTCTTCCTCCGATCTTGTAATCCCATGTATCGTTGAATTGGGCAGCATCGATAATCATAGGCATTCCTGTAAATAATAATTCGTTTTTTTCATCGGTTTGGAAATTTTTCTTTCGTTTAACTTTCCAAGCAAACCCATGCCTGGATCCCAAATAACTAATCGAATATATTTTAATACACAAAATGTTGATTACGAAATTGGCTTACCTTTTATAGCAGGTATTAAATTTATTATCCATATTGTTATTGCGAAGAAAGAAATGTACATAATACGAAACAGGGGTCCTGAAACCAAACAAATCATTCATTGTTAATATTGTAAAAAAGTTATTATTAATTTTATTATTAATGCATAATTTAATTAATTAATTCTTTAATATTAATTAATATTAATTATTTGTAGAAAATATTAAAAATCGTAATGTTGTTATAATAGGCCGTGGGTCCACCCATGAAATTTTGCATATCATTCGGCTTACATACATTCAGGATATCTTAAAGTTAATTGGCATATCAATATTATCAGCATCAAATTGGGCCGAAAATGACCGGGTAGCTTTATGACTAAGAGTTTTTGGAAGCTTTTATCTTCACAATTTTATATAAAAAGTACCAATTAGTTACACCTGAAATTAGCCAAACAACATTTTTCTTAAAAAGTGGACAAAATTTTAGCTAGATTGTCAATAAAAACTTCATAGAAGCTGCTATCGTCCTTATTCTTGATAAGATCCGATTCCATGTTTAGACTAATCAATGAGTCCAGCATTTCTTGCTCCAATACAGAACGAAGCCTTGTCTAATTCTAACTCTAATATGATTATTAAGAATTGTATTTGAAACAACAAATTGTGTACTAATCAGATTAATCAATTTATACTTAAATTAAAAATGTGAAAAGGATACGAACCATAGATCTCCATAGAAAAAAATACCGTGTAATTTGGCCAGCGCACCGTCTCGCGTAGACAGAGGTCTATGGTTCGAATTTTAATAGTTGCATTACCTTTTTCAACATTTCTAATTTATAACAAATTAATTGAGTAATCTTCGGACAAAATAAGTTTGTACAAATAAAAATATGTGTAAATACAGAAATATAATGCACTCACTAAGTAACTGTAGCGTCAGTGGTAAGCGCACCTTCCCGCATAAACGAAAGTCTATGGGTCGAGTCCCAGTGATTGCATTATCTTTTTCACATATTTAATTTAAATACTAAAGCAATTACAATTAACAAATTGTTTTCGTAATGTAAAAATTATTATTCATATAACATTATTTTTATTGATTGCAATTTAAGCAATAGTTTACTTACTACATTGATTGCAATATGTTTTAATTTCCCGATTGCTGCACGCATACAAAATTGTTTATCAATTACAAAATTTAATTCGTATTTGTTTTGTATTAGACAATGGTGATAATAAATAGACAAAGATCATTATTGAATATTCACTATTGTACAGTTAAACATAAAGTTATTTCTTTAGAACTTAAGGTAATTCTTTAGAACTTAAGGAACAGATTTAAGGGTAATATTACATTATCGTATGGGATGGTATTCAATATTTAAAATCGATACACTATCAACTCCAATTGTGTCGATTTAGGTAAGCGAACCACAGTTGATTTTCGAAAAAAAATGTTTAGAATAAAACTCTTTCGTTATAAAACTAATTTTGTTCGAAAAATTTTCAGAAACCGAATAAATTAGGTACAAAATCACTTTTTGAAAGTTTTATACATTTATAAATTGTTTTTTGAAATGTCATAAATACTAAATTTATAACTTTATGGGTCAAAAAATGTATTTGGGGGACGGGGTCTAGGACTAAGAATACATCTGTTTGGTTATACACGCAGTACTTAACTACCGGACCGATTTAGAAGATACCTTGAAATAGTGGTAGTTTACCTTTACACTTCGGATCAACATATAGATAAATTTAATTATTTCCTAGCTGAGGGGGGTATTGTTGAAAAGAACTGTTACAAGAACAATTGCACTACCTAAAATAGATTACTAATCATCACCTTACCCTATTTTTTCTACCCTTTAAACATTTTTGGAAACCTTTGATGCAATACATTTTATTTATACGAATCGTTATCAACCTGTAAACAAAATTTCAACTTCTTAAGTCGAATAGTCATTGAAGTAGTTTTGACAGACATCGGACAGATGACAGAGCACATTCAAGAAAATCATATACATAATTCTGGTCGAAGAACAATAGTGATAGACAATTTATTGACTGACTAACTGGTGGATGGCCTGGCGTGGCTACCTAGCTAAATATTAGCTTAACTTTATTGCATTATGTAGCAATCTTCAGTCATTTGCATGCATAATAATAAATTTCTGTAAGACAATAATTAATTATTTTTATTAAGCATTATATATGGAAGCTATTATTATGAATTTATAATAACTTGCATGGGAAATTAATTGTGTCAAATTATGGAGAAAAATAATAATACTATAAACATTTCATAATCTTTAAACTTTCCTTTTACAGTTTTACTATCCACACACATAGGTCAATTGTTTGGGTTAAATTTTATCGTTCTAATCACTCTACTATTCAGATTATGTAATATCATCTGAAGGAATGTGCCAAGATTTTGCTGGTATTTATTCAATCTGAAACCTCAACTAAAAACTATCACATAGTAAAATTTAGAGTTAAAAAAAAACGAAAAACGCATGCTTTTATTGGAATATGAACTAAGAAATAATTTAAAAAATAATCAACAGATTCACAACAAAATTAGCTTTAATGTAAACAAAAGCATGGGGTGCTCTCTACTTACGTATTCATCATGGCTCTACTTTTACAAGAGTAAAGAGAGCACCCCATAGATAAAGAGATTGTAGAGGCTGCCCTGGACGGGCTACACTTCGACCATAGGGTCCATTGTGATGCCTAAGGATGTGAGGATGTGAATGGAATGGAAGGAATCTGGGAGTAGACTAGAAATTGGCAGGATATGCGGCTGCAGCCCACTTTGATAGGAACTATGCCGATATTCATCTGGAGTTCGTGAAGGAAACTGCAGAAAACCTTTTTCAAGCATAGCCGGTTACTTCGTTCTTGTCCATTCGCCGACAGTTTAGTTAATTAACCGTCCCTTTCTTATTTTTCAAATAATTGACAAACTGCCGATGTCGGGATTCGAACCCATAACCTCCCAGTTTCAAAGTATGCATACTGCACCGGCATAACGCCTTAGACCGCTCGGCCACTTGGACTGGAGAGCACCCCATACTTTTGTTTACATTAATTTCATGTTGTTGTCAATATTTTTATTCTATTTTAAATTATTTTATATTTTTTAGTTTATATATTCAACAAAAAATATGTTTCACATATATTAATTACTTAAACGTCAAAGTACGCAAACGCTAACAATGCACGCTTCTTGATAACAATTGTCTAATTGAGTAGATCCAACATTTTGTATATCTTATTATTCATTAATTTCTTAGATTATCTGATTTCAATTAATATTTTACTTTTACATTATCTTCCCTAATCTTAACTATATTTTAGTCGTTTGTTCATGACCATGAAAAAATTTCCAGGTTTTTCCTGCCCTAACAAAAATCCCACACTTGTGACAATCCTGTATGATATCACCCATTTATTGAAAGAAATTATACCACATTTAACCAGATTAAAAATAAATTCATCACGCCGGATCTGGCGTGAACTTTAATCGAATTTAATACTTTTTATGCAACTTATTAAATAAATTATTAAATAATATAATATTAATTTACAACAAAAAATTTGTAATGTTTGTAGGACTATTAGAACCTCAAGATAATAAACTTAAAAAAAAAGTTGATAACTTACACCACAAAATAAATATTAAAAAAAAAAAACGAACAAAACTAATATTTATTTGTAAATATCGCAAAACACACTTTCTTCAATAATAAATAAAAACACTCAACAATTTATTTTTAAATTATAACACATTTAATTAGATTAAAAATAAAACAAATAAACAAATAAAAAAAATAGAATAAATAAACTCATTGAAATTATAAAATATTTATTTTAATTAATTAACTGAAACTGACTGATTTCAAAAGAACTAAACTTATCTATTTGTTTTGAATAAAATAAATTATACATTAAAATGGTCTGATCTTAATTTCAACAAACATCACCACGGATCATCATGGATTGCACCGCGAATCGACGAACAGACGAACTGACCGACCGGTGGAGACGTATTCAAATATGAAAATTAGTTATTAAAGAATTTATTTATAATTTTTATTCATATTATTATCGACTTAAGAATGGCTGACGACTTATAAATAATATGTGTGTGAGTACTCTTGTTGTTTATGTTGGTCTTGAGTTTCCTACTTTCTATCACCAACTGGTGTTGTACATAACACACACACACACACACACATACAGCTTGAATACAGGGTGTCACACACACTAAAACTTACACGGGGGAAATGTAGGGGATCGATGGAGAAGTAAATTATATCACATCGAATAAATGAATGATCCTGTTGCAATTTGAAACATATACTGGTCCAGATGTAGCCAGTCTCAATCTTGAGTATTCAACCTCTAGTCCTCACTCCCTTTTCCCTTCTAGGACTCTACCCATTAGTTGGCGTTTCAAATGTCAAAAGTACACTCCCGTTTTGATTATTCTTCTTTCTCTCACAATTTTGATTATTCTTGTAGAAAATGTTTTTGTTAACATAAATTGTTTACATAAAAAATATAAAACTTCCATTTCTTTTTACACATTTAAAAAATATACTACTTATCTTTGTTTATAAATAAATTATATACAGAGAATTACAAAAGTGAGGAGTTTTATGAAACGTAAGAAAATTAACATTTCAGGTCTGTTCTTTTTTTTTTTGAACGGGAGTGTATATGAGATATGAAATTTTATTCTCTGAAAGTCGCCATGAACATTAATTAATAAGATAAAAGTTAATTAAAAGATGTATTTCCGAGAAATGATTTATTTATTCTAAGAAAATTCGCCAAGTTGACGCAGCTCCTGCAGAACGTATTTTTTTTTTAAATATTCTTTATTAGAGGAATTTTGATCATCATGAAAAAATGTCTGTTTTAGTAATTAAATTAAATTATATAATTATAATTCATTAATATTATAGTAATTAAAAATATTTTTTAAATGATCCTATTTTTAATGCAGCTTTATGGATAAATATTCGATCATTAAAATTATTTTATTGACCTTTTGGTGATAAACCTTTTAATAAAAATATAAATATTTTTAGTATACAAAATTTGTCGCACTATACATATGACTTCACATGGTCACATGACTTCTATATACAAACTACATACTGAAATACAATTAGATCATTCGTTTGCTTACATGAGCGGTGAGCCTTGCATTTTGGGTAGAACCCGACATTTTTTTTGTTTTGTTTAAACGTACAACGCTCAAACGCCGCAACTTTTATTGGGACAAAGTTTAGCTCAATCATCTTTATGCCATACTATATGTGATAAGACGTTGTAATGACCTTTTAGAGTACACCCTGTATATTCTCGAACACAAAATAAATAACAAATAAATAAATAATAAATAAAAATTGATTATTCAAACTAATAAACAATAATCGATTGTAATCATTTCGACATTTCATAGAATTTATCAGTTAATGATATCAATAATTACCAATTTTGGTAAAGACTATTGATTTTATTTATTTCTGATTGGCCCTGAACTCATACACAATAATCAAATTTATGAGTTTATAGCACGAATAAATTATAAACAAATTTGTCACGTAAGAACCTACGTCTCAGTATGATACACAAATTAAGATTATTGATAATAATAATTATTGATAATTATTTTTTGTCTTAGTAATATACGTACCGTGTGTGTTGGAAGGCTTTTCCAATAGAGAATCAATGTTAAAGATTATTTATTACTGGCTGTCCGTGTGGTTACTGTATGAAGTTGTAGAGGTAAAAGATTGATATATTAAATAATTATTATTTAAATAAATAATAAATATATGTGAAAGATATAATTGATCTTTATTGATTTAATTTATGAAATATTATATATTTTAATATGTAAATTATCAAGGTTGTTATTCCAAAAGTGATACCTCAACCTCCTGTGCAATTACATGTGACAAAAATTATAAAATGTTTAAGCTGAATCAAATAGCCTCAATATTTACTGCCGAAGCCATTGCTATTCTCAATGCATTAACCTTAACGGTTAATACACATAAGCCAACAGATTTTGTAATAATTAGTGATTCCCTAAGTGTACTAACAGCAATAAATAATAAAACATCCCAAAGTGCTCTAATTAAACAAATTCAATGTCAGCTCATAAACAACAAAAATAATATATCCTTTTTATGGGTACCCAGTCACGTAGGTATCTATGGAAATGAGATGGTTGATCGTCTTGCCATACAAGCCCATAATAGCACAAACTTAATTCCAAATATTTCCAATCATGATCTTAGAAATCATATTGATTCAAAGATAAAGTCACTATTGATAAATAAATGGCAAACTATTAACAGCAATCAAAATAAACTTCGTGCCATTAAAAATGAAACAATATCATGGGAAACAGCTAATCAAAGTGACCGAAAATTTGAAATCACATTATCACGACTTAGAACTGGCCACACACTACTTACACATTCATTTATCATGAAGAAAGAAGATCCACCTACCTGTGAAAAGTGTCGCACGCACCTAACAGTGAGACATATACTTCTGGAATGCATTAAGTACCGACAAGTCAGAAAAGAAATAAATCTTCCTGATAACTTACCACAAATTCTTGGAGACAACCAACACAACATCAAACTCCTACATAAATATTTAAAAAGGACTAATCTTATTAATAAACTATAATTAATCAGGACTCAATAAATCATAATTTTCAGTTTTTATATTTTACACTGTGTAATGACCATGATGTTAACACAGTATAAAAAAAAAAAAAAAAAAAAAAAAAAAAAAAAAAGGTTGTTAACATTCAAAGCAACCGTGATAATAGGGGGAAGTTATAGTTGTTATGCAACAACTAAAAATGATGAACAAAATTATAATAATAATTTAATGAAGAAGCGATACCGCTACAAAGTCAGTCAGTACACATGTAATGGTTAAATATGTTCATTGAATTCTTAACTTTAGTATGTGCATCACAAAATCCCCACTCTTAAAAGACAAACAAACAACATTACGCATACAGTATACCTATAGGCTATCCAGATCTTTCTATGTATGAGATGACTCTCATTACATGTGTACTGACTGACTTCATACAGTATCCACACGGACAACCAGTAAGAAATAATATTTAACATTGATTCACTATTGAAAAAGCTTTCCAACACACACCGTATACGCTTAAAATGTGACTTACTGGTTCAATTTTTATGGACGGGAGTGTACAAACAAGTAATCTGATCACTTACCAAGTAAAATATGAAACCCTTCACCAGCACAGAAACTTACCCAATACAATATAAACCAATCATTTTCTTAATTTTGTTAAAAAAACTTTGCCCTTACAAAGATTTCACTACTTTTAAAGGTGAACATTTTTGTTTTTGCTGGGATATTAATCCTCTTTGCGAAAACGTGGTTCCTCTCACATGATTTTTTATCGGATACTCATATATATATACTGTTGCAAATTTCGTACCTCAACGGTCAATCTTAATGAAAGCACCCTGTATAAGAGGTCACAATGAATTTTATTTTGAACATATACCATTATTTTTTAGCATCACAATTTTGAATCAATCCAGTTGAATGTTCGATGATGTGGCGAAAGGGGAATAAAATTGCCATAACAAACTTAATGGAAATTTACTAGTTAGCAAATTTTTGTGATACGCGTTTTTATATCAAAGTGTCAATGACCAGATCAACTGTTTTAATTATCTTGCAAATTATTATATTCAAGAACCGACTTAATAGGGAATATGCATAAAAATTTTTTTTCAAATTTATTTTCAGAATATGAAAATACTGTTAATACTGTAATAATATTTAAAAACGAAATTAAAATCCGACAAATATCAAGGAAGCTATAAGCTTTTAAAGATTATTATCTGTCTCTTTCTTGCAAAAATACTAAAAACGGAGTTTTACGTGTATTTTAAATGGTGAAAGTGTAATATGACGTCACATAACATATCAAGAGGGCTATCACCCTCTTTCGGTCTAATCGGGAATTTCAATCATTCATATCTCGCTTATTTTTAAAGTTATTTAAAAAGTAATTTTACCTTGATATTTGTCAAGTGAACATGCTTCAATTCAAGTGAAAAAAAATTTGCATGCATATTCCCTATTAATACATTGATCGAATATATTCAATGCAAATTTTGGCATACAAAATAAAAAACCGATTTTGTAATAACACTCACTGTATTGACGGACGCTGGATCGATACAGTTATATTCATTAAAAAATGCTCAATCTAAACAGTTATACTGTGACTTTTTTTATTTAAAGAAACGTTGCATTTGAAATAATGACATTACAATTCAGTTAGCTCATGTAAAATTTAAAAGTCCAGCAGGTAACACGAAAAAAATTACTATTAATACTTTGTGTATACTAATAAATATTTCTTATAGCTCAGGACAACTCAATAAAGCGCAATTGTTAACTGATTTAAATAATTTTTACTGTCGATTCGTTATCTTTCATAATAGAGAACTGTATTGGTTTTCATAACGCGATTCGTCAAATATGTAAATTTTTGTAAAGTACAGTTTTTTCACATATTAGCAGCCAGACTATATATTGAGTTGAATACACAATTATTTAACAATAGTAAATGTAATTAAACTTTTATTAGCATAATTACAAATTACAAATAATTTTCTTTGTTGTTGTCAAGTTTAGTTCAAGGTTATTTGGCATTTAATTATATAGGAAGTAATTTAATTATGTTTAATTATAATGAATATTCATTTTCGAAATGGTCGACAAATTAGATAATTTATGAAAATCAATATTATATATCTTTATAGAGGAAGTTTTTTTTTTCAGTTCATCCAGCCTATACGAAATCGATTAAAGATAACAAAAATTCATTTGTATAATTTTTATATCCTGGATATATGAAGTATTCCTGGGTATTACAGTAGAACTCCCGAATGTCCGGACTCCTATTTTCAATTGGTTTTTCAGCAACGATCATTGGGCCTCTTTTAGGGTTGATCTTAAGACAGCCTTTAGATTCATAGATGCAATCATGAGGTAAAAGTACGGACCTTAATGTATATGTATGAAATCATCATGTTTTAAAACCAATAAGACGGTCTTCATGGAGGTAAGCTTAAGCCTATAAGTACGGGCCTTAATGTATATGTATGAAATCATCATGTTTTAAAGCCAATAAGACGGTCTTCATGGAGGTAAGCTTAAGCCTATAAGTACGGGCCTTAATGTATATGTATGAAATCGTCATGTTTTAAAACCAATAAGATGGTCTTCATGGAGGTAAGCTTAAGCAGTTGCTCAAGACTGGACTATGAATACGGGCCCCTATATGTTGAAAGAGTTGTGGGTGAAAAAAGGTATACAACTCCTATATACAGTACTGAGTACTCAATCATGTATATAGATAGATAGACGTGTTGTATGATGGGTGATCCCTATAGCTATACAATATATTTTTATATTTTGTTTATTACCGTTATACATATTTCATTTATTAAACGGATGTAGGTATCTGGTGTGTATACAATAAAAAATAAAAATAAATAAACAGAACAAAGTGATGTTGATAAAAGTAAACTGACTCTTCATGAGTCAGTCAATAAACGTGGTGTAGTTAGTAGTACCTTCTTGTGCTGGTTACATTGCACACCTTTCTTTAATCCTCCACCTCGTGTTTGTTGCTAGAGCAGAGCCTATGTGAGTGGAATGTGTGGATTACTTACTTATTATTAAGTCTTTTGTGAAAATGACGTATTTCTTTCAAAGATCATTGACTATTAATAATCATAATAATAATAGTCAAACAACAAAATAACTTACTTCTTAATTACTCTGATTATCTACACAAGTCACATCAATCAGAGTGCGTTTGTGTGACGCAGAAATGCGTGTTGTTGTACTATTAATGAACAAAATATTTATATTCAATTATATTTATCAATACAAGGATCATTTGGATTAAAACAAGTTCGTTATGCCAGAGCTGCGTCAACTTAACGAATTTCTTTAGAATAAAAAATTGTGTCCCAATTCCTAGAACAATTATTTGTATTTTGTCTCATACACGCACCAAATTAGAGCAACGAGTCACATATCTTTGACTCCATATCCCGCAGATTGTTACGATTAGCCAATTCATACTGATGATGATTACTTTGTAGTCGAAATAGGTATTTATTAAATAGAAATAATTATTGAGAACATTATTTCTTATATATTTCCCCTCCCTCTAAAACCCTCTTTTCCTTGTCCGATTTTGGCCATTAACGAACATGAGCTTGCGTGAGCGCTGACAAGCACCCTCAGAGTCACCAAAGAGGGTGTAATTTAGAGACGAGTAGTATTTAAATTGTCATAAGAAATTATGGCCTTCATTATAAAGTTGAAATTTCTTACTGAAATCATTACTAATAGATTTTTCATAGGAAAAATATTAATTAAATATAAATTTACGTAAAAAAATGCAGTTAGTAATCCAAAAAATACTTTACATCAATGATCCAATCAATCAATAAAGATGAAGGTTATATTCACAATATTCGTACAATAATTGATTACGATTAATTTTTCTAGAAAAGTAATTAACACCAAGAATAGACATGAGAACCGTTAATTTCTATTATTTTTACTATAATAATATTTATTTTTAATCACAATCCCCTATCGATTCATACATCCTTCAAATTCCCGATTCACTTTTCAAAAATGTGCGATAATAATTGTATTTCAGATATAACAATGAATCAATATTAAATGAAAAAAAAATATTTGAAATTTTCGTAAAATCATTTTATTTTGACTATAGTTTCGAAACACAGTTCCTTCTTCAAAAATTAAAATGAAATGAACAATTTTAACATACTGTAGGAACAAAGTAAACAGTTTCGGGTACTTAACATAACATTTTGTGAATGAGATCTACAATCAGTTTATTACAGTATGATGATAAAATTGTTCATTTTTTTTTTCTGAAGGACGAACTGTGTTTCGAAACTATAGTCAAAATAAAGTGATTTTACGAAAATTTCAAATATTTGTTTTATTTAACAATTTGTAATGGATTTTCTTCAAGTAACGATCCATTTAATACAAAACAATGAATCAACTACGTATATAAAAGATTTTTGCCAATTGTTACACCAACAGGCATAACTATATTTTTATGTATGAACCATTACGCCCCCTCTACAAAATATATTTTAAATTTTCATGTAATTTTTTTATGTAAAAATTTATTTGTAAAACTTTTATTTTGTATTACCTATTTAGAATCTTTGTATAATTACGACAATAGTTTTTACAATGTTACAAATTTATTTCATCTAACTCATTATTCAATTTTTTATTTCTTTAGATTTTTAGACTTCCGGTTTAATTTAATAAATAGATAGAACTGACACAATAGTCGGTTATATTTTTCAACAGTTGGTCCTTGCATATACACTTGCAGTTATATCTGAATACCCCAAAACTGTGTAATTATTTCTCAAAAGAATAACTACAAGTGTAATAAAGGGTTCACTTTTCAGTTTGGAACAAAGGGCAATGAATTATTTACTTCATTTTACTTACCGTAAACTTGAAGGGTAATAAATACCTGCACCAATTGACACATTATTCCTAGAACTTTTTTTTCAATTTCAAGGATTTCTAACAAATTCACAGTAATAAACAAATCTATTTCAAAACGAATTTATTATTATTTTTCCATTACAAATTAATTAAAATTAATTAATATTTCCGGTTATTAGAATGACTTTATTTATTTTTATTTACATGTATGGTTTTTTTTTAAATATTTTTATTAAACATAAATATATTTTGTATATAAGTATGAAATTAGCCCAGGGGACTTTTAAGTAATGGAATATTTTCTTGAAATTGTACAATAAAACGAAAATTGTCTAACGGAAGTACCTAACGGGATCTTTGGCAATTCCAACAGGAAAAGGGAAGGTTTTGAGCATCAAAAAGTTATTCTGTCTATAATACACAATACTGAACACTCCCGTTCATTAAAATTTAACCAGTAAGACACATTTTGCGCGTATACATTACTTAATATTATGTAATCTTATAATGTTTCAACTGGTTCAATTTTTATGAACGGGAGTGTACACTGTACTTCCAGAAATATCACCACGAACCAATATCGAAATTATAGTTCTACAAAGTCGATTTGGTGGATAAATAAGGTTAGCTAAACATTATGCAGGGTTTCTGAGGTTTTAATTAGTTGGTGGTATTAAATTACCATAGTTCTCGGGGACTACGATTAAACCTTTGAATTCAAATCGCTCCTTTAATTTAACTCAAGAGAATCACAACACTTAAATCTTAGACAGATGATCAGCATTTGAGTCAAAGTATTTTGGTACTTCACATTTAGATCTTTTAAGGATTTAATCCTTCTATATGAGTGTATCGTCCTTTTGAGATTCGTATACCGGAAATACTAGTATAATACTCATACAGATTTACCTTATTAAATAGGTTGATTACTTAGTGAATAGATCGCTTACTTCAGGAGCAAAACTACAAACGATCGTTTGCTACTTTAAAACCATCATTTTCTCTCTGGAAAATAAACTCAAACTTTCTAATAAATGGCTTTTAATCAAAGTTTATAAAAAGTATAAGGTTTTTTTAAATATTTTATTGTATGCTGATCAGGGTCTTGAATCAAAACAAGAAAATTGTGGAAAATCCGGAAAATCATATCAATTACCGAAAAATGTAACTTTATATTTATTGATTCAACTTGATTTATTCTTTTGAAAAAATTTTCAACTCCCTTCCAAACAAATTTCTATTTTAAGTTTAATACTCCCTTGCTTGGTCCATTATCACCTCGGCGAGAAAGTGAAATTCATACGACCTTCCAAGATTTTCAACACACACACACAGATGAGTTTACTGTAGGTAAATAAATATTTCTTAAGAACAACTTTAGAAATAAATATATGTAAACAAGATTTTAATTTCACAACTAATCATTTAAGAAACATACTCTCGTATATTATATAATATTCTTGAATGTACGTTGTTCAATGAGCAATGTTCTTAAATATCTCAAAAACTATAAGGTCCAAAAATTGAAATTTTGTATAATACCCCGCACAATTCTTATGGAAAGTCGCCCTCGGTGAAATTCGTTGATATCGATACATTTGTTATTCGTTTTGAGCTCCTGGCCAAAAGTTCTTTTGGTCAGTTCTCACTAACAGTATGGGGCTACAGTTCATTAAACGAGTCTTCACTAGTTTTCTACTGGGGTTTTGCGGGTCACTGATTTCGAATCTGATGTCGAAAAAAGCATTTGGCAAATGACAGCTGCCTATAACACTGTCAATCCGAAGGGTGTATTTGAAAATAAAACGATCGAAATTCAAATTCTGAGATCGCCAACAGGTTGCACAGAGGGAAAACCAATAAAACACCTCTGGGATGTATTTGTCCAACGTGAATATAAAGATGAATTAACCGTATCCTCGCAGGATACCTCACAGGAGCTCAAAATAGCTTTACTGCAGGAACGAGAAATAACCACCCAACATGTCATAGCGAACTTAATTAAAAGTTGTCTAGAAGGTTTGGGGCAAAGACTTTGGGGTCTTTTTTTTAATTTTTTTTTGTCCGAAAATTATATGTTGGTTGTTTTTACAATTTTACCCGCATATCAACAATAATATTAACAAATTTATAAAAATGTTGTTGATATAGGTATTTATATATTTATGGCCCAGTTCAATCAACATCCTTATTTATATATACTGCATTTCTCAACAATCTTGATCAAGTTTTAAATAACAGAGCGTCCGTTAAACCACCTTGTTTGATAATTCGTTTTTTTTGGACAGGCACCATTGTTTCCATTGACATCCAATTTTTTAGCAGACAGCTAAATTATGCTCAGTTTGGTCTGCATTTTAAGCATGAATAGACTTACGCCAGAATAACACCAACAAATGGGTAAAATAGATAGATCCATAATTACTGACTTTTTCGCTCCCCAAATTGAATTGCATTAATGTGGAATAGCTGTGTGATACAACAAGACGGCGCAACATGCTACACAACATGCGCCACAATCAATTTATTGAATGAAACTTTCGATAAGCGCATAATTTCACGTTATGGACCTGCGAATTGATCTGCAAAATCGTGTAACACCTTTAAATTATTTTCTATAGGAATATGTGAAATCTATCAAGTTTACGCCGGTAAACCAGAGGCAACCGATGACTTGGAAGCAAACAATTGTCCCAGACTTTTTTGTCCCACGATTTTTGTGTGTTTCATTTCATTTTAAAGTTCTTTAAAAAACACTCGTTATGTTCATTAAAAATTAATATAGTAACAACTTTTTTTTATTCGGCACAAACAACAACTGTAGAATATTTCGCTACTTTTACTCTCCTTTGTACATATTTCCATATTGAGATTGACTCCATATTGAGTAGTACATATTTTATCTATCGCTAAAGATTGAAGACTTAAGATTGAAGAAGAAAAAAACACCGAACCCGTGAACAAAAACATGATTACCTTATAAGCGGTAAGGTCACATTTATTTTAACCCAGTTTCTTTGGGCTACAATACAAAACCAAATAATAAAATAATAATAAAACTGTTATAGTTAAAACAATTAAATAAATTTATTGTTTTAATAAAAAAAATAATACAAAAAAAAAAATAAAAATAAAATATCTGAATGTATTATGCATTGCGGATAGTGACCCACTGACCGATCGGATTTAAAACGGTTCATTTAATATAATAACAGCAACGACGCGACATTAATTACCACTCTCATCATCATATACGAAAAAAAATTGTACTGAAATTTTTGCACTAAAAAAAAAAACCAACACTTAACAATAAATAAATCAGGGTATTCAACTCCAAACACCACTTACAATTATTTATTTCTTTTTAAATTGTTTATTTTTTTTTATTACTAATAAATATGTTATAAAAAAATATATATAAAAATAATATTAATTATTACTTAACTTTCTACACTTACCAAAATAAGAATTAAATAAAAGCACTTCGAAAAATATATTCAAGAAAAGAAGAACACTTAGAAAATTGTTTTATCTGAGCACATTTTTTTTTTGTTTGTGTGTAAAAAATACTTTAGCGTAAAACTTTTTTGTTTATAAACACGCGCAAAACTTAAAAATCAATCACAATAAACAAAAAAAACAAAAAAAATATCAACAACAATAAACAAGAATACACATTACACGCAACCACCTAGTTCACTAGACAATTTAAAACTAACAAACGAATGAAGTAAGTAGTATAAAGAAATGGGTCACAAATGTCATGACAACGTTTGTTCATGATGCTGATGATTTTATGTGGAAGTTATACAGTTGCGCTCTTCATATATGATTAATAAAATACCTCCTACAAGAGCGCAGTCAGCGGGGATATAATAATAATCATTAGATTAGATAGATTAGATTAATATTTGGGTCTAAAAACTATTGCACTTTGACCTTATGGTCCATAGTGTTCCTCCTTCTACTTCAGTCCGACGAGATTCACTTCTCCTATATGTTGGCAATAGCCTGGATCTTGCTTAATAGGTCCTCCCGAAGGTTCATATGTTCGGGATGAGATGCACCCTGATATCCTGTATCTGCTGTAACCTAGAGGTTCGCAGTCAAAGGTTATGTGGCTGAATGTTTGGTCCTCCTCACCACACAATCTGCACATAATGGACTCGTTCATTAATAATCATTCAGATCATTCATAATCATTGAGGGATCATTGGACCAAAAATTAGAATCCTTAGAGTTAGCTCTTTCAAATGATACCTCACACGATATATCAATTAAAACTTGTATTATTCATTGAACCAAACGGACAAAACTTGTTTCTTATCGGTTGACTGGTGATATATGTACGCGTCATCAAGATTTAACATTATGCCAAAGTTCAAATTCTTACGTAAATATAGTTTGCGAGAAACACCCCCTCCCCCTGTTGCAGTTTTTCCTCTTAAGGTACGGAACCCTAAAAAGATTTGTGAAAAAACAAAATGTGTTGATAGAATGACAGACGGGCGAACGGATATGAGGAAATGGACTAATTAAGTGAGTTTATGAACACCTATATTATCAGTATATTGTTTGTTTGTTCCGGGTAATCTCTAGAACTACTAAGCCGATTCTAAAAATTCTTTCACTGATAGGAAGCTCCATTATTCCCGAGTAACATAGGCTGTAAAGTTTTTGTTTTATGCATCCATGTTCGCGTGGCAGCTACTAAATCTGTGTCCGCGATTGCTATTATATGTAAAGCCTATTGTGACTCACTGACTCACGTACACAAATTTTAACCCACTTCTAGGCATACTAAAAGGATGGCGGCTTTTTGCATTCGACCTCTAAAAATTACGTTTTTTACTTCTGTACATGCTAGAAGGGTGTGGTTTTTTACATTATATCAAGGAAACGGAGCCCAGACCGAAGGCCACCCCGGGTGGAGGCCCCATGTATGCAGATCGAGTTATATACATCCGGTATAAAAAAGAAAAGTCCAATCTGAAGAATCATATTTACTCAAGTAAAACTAAAATAATAATCTGGCTACGAACCTGACCTTCCATGTGTGTATTTATTTATATAAATAATATGATTATTGACTGTGTACTGTAATCACAATACAATCTTCACGGACACAGCGAGCAAGCAGTCAGTGTTGTTGTGTATAATGTAATTATCAACACTCTCCTACAGCAACCGTACTAACAGTTAATAGGATGATGATGACGATGTCCACCATTGACGATTGTTAATATACATTCTGACGTATATATATATATACATCGGCGTCAAAAGTGGATATTAGTTTTTAAAGTTTTATAATTGATTTGTGCCTTATTGATTCGGTTCCAGAAAAAATGCTTTAGATAGAAGTTGTTCTTTATAAATATAGTAACAACTTTTATTCGAAAATTTTTTTCGAAAAACGAATCAATAAGGCACTAATCAATTATAAAATTTTAAAAACAAACGTCAACTTTTGACACCTATTGTATCATATGTGTATACAAAGAGAAACTATTTGTAAGATCTGATGAGTGATCCGACATGCCGTGTCCATCGACTGTGTGGGCTACGCTACACTATGCTTACTTACGTTTATTGTTCATTTATTTAATCATTTGAATTTTATTATTACAAAGAAATTCTTTTATACATTCCGTAAAAGTGAATTCATATATCTATCTGTCTGTACGCATCAAAGAGTTCTTGTTTTTTATATTAAGGTAGTTTCATCAGCATAAAATCACTTTTCGACAGGTTTTGCTCATTTCTTTTTAAAATATAAAATGTAATCATCATCTCTCAGAAGCTTGTGAAACTTCATGCCCACCCAACTATTATCTGTTGTATTAAAAAAATACTCGACAGAATTTTAAGAAAAAACTAGGAGAGTAAAGATTAAATTTTTTTTTTTTAAATCGCGATTTACCGTTTTGTTTTCGAAATATAATAGCTTAAAATAGGCTTTTTTTCTTTCAAAATTACATTAATTTGTATATTAATATATGTATGTTAATATATATATTTGTATATGTATTTGTTCTTTTATAAAAGCAAACGGTTTTTTATCCTGATTATACAAGACAATGCTGGAACTATCTTAATTTTAACTTTAGTGTGAAACAATCATACCATTCATACAAACCAAACTATAGGGTTGTCACACTTGTCCTCGTTTATCGAGGATTGTCCTCATTTCAGTGTTTTAAATTTTCTATTATCGTCATGGAAGCAAAACTCTTTGTGAAGGATCCCATAATTTTCTTGCGGCAATTGGATTGCGGTGAAATTGACTGAAACTTCGGAGAAAACCTAGTTTAGAATGTATAACGATCAAAAGTTGACATGGGTGCGATCTTCCACAATATAGCACATTATATAGTGAGCATTAAAAAAACTTGACAAAAAGTAATGATATCTGTCCAAAAACAAAATTGTAAGAAGGATCAATTTTTCCTTCACCCTTTTTTGTTGCTGAATTGATTTTTTTTCATGTAATGTGGGACATATATACAATGTACACTCCTATTCATAAAAATTGAACCAGTCGAAACATTCTTAGTGTTACATTATGTAATGATAAACGTATATTTAGTAATAGTACTCTGGTTTCAACCTTAATTAATTAATAATTAATTAACGGTGCGTCTAATAAAAAAATGCCTCAGGACTTTTCGTTCCAAAATCGTACCCTCTACCTACCCTCTTATGGAACTCGACTTCTTACGGGACACCTGTATATATATATATATATATATATATATATACGTTTACAATGTGACTTACTGGTTCAATTTTTATGAACCGGAGTGTATGTACGGCGCCAATGCGATTATTATGTGCTGAACAGCCAAATCGTTCAGTAATTGAACGATTGATTACTGAACTGTTTGATTTAATATCTATTTATTAAACACCGACATCTATCAGTTTGATTGATAAGTGAATACAAATATGTCTCAGTATTTAGTAGATTATGAGCGTTGCTACGCTCACGCGCCAATAGATGTAGATAGTGTAGATATTCAATCGCCAATAAAAATTATTATTATTATTATTATCAAAGAATACAATATTCTTTGTTATTATTAAGCCTAAGGTTAATTTATTAAGAAAGGCCGTTTAATACATTTTTTTTATTATTTAATTTAAGTTTTATCACTTTCAAGAATATAGTAATCACTTAAATTTTAAAATTGTAGTTATGCAACGATTTTAATGGCATAATCTTACTGATTAAGCAGTTTAGCGCGACAATAATTTTGTTTGCAAAATCGAGAAATTAATTGAATTTGTGTCCTCATTGATGGCCGAAATTTGAACCGCCAAAGGCTATAGCCTTACAGTTAAACCGATCCTGATCATAAGATTAAAATCACCAAAAGAAGAGTTCCATTTTCTAAATTTTACAGTTTCTTCTTGTACTGAATTTCATTTGGTTGTCGAAAAAGTTTTTAGGACAAACGTTGTTATTTTTTTTTATAATGAACGTTCTTGGGGATTCCGGTGCTAGAAATTCTAAGGGGCTCTTCCTGTAGAAAAATGACTTGTATAAAACATTTGAATTCACTTTGTAAAGGCCCAAATAGACGCAGAACATGGTTGCAGCAACAAGCTAGTTGCTGTTCAATGTTGCTGCAACCATGTTCTGCGTCTATTTGGGCCATAAGGCTACGCACATATTTAGGGGTACATTATACTTTTTATAGATCAAAACAGGGAGTCTGTTGCAAAAGATTTTGTTGAACTTTTAATTTTTAATTTCTTGCATGCGATGTATATGATAATGCGATGTATAATGAATGTATGCCATTACTGTTGCCCAAAGTTTAACGCCCTACGTATTTTCGTAATTAACAAAAGAAATGATAATGTTTAAATTTATTTATATATGCTATTAGGGCAGAGTGGTTTTTATAATTTTTATAAATAAACAATGCACCTATTATACTTGCCAAAACAATTGAAATTATTTTGATTACAAATCAAAATGATAATTATATGAATTATTAATTATAATAAACAGTACTCGGACAAGTTTACCTTTTTTCCAATTTGCATCTCACCCCGAACATATGAACCTTCAGGAAGATCTGATAAGCAAGCTCCTGGCTATTGCCAACATATGGGAGAAGCGAATCTCGTCGGACTGAAGTAGAAGGGGAAGCACAATGGACCATAAGGTCGAAGTGCTATACTTTTGAAACCCCAAGATGTATCTATCTATCTAAACTTATGGGAACATTATATTTCATCGTAGATAGTAATGGAATATTGGAACTTCAGAAGACCTTAACTTTCTTTATGGGAATTCGCTATAAAGTAGTAAGTAATACGTGAGAATAATATATTCACAATTTATTTACAATTGATTATAAACACGTGTAATAATAGAAAATTGATAAATCTTTGTTATTCATTTTCAATCAATATTAACTAATATTAAATACAAAGTAATAAATACTTCATGCCAATTATTCTCACCTAATTTAGTATGCTTGCGTAAACTAGCCAGCAGCTATTATGTTTCTGAATTATTTTACAATTCATACAGAATCATCATTTTAAATGTAGTAAACCGCATTCATTGTATTTATGACAAAGCCAATTAATTCTATGAACCCAATTTTTGTATACTTTTTCACATAAAACTGAACGAATATCATTAATAACTCGTTCGATATTGACTACGAATGTCTGAGGCGTCGAAAGAGGGCGGATCGGGTGGTTTCATGTTCATTTTCTTTCATATTATTTTACTTTTTAAAGCGTTTATATTATTAAGGAGTGTCCCGAAAATTTGGTCCATTTTTACGTTTATGTTTTTGATCGGATATCACTTCTTTTTGTATAGTTTTTCTTTCACACTACTTCCAAACTTTTTTTTTTAAATTTATATTTATTTTATTACACTTGGTAAATAACTTATCCTCTCCTTCATATCACTACTTTTTAAGACGAAAATATTATTAAGGATTGTTTCAAAAACTTGGGCCATTTTTTACATTATGTTTTTGATCGGATATTATTATTATTAATTATATTATTCTCATAAATTTTTAATTTTTAATAAAAATTAGATTATTTTAATTTGGTTGATAATTTAATTCTACATAGATAATTAAAAATACAAAGTGGTTAAAAAAAAATTAAACTTTCTCTAAAAAGTTTTACATCTAGGTAGAGAGGTAGATTGTAAAGGCTGCCCTGGACGGGCTACACTTCGACCATAAGGTCCATTGTGATGCCTTAGGATGTGAGGATGTGAGTGAAGTGGAAGGAATTTGTGAGTAGACTAGGAATTGGTAGGATATGCGGCTGCAGCCGACTATGATAGGAACTATGCCGATATTCATCTGGAGTTCGTGAAGGAAACTGCAGAAAACCTTCTCAAGCATAGCCGGTTACTTCGATCTTGTCCATACGCCGACAGTTTAGTCAATCAACCGCCCCCTTTTTTTTTATATAATTGACAAACTGCCGGAGTCGGGATTCGAACCCATAACCTCGCAGTTTCCAAGTACTGCATACTGCGGAGACATGACGCCTTAGACCGCTCGGCTACTTGACTGGTTTACAGCATCTAAAATGAATGTTATCTTGACATTAGAGTACTTTTTCGAAAAATTCCAGACTGTTTCTAGCTTTTCTAGATATAGGATTAAACTATCGTAAACTTTCTAGATATAGGAGTAAACTACTTCAGTCTCAATATACCTAAAGAAACCCGGTCAAAAGCGATTCGGACTCGATTCGCACTGAACCAATTTTTTTTTTAATTCCTCAAATACTATTAAATTTCAAAACATTATTTTATCTTTTCTGTAAAATATATGTAATTATCTCCTAAAAAGTTAGATTCAGAGCTGGCAAACTTCGGAGATATGGAGGGGAATGGTCATTTTTTTGTACAATTTTGCCCATAAATCAAAAACTTTGTCACATAAAATTTAAAACAAAATATTTTTGGGACATATTTTCAATTTTAACAAATTTTAACTGTTTTGGTGAACCACTTTGTAAATAAAACAGCAGTTATCTGAAAATGACTTTCTAAATTTTGATGGTAGCTAATATATATATTTTTTTTTTAGTTTATAGCATATTTCATCACAAAATCTAAAGTATGTTACTCAGATCGATAAATTATATGAAAATATAATTTACGCCTCTGGTGTTAAATATTCAAATTATACTTATTTAGTAATTTTTTTATTTGACAATGACATAATTCAAGAATCAACCAAAACATCGCACTAAATTCATATAATATTATAAATTTCAGGGGGTCTACTATTCATTATCAAATTTTATCGAATCTTAGCAACCACGGGCAACATTCTACTTAGTAAAAAAATTCGTTATGCTTAATTATCTGCATAAATAATTAGATTTTTTATTATAATTAGATTATTAAGATAATCAAAAAGAACTCTGGTTATTAAATTTCAAATTTTTCCCCAATAATCAATCTGTCGCAAAAAAGAGTGAAATCTACATAAGATAGCGTTATTATCGTAGTAGTCTGATTTGTTAAAGGGGTGTATTCTGAGCATAATGGCGGATTTTCGGGGTCGCCCGAGTATCAGTGGCGCCACTATTACGAAAAACGCGTTTCATTCAATATCTCGAGAACGGTTTACTTTACGCAAAAAACTATAGAGACCGTTTCTCTTATAAATTAAATTTCCAAATTTTTTTATTCGAAAATTTTTTTTCTAGCATCAATATTTCCAGAGTTATTTTGTTCGAAAGGCAAAAACTTCCCTATTTTTGTCTTTTTTTTCGCCTTTATCTCACTAACTGTTCACTTTTATTGAATGTTACCCATTATCAAACTTCATACATCATTTAATTATCTACAACTTTTGTCAAAAACTTTTTTCTTTACTGACAATATTTTTGTGGTTATTGCTTAGTTTATTGATCGAAAATTACGCCCAATCTCATGTAGATTGATTCACCAATTGCTTGACCTAGAAATCCTAGAACAATGATCTATGTATTTTATTTATAAATACCTATTTGTATTTTATAAAGCATAACTATCTCCGGGATATGGAGTCGAAGATATGTTACTAGTTTATAAGAAAAAGATATTCAATGACCTCGGAAACGAGAGTCAACACACTACCTTTGCTCCCCATGTTAATTATTCACACATCAATTAAGTTTTTCTCAAACTTGAGACGGCCAATCGATTTCAAATTTTAAGTGTGAGCCTATAATAATACTCTTAAAAATTTGCTACATTCTATAATTATGCCCATTGGCACGACACAACTACCTTAAGTAGGTATTCTTTTTCGTTAAATGTATTTCCTGAAATACTATATTTATAAGAGAAAAATAATAATTTAAATAAATAATCTATTTTATCATAAATTATATGATTACAATATGTAACATGAAATGAAATTAAACTTATTATGAAATGAACAGATTACTTCATTACCTACATCATTATTAATTATTTTGTTATAAAATTGAGTATGAACTCATGTGACGTACCTCTACATATGTACAACAAAATGTTTTAATGTTTTTAATTATTAATTTATAGATAGAAACATTTGTGAATAGTTTTTTTATTATACAAAAAAACTAGTTTTTTCTCTATTGATGTAAATCAGAGAATATGAGGCGTCGTTTGAATCATTATGCATTCACTTTGGTAAAAATATTTATGTATGTATGTACCATGTATACTAAAATAGATAAATATAGATAAATAGATTGTAGAGGCTGCCACACTTCGGCCATATGGTCCATTGTGATGCCTAATGTGAGTGGAGTGGAAGGAATTTTTGTGTATAGACTAGAAATTGGTAGGATATGCGGCTGCAGCCGACTATGATAGGAACTATGCCGATATTCATCTGGAGTTCGTGAAAGAAACTGCAGAAGACTTTCTCAAGCATATCCGGTTACTTCGTTCTTGTCCATACGCCGACAGTTTAGTCAATTAACCGCCCCTTTTGTTTTTTTTTAATAATTGACATACTGCCGATGTCCGGATTCGAACCCATAACCTACCAGTTTCCAAGTAGGTATATTCCACTGTAAAAGTGTCCATAGTTCTATATACACCATCACTACACCTTAATTCAAGCTACACCTTAAGTAACCATGTATACTTGTATAGATAAATAGATTGTAAAGGCTGCCCTAGACGGGCTACACTTTGGCCATAAGGTCCATTATGATGCCTAAGGATGTGTGGATATGAGTGGAGAGGAAGGAATTTTTGTGTGTATAGGCTAGGAATTGGCAGAATATGCCGATGCAGCCGACTATGATAGGAGCTATGCCGATATTCATCTGGAGTTCATGAAAGAAACTGCCGAAGACCTTCTCAAGCATATCCGGTTACTTCGTTCTTGTCCATACGCCGACAGTTTAGTCAATTAACCGCCCCTTTTTGTTTTTTTTAAATAATTGTCATACTGCCGATGTCGGGATTCGAACCCATAACCTCCCAGTTTCCAAGTAGGCATACTGCGCAGACATAACACCTTAGACCGCTCGGCCACTTGGAATGATTTGTATACTTGTATAGTCTGTAAAAGTGTCCATAGTTCTATATACACCTTAACTAACGGTTCGCGTCAAGTAACGCTACGTGAAAAGTAACACTTCGTGTTAATTCAAGCTACACCTTAAGTAACGCTTCGCGTTAGGTAACTAACGCTCTTCGTCAACAAACAATTCGCTTTAAGTAACTAACCCTTTGCGTAAAGTCGCTTCACGTTATGAAAACGCTTCACGTGTAGGTACATGTCAGCTTCGAGTTAATTTAATACGAAGCGTAATTTAACAGGAAGCGTTAGTTTACGCGAAGCATTCGTTTACGCAAAGCCTTATTTAATGTCAAGCGTTGGTTACGAGAAGCGTTAGTTACATAGAAGCGTAAGTTAACGCAAAGCGTTTCTTAATGCGAAGCGTTTACTAACGCTCTGCGTTAAATAACACTTCGTACTAAATGGCGCTTCGTGTTATTAATTACAAATGTGTTTTTATAAAGAATCAAATGACGCCTCATAATTATTGATCAATTATTTTTACCTATCAATGAAATATGATATTTATCAACCATGAAAAAATTTATACCATTCACATGTCAAACACACTAAACCTGTTGAAATTCTTTAATAATAAAAACCGATTATTATAATTCCAATAATAACTACATGTAATTATATTCTTATAAACCATTTTTTGTAAGATATATTTTAAAAAATTTTTACCTGTTACTATAGGCGGAACTAAACTATCGCATGACTCCGCCAAACGAGAAGATGAAATCCAAAATGGATTTTTGGATTTAAGAGTTTTATTAAAATTACCGCCAATTTAAATTCGATTAGAAAAACACCGATGAGAAAAGCAAAGATTTTCCAAAGAGCTCTTCATCAATTTCGGTTTCTATTACAAAGGTTTATTATTAGAATTAATCAATATTAATCAATCAAACGCTTTAGGTGGGGCGCTTCATAAATGTTGCATTTGTAACTGCATATTTTTCTCATAACTACGCGTTCAAAACAATGGCCACTGTATTTACCCGACTGTCCCCAGATGGAGGGCAATCTTTTTCGAATTTTTGTAATGTTTTTTTTTTCAATGTAAATTATTTGTATGTCATAAATTATACAATATTTGCAGAGTTCAATGACATTTTCAGTTTATTTAGTCATGATTGATTGGCAAAAAAAAAACGAATGCATTTATAATTATTTATTAAGGGGTTATACATGCACTCAGAAACGTGGAAAAAGTAGACATTTCCAACAATATTTTTTGAACTGTTTTCTTTTTTTTTTTCTGGGTAATTAATAATTTCATGATTTTCCACTATATTTGAAGTAACTTTCACGAAAATTTCAATTAAAACATTTAATTTAGGTTATTTTTTAAGTTATTACCTCCTTTGTTGACTCCTCTCTTACAAATAGTATCTCAAGCGGGGACCATCAGTATTTCTTACACAAGTATTTCCATCAGTATGTCCATCACAAGTTTTACTCTTCATAAGGTGCGAAATCACATAAAATAGCATAATAAAGTTCAAAATTCGGAATTCCATACTGCTATCATCTGATACAGCATCATCAGCTACAAAAATTTCTAATTTTTGTAGCTGATACACGCAGTCATAATCTTTAAAAAATTTATCGAATCAACTATTACAGAATATTTTTGAAATATTGTATTTTAAGAAAATGCTAACAAAAAATTGCATTTTTTTTGAAGATTCTAAGTACACATAACCCCTTAAATAACGTCAAATATTTAGAGGTATTTGGAATATTCCTCTAATAATATTTTGTTCACAAATAATATAACGGAATAACAACTTTCAACAATATTTTTGTGTTTTTTTTTTACAAATCCATATCACGGCACTGCGTATGGCCAAGTTTATGGGTGTTTGTCTGGTACTATACAAGGGTACTATAGGACCAAGTTTTTTAACAAAAAATGAGAAAATGATTGGTATATATTTTTATGGGTAAGTTTCTCAGGTCCAAGTCTATCAAATTTTACTTGGTAAGTGGCATTAACAATATCAAATAGAATACTGGATTGATTGATTAACAAAGATGTTACAAGTTTAAATATAAAAAATCCCTATTAAAATAATTTATTTAGCTTTTTCCAATATTTTTAATTAGTTTTAATACGATCGTTTCATCACCTTGCAGACATTTTCAAAACAATTCATTAAAAATAATCAAAAAAGTGAAAAAAAATAATGCAAATTGTTTTATTATTTAATCATTATGGACTTTCAAAAAATAAAGCACAATAAAATTCTCTTATAAAAGCTTCTATGTTAAAAATTGTATTTCAATAGAAGTATATTTTTTTTAAATTGATGTATTCATACGGAATTATGGAAAAAAACAACGGTTAAATATAATATTTACTATACTAAACCTTATACGAGTATGATTAATAATATTTTAGGGGAAAAACCCATAGAAACTTAGGCATTGACGTAAATTAAAGTTATAAAAATATTCCGTAGTACAATTACATTAATTAAAGGTCCATTTTTTTTTTTATATTCAATACTAAAAAATTCAAAACCAAAAATATGTATTTTTTTTTAACAATTATACAATAGTTTTTCAATAATTAATTGAAATTCAGCATAATTATTAATAAAAATGAATAAAAACTGTTAAATAAATATTAAAAATTTTGTCAAAAGTCCATCAAACAATTGTCAAAATAATGATTTATACAAAGTACGTCTTCAAATCAATTCAGTAAGCAGACTTTGTGACATATTAAAGGTCGAATTATGCCTATCTTAAAGGGCCTTTTATGCCTGTGGTTATTCCAGAAGCGTAAGACTATTAATATATTTAAGGAATAATCATTTAAGGATATCCAGCATACCACCACTTTTCGACAAATTTTGCTCATTTTCACAGGCTACAAATAACGTTTTCTAATAAATACCGAAGTTTCAAAATTTTTGAACGTTTAGAACGCGAGATAATTAATATCAAAGTTATCATTCTCTCTCACTCTCTCTCATTAGAAGCATGTAAAACTTCATGCCCGCACAACTATTATCTGTTGTATGAGAAAAAATACTCGATAGAATTTAAAAAAAAACTAGGAGAGTAAAGATAAATATTTATTATATAATTTTTTTTTTTAAATCCTGTGTTACCGTTTTGTTTTCGAAATATAAAAGTTTAAAATTATTTGTTTTCTTCAAAATAACATTATTTTGTATATGTGAACAGTATATTTGTCTATGTGTTGTATATGTGTGTTTATGTATTTGTGCTATAATAAAATCAACCCGGTTTTTTGTCCTGATTATATAACACAGTGCTGGAACGTCCTTAAGGAATAATTTAACACATTTATACATACACATTTTTATGTATATACAGAGTATCCCTAAAAGATCTTTACAACGCTTTACCACATAATATACTATGGCTTAAAACCAGACGGGGCGCTGGACGCTCTTGAAGTTGCAGTTTTTAAATGGTTTTGTTTTTTTTAATTAGAACCAATGGCTCGATTTTGTTAAAATTTGATATGATGATACTGATTTATCATACAAAACAACCCCTATGGAAATTTTGGTGATATCAATTCATGAACGTAGAACGTGGGAATTTTGATAATTCAAACCTCCTCAATTTCCACGCTCATGGAAACAAAGGATTTTTGGTACGAAATTTAGATGAAGTATGTTGTTTACTTAAAAAAAGGTACTCTTTATAAAAGTTGTTGTAATGAAAATTAGTGAAATAATTTTTAAAACCTCAGCACACAATCTAATTGCAAAAAGAAAATAATAAGAAAAATAGTTCTAAAATTCAGTCCGAAAGGAACAATAGTGCGGTTTGAAGTTACCATTGTTGAATTAATCATTGTTAAAATTTAGTATTGTTCGAGTATAAATGAAAAAATTATTGAAGAAAATTAAATTTTTGTTTTTTTGTTTCGAGTATTAGAGTCTGTATAGATTCGACAGTGCTCCTTTTTGAACGAAAAAGAGAGCCAAGATAAAGCGACAAAATCAATTACTCTTACGGTTTACTCAAAATTTGGAATGTTAATCATTGGCAGCAGCAATTTCGACACAATGATTAAATTACGAAACTTCGGATTATTTATAATATGTTCGAAGTCAACAAAAAATTCATTTCATTATAATATTAATTTTACTTTGGTGGTGTCTCCGGCTGCCGATCTAATAAGATTGTAATAATCACCAATACAATGAAGTATTGTAATGATGACCTTACTCACATTGTATTTTGTAAACAAACAACAACACAAATGTTACAACTTCATGTTACACACTGGGTAAGGTAATAGGTGAGGTACTTGTCGGTTGTTGTTGAAATAAACATTACGTTACTCCTTGCACACGTTATTCATCTGTAATCACAACAGTGAACAGATGTGTGTGAAGTTAGCACCGCTATTTTGAAAAGCAAAAAAATAATGCATTGTGCTAGGAATGTGTTACGTTGTGCCGCAAGCCGATCTTAGAAATTTTGAAAAATAAAGCGAAAATTCGAAAAAAATGTTTTTAAGGCCCAACAACGCCATTTTATCGGAATTGGAAAAAAATAATTTTGCTCGATTGTGTTAAGGTTGTGCTAGCTTGTGCCACAAACCGCGATTCGATATCTCAATTAGTTTCGTAGAAAACCGCGTTTAAAAAAAATTCGCAGCACCGCGATTTGGTCAGAATGAAAAAAAATGGTTGTACTCGATTGTGCTAGGCTTATGCTAGCTTGTGCTGCAAACCGCATTCCGATACCGAAATTAGTTTTGTGGAAAATTGATTGAAAAGCACAACCCAGGGACAATCGAGCACAACCATTTTTTTTTTCATTCCAACAAAATGGCGGTGTTGGGCATTAAAAACTTTTTTTGCGAATTTTCGCTTCATTTTTCAAGTTTCTAAGATCGGCTTGCGGCATAACGTAGCACATTCCTTGCACAAACTAGCACAATGATTTTTTTTCCCAAAATGGCGGTGCTAACTTCACACACATAGTGAACAGTGCGTATGGTTTGGCCATACTTATTTACTTACATCTAATCAACAATAGTTTACTGAAATCAGTATAGTTTTTTACCAATAACATCTACGTCAGTTCATACAGATATTTCACAAAAGTTGTAAACAACTTTGGACGTACTCTCTGGGTGCCAGTATTTTGTCGTTGTAGATCTCATTCAAAAGTCGCTACAATTTAATTATTTAATTCAGTTCATGTTCAGGGTTCGTTCAATACGTTCCCAAGACTTAATTATTATATAATTTATTGAACTCAAAACTATTTTATATATTTTCTTAAGTTTGTTTTTAATAATTGTTTTATTTACTTGGGTTTTGTTTGAAACTATTGGGGAATTTTTTGAGTGATTTTTCGGATTATTTACGTTTTTTCTTTGGAATATACTTTTTGAGGTATGTACTACTATTTTTATTGTTTTTAATTTACAACAATACGTTTTTATAACAATGTACAACAGTCATACCATTGTTGATATAGTTCATTGTTAAGGTATTTCAGTTCAAACGATATGGGAACATCGGTAGTTCAAATTTTTCTGCATTTTGGACTCCTGTAGAATCAAAACTTTTTGGACTTTAAAAAAATAAAAATTTATTAATAGCCAAAATATAAATTTGCATTTCTTTAACTTATATATATAACGATTTATAGTGTGATCGTATAGTTTATAGTTTCTATAGAAATGTCAACAACAAAATTTTAATACAAAAATGGCATTTCCAATTGTTAAAATTTAGAGAAAAATAACTATTTGGTATAAATTTCTTATACTATATTCGATATATACTTTCTTTGGTAAGAATTGGATTCATTCCATCATGCGTGGGAATAATAATGAAACTACACAAAAAATAATTTTGTTTTAAGACAAAAAAAGCAAAAAATTAAATTAAGGTTTAAAAAAATTAAAAAACACATGCTTTTATTGCAGAATGAACTAAAAAATGGAAAATAATTTAAAATAGAATAAAAAGATTGGTAACAAAATTAACTTTAATGTAAACAAAAGCATGGGGTTCTCTCTACTTACTCTTGTAAATGTGGGGTCATTATGAAGATGTAAGTAGAGAGCACCCCATGCTTTTGTTTACATTTGTTGTGAATCTCTTTACTCTATTTTCTATTTTAAATTATTTTACATTTTTTAGTGCATATTGCAATAGAAACATTTTTTTGCAGTTTTTTTTTTTTATCTCTAAATTTTATTATAAAATAATAATCGTGCACACCTGCATAGAACATTTTTCTAGATAAAATAAACCATTTGTTTACGTTTTAAATTAAGATAATTATATAGAAGTGAGTCAGTGAATAGTGTGTCAAATATTCAAAAACATTTAGAATACGGAAGAAATTGGACATTATTTTGTTTAAACAACAAAGAATATTGTTGTCAGAATAGAGAAAAACAAACAATACAACCAACCCAGACTTAGATGAAACAATTTAATATATTTTAAATTGCTAAAAATTCATAATAAAGTTGTAGATTTAAACGTGATACTTTCTTTTAATAGAATATGATTATTTTGAATCACATTGTTTGTATTTGAATATCTTCTGATATCTTAGATTATTTTCTAAATTTTTGTTTATCTACCCTTCAAAATATGCACAAGGTGGTCCCGAATTCTTTAAGTGCTCCATCAAAGAAAAAGTTTGGGAACCCCTGGTATAGATAAATATTGATCGTAGGCCGGATGAAAAATCTTTGGAGAAACGAATCCCCGGGACATATTGATTATGAACTCAATATATTCAGGATATTAAGCAATTCACTCAGTTAATTGTTATTATCACTTGTTATACCCGGTGTATAATATATAAAAGAGTATATTATCACTTTAGTCCCGACTAAAGGTTGAAAATATTCATCGCAGAAAAAAATGTTGATATAGATGTTCATAAAGATTTAATTAGTCCATTTCCGTAGAGTTGTCAATCCGTCCGTAAAATCCGTCCTTGTGTTCTAGAGCTAAAAAGTAAGGTCAAAATCAGACCATGTTTTTTTCAAAATGAGCAAAACTACCGAACTTTGAAACCGTAGAGAAAAAAGACAAAAAATGTTTTTTTTTTTTTAAATAAACAACTTTTGTTATAACCTTTTTTTACATAAACTCAGTACATGCCGAGTATTTAAGCAATTGACTCAGTTAGTGGTTATTTTCACTTGTTTATATATAAATTTATTTTTTATGATTTATTATTCATTATTTTCCATAAAGTGATCAAACCATTAATTAAATGATTTTTTGAAATGAAAATTTAAGTAATTAAATTTAATAACAAATACTTTGTTATGTATAGTTTTAATAAACAAACAAAATGAAATAATGGCTCCTCAGGCGTTATTCCAAGTTCATATTTAATGAACACATGCGGTAATCATTTGTTATTATTCTTCTAAAAATTTAACTGGCGTAATTTCATGGAAATTTTATTAATTGGTATATTATTTAAAAAATAATAATTGAACTATCCATCACCTTTTATTTGATATTTTAAATAGATGCATTCATTACCATTTCGTTTAATTAATATTATTCAACAAATGGTAAAAAATTAATGACGATAGTCTGAACATGTGAAAGAAAATTCCACGAATATCGTACTTTTCCATTTTAATGTACACATCCTCAAAATCGAAAAAAAAAATTTTTTACCAATGAGTTATTGTTGATATTAATATTTTTATACCCAGTATATTTGTAATTATACAAGGTATATTAAGTTTAGTTCCGACTTTGTAACTTTAGGTGTTCATAAAACTACCTAATTAGTCCATTTAAGCATGTCCGTCCGTCTGTCTGTCTGTTTGTCTGTCCGTGAACCCGATAACTCAAAAATAAAAGAGATAACGAGCTGAAATTTTTTGTGTGTTCTATAGCAAAAAACTAAGGTCAAATTCGTTATTGGGCAAAATCGGAACGTGTTTCCCTCCGCTAGAGGGGAAAATTTATATCTTTGAAACCGTAAGAGAAAAATAATTTGTTAATAAACAATCTTCTTCTCTTTAAAATAAACAAAATTTGTTTGAAAAATTTTTTCATAAACTCAATAGTTTTCTCATAATTTGTGCTCAAAGTTAAAAATGAGAAAAACAATTGATAGGAGAACGAAGGCATACATGTGCACATGTACATAGCATCCATACATACTATTTTTATACCCAGTATTATACGTGATATATAATTATACGTGATCTTATGGAGTACTGAAATGTTAGATCATACCCTCAGTCAAATCGTATAAAAGGCCAGAACTTTTTTAATGTCATTGTGTGAGACACGCACCAAATTAGCAACAAGCAACATATCTCTGAATCCATATCCCAGAGATAGTTACGATTAGCTAATTCATATTGATGATGACTACATTATAGTCGAAATACGTATTTATAAAATACAAACAAATGTTCTAGGAATAGGGGCAAAATTTGAAATGTAATTTTATATTAATGATATTATTTATTAAGTGCGATTTTTACTCTCAATTTCTGAAAAAATTCGCTTAATTTATTCGTTTAGCTTTTGCATGACGAATTTTTTTCAATTGTATTAGTCAATTTATATTGTTTTTTATTTTAATTTCATAATTAATAATAATAATTATAATCTATTAAGTTTTAATATTTAATATAAAAGTATAATAAAATGACGGTTAAGGGCAAATACCTTTTAAACATGGGTGATTTTTATAATCTATTATTAAGTTAATGATTCCTTTTAGCATATCATATATATTCCGTGCTTAATTTTTACAATTTTTGCAATTTATTTTCGTTCAACCTCTTTAATGTCTCAAGGTTGTTAATATTATCAATTTTTATTTACAAGAATTTATTGACAAAATTATATAATGGAATTATATAATAATAGTACGGAGAGTACCGAAATTATTGAAGGTGGAGTTATTTAATAATCATAAGTCAATTGGAGTAAAAATATAATTGGTTCACAAAACTCTACAATATAAAATCATATTATTTTGTAGTCGTAAATTGCATTTTTAAATTGTATTATTTTAATTGTAACTATTGAAAATAAATTGGTTTTATATTTGGCTAGCGAAATCTGAACAAATCTATAAAATAGCAAGTCAATTTGGCCTGAAGATAGTAACCCTGAAACCAATTTAGTAATTGTTTCATTGTAATATCTCAAAAGGATCCGTAAATGTTACGTTTTTCTTTGATAAATGATAATGCTCAACAACATCGCAATCTATGGTACACTTGGCTACGAAAGTTGATGTCATTTTTTTCAATTTTATAGTTAATTTATGCCTTATTCATTCGGTTTTAAAAAAAAATGCTTCGTATAATAGTTGTTACTATATTTATATTACTACATATATCAACAAGATTATGGGATATATTTTCGGTTCAGATTGGTTCAATTTAGTTGAACGGGACTGTACAATTGGCTGCAAAAATTTGTTGTTATCTTTTCAAATTTTATAATTGATTTGTGCCTTATTTATTCGGTTTTCGAAAAAATGTCCAAAACAAAATATATAACAAACTCCTCGATCAATATATGAAATACTCTCAATATTTATAGAAATGTAATGAGCCCATGGCTATTTGATCAATAAATTAATAAATGTTAATAACTTTAATATTTAAAATAATTTTTTTATTATTTGGGAATAATTTACATTAATTATGCAATTATCAAAAATTGTTTTCAAGTTTTAGTAGATATTTTAAGACGGTTCGTGTAAATAGCAATGTCAAAATTAATAAATGATTTTTTAATCTCTTATTCTTTATTATTTTTCATACAGAAATTACAAGAAAAAAAGCTCTGCTTTTTAAAGACTGTTAATATAATGAAAAGACAGTATTGTTGTCATAATATATAAATTGTCATATATTTAAAACTGTTTTAGAACAAAAAGGTAAACTTGTTTTGTATTGAATGTCGTAACCTTATTATGACGATATTTATCTTTAATCATTAACAATTATTACAAGAGTATTCAATTAAGGTGATCCGGTGCGTAACGATTAAGTAATCATTTTACGATATCATATTCATCAATATTTAATATTATAGAAAATATAAAAATATATAACTATGTATTAATTATCTGTTCAATTGGTTTCCCGAATATATTCGAAAGCACGTTTCACCTCCGAGCGTGACGGAAAGAAGTTTTCACTTCAAAAATGTATTTATTTATATTAAATTATAACGTTTTCAACTAATGAAAATTTTGAAAACTTAAAAGGAAATATTCTACATCAAGAATGAAACAATTCCATGACATTTCCATGCACATTGAAATTCATGTGTACTAAAGCCGCTGCAGGGTACATCCAACCGTATTGATAAGTCATCAATTTATTCAAATTATATGAAAATTAGCAATTGATTATTCATAGAGAATATATGCAAAGGTTTTTAATTATATAATATTTTATTTAAAGGTTGAAGCTTTATAAAAGCTCAGGCTAAGTATTATATCGTTTAATATTTAGCAAACGATATTGCTAAATGTTTTTTGACCACAATATCAAATAGTTTTAAATACTGCAAACATTGTACATAAAAATTATACTGCCATTTGATTTAGGGATACCGCTTTTTATAAAAAATTGTTGGGTCCATAAAATACGTGCTGCGGTATAGTTCATGTTTTAGTCTAAACCAGTTCCGACGCTATTTGACTAACAATCATCTAAATTTAAAATTTGTTTACACAAAAAGACAATACTCACGGTTGCTTAAAAATGGAAAACTCGACAATCAAATACGCACCGTGCCGGAGTTGTGTGTCTCCAGTGGGCCCAGACCTAACAAGATGTTTTCGTTTACGTATTCTTCGCGATAAATCGATTAGTAATTACAAAACATTCAAGAAACTTTTCATAATATCAGGGACTATCGGTCTTATAAACAAATGTATTCATCAGAACTACCAATAATTGCGAGGAACCCTGAACTTTTATCTTTTTGTTAATACTCTTCGCAGCTATTTATAAAAACGCCAAAAAAAAATAAATAAATAACTGATATAAATTAATTCGAGAAAGTAAATGTTTTAATAAGGAAATTCTTCGTTTTCAATTGATAAATTGTTTTACTTCCGTGTAGAGAAATATAAAAGTGAGTTTTTTTTGTTAATCTTGAGACATATAAAAGACATACTACTGTGGCCCCACTTCCTTACACTATGCGCTCTGTGATTGGTGGAGTAGGGCGGCCACAGTCGATCGTGCTAGAGTAGCGATAATCAGAGTTCTCAATAAGTGTAGCGACACACGCAAAAATTAAAAAATGGCAATGTGATTGGTTGAATTTATTAATGTTATATATATATATATATATATATATATATATATATATATATTTATTTATTTATTTATTTCTACAATTATATACAAGTCATATGAGTGTTTCCGAATTTTGTTAGTATAAAAAAGAATTTTTGTAATTTCAATAGAATTACGAGACAAAAACCTTGTAAAATTCTTACAGAATGATTTCTTTCATTCAGTGTCCACTTAGTGATCAGTGCAATGTAATAAATCATTTGTTAAAAATCTAGTTCTTCTAGTTTTTCAATAAAAACGTTTTTTTTTAAATAAAAATCATATTGAAAAATAAGAAAAATGTTATCAAGGTGAATGCTTACTTACTTACTTATATGACACACTCACTCGTATGTGATGATTATAATTTTAAACTAACTACCATGGAATTATAATTTACAAAGTCGGAGAAACGACAATTCAAAACAATCATTTTATATCGAGTGGTTTGGTTTGCTAACTATGTAATCAAAATAAGAAATATGACAACTAGCCGAGTCAATTGCTTAAATACCCTGTATAAATTGAATTTTTCATCACTGTACACTCCCGTTCAATAATATTGAACAGACCTGAAATGTTAATTTTCTTACATTCCATAAAACTCCTCACTTTTGTAACTCTCTATATAATGATTCGTTTATAAACAAAGATAAGTAGTATATATTTTAAGTATGAAAAAAGAAATGGAAGTATAGTAAAAAACATTTACTATAAGAATAATCAAAATTGTGAGAGACTGATTCGATTCGGATCTGTTCAATTTTATTGAACGGGAGTGTACATCGGTACACTCAAAGATGTATAAATATATGACTTAGAGTATACCAAGGTACATTTGTGCCTTATTCATTCGGTTTTCGAAAAAATGCTTCGAATAAAAGTTCTAATGGACAACTTTTATCCGAAGCATTTTTTTTCGAAAACCGAACCAATAAGGCACAAATCAATTAGAAACTTTTAAAAACTGATATCAACTTTTGTAAGTATTTTGAAGGTACTTAATTTTACTACAAATTTTCTGTAACTGGAATAAGTATTTAGAGAAATGTTTACAATTTTAGTGTTCTAATAATTATAATAATTAATATTACAACTTTTATCATCGAAAATTGATATTCATCATGATCTTTTTTCGGAAAAAAAATAGTTTACGTAACTCGAAAGTGAAAGAAAAACTTAGTTTATATAAACTCTTAAGTGAAAATCTTTCTTTCGACAGGAAAATACTTTAAAAAGTTGTTCTACTTATTTAGGCAACACGCTATATTTATTTACATAAATTAAAAGTGTACCGTACTTATTAGGAATTTGTTCTAAGAGTTATTTATTGCTTATATCTGTAAATATTTATATATATATATACAGGATGTCTCAAGAACGGTGTCACAAAGTTTTCAAAAATGAAATCGATCGTGATTATCAGGAGAATTGCTTATCAGATGTTCTTTCTATTCTCAAAAACTATCTAGGACCAAGAAAGATTGAAATTTTGCATGTCGTCTTAGAACATCTACTCTTCACATAAACTCTTTTAAGATAATATATCTGAAAAGAGTTTATGATATTTTCTATAAGGGAAGTCCAGCATGAAATCACTTTACGACAGATTTTGCTCATTTTTTTTTCACAGTCTAAAAATAACGTTTTCTAGTAAATCCCGAAGTTTCAGAATTTTTGACCGTTTAGAACGCGAGATAATTAATATCAAAGTTATCATTCTCCTTCATAAGAAGCGCGTAAAACTTCATGATCGCCCAACTATATTTAAAAAAATACTCGACAGAATTTAAAAAAAAACTAGACTAGTACCGTTTTGTTTTCGAAATATAATAGTTTAAAATTTTTTTTTTCTTTCCAAATTACATTAATTTGTGTATAAATATATGTATGTATGTTAGTATATATATATATGTATACCGGTTGTTTAGTTTACATCTTCGCATAATAGATCTCCCACGAGTATGAGAGAGTACATATGCATACATTAAGCAATGTGTATGAGAAGGAGGTCTTATAGGTTTGTTTTCTTACTTAAAGTTAAACTGTTGTGTGATGTATGTGTCGTACGATACGCATTCAGTTAGATGACGCTTGGAGAGTGGGGTTTTTTTAAGTGAACAGATCAGTTGTTATGTTTTGTTCTGTTATTCAGACTTCAGTATGCTATAACATGTACTAATAATAACAAAACAAACCTATAAGACCTCCTTCTCATACACATTGCTTAATGTCTACATATGTACTCTCTCATACTCGTGGGAGATCTACTATGCGAAGATGTAAACTAAACAACCGGTATATGTATTTGTTCTATAATAAAAGCAAACCAGTTTTTTGTCCTGATTATACCAGACAATGCTGGATCTACCTAAAAAATCTTGATTTATTTTTTATACAAAGTAAAATAACTGGAAAAAATAGGAAATAAATATTTATATCAGTTGTCGATTTCATTATAATTTACGATTAATACAATTATGTAAATATAGCTGAATTAAATACATAAATTAATAAATATTAAACGATTATTTGTAAGTTGTTGTTTAATTAAGTAGTATAAAATGTCTGGAAAAAATAAACCGTTACAATATCTGTGCGAGGTGGAGATTCAAAGTCAATTATTGAAACATTCTAAACATGCGATGAATATTTTCAACCGTTACAAATTCGGGGCTAAACTTAATATACACTGGTATATATTATATACTGGGTATAAAAAAATTTTTTTTAAATTTATTACTTAATAAATAATTTCGATTTTGATGAATAGATTATGAATCGGCCCTAAGGCTGCCGGAAAATAAATCCCAAACCACAAATAATTCTTTTAATTCACACATATCTATCTTGATTAATGAAGTAATAATTAAAAATAGCTTTCGCATTGTACTGTACATGGGCGTGTGCTTTAATATTAACTAGCGTCGAGTACGGCCTTGAGTTTTTACAATGAAAATAATTTGGGTAATTTTACAAGTAACCGTAACTTTTAATAAAGCGTTTTGAAAAGAGATCATCTGCTTCTAAAAGATGATACCAATTTTTATATTTTTTATTATGATTTGAATTTGTTTTTAAAAAATGATGTACATCTCCGTCCATTGATCTCCATATATGTATGGAGACACGCTACAGGCCGCAATTTTTAGATCGATTTGATGATTTTTCTATAGATACGTTATCTTCCAAATAGAGGACCTCTTGGTCTAGGTACTAGGAACACGATTGCGGTAACCCCCTTTTCTAATTATTATCTTCCAAATATTTTCTGTGACGGAGTCAGATTAATATTATTCCAGATATTATTCCAAAACCTTAAACATTTACGTGGCTGGCTACGCACCTGTTCAAAACAATTTTCATTTTCTAATAAATTAATTATTGTAATTTATTTCCAGTAATATGACCATCTCCGGCGAAGAAATGGCAACATCAACAATGAATAATATTCATGAAGAAAATAATACATACAATTTTCCAGAAAATAATCAATCCGCTGAGAACATGACACCAATACAAAGTTTTTATAATGATCAAGTATTATTTATTACGGGCGGTACAGGATTTATGGGCAAAATTATGCTGGATAAATTACTACGTGCATGTCCTGGAATTAAAACTATTTACCTGTTAATTCGTACAAAAAAAGGCAAAAATGTTGAACAACGTTTAAATGACTTATTTAATGATTCTGTAAGTATGTTTTTTTTTTGTTGTTGCTATATTCACGTCCCAATAGATAGATTTCTTGTTTAAAAAATTATTCAACCATAGAGAAGTCTGTAAAAAACCTATTAAATCTCTATGAAACAAGGTATTTCAAAAAAATCTTAACAACCATTTTTAAAATAATTAAAAGTTTGAAAAACTAAGCCTAAATTTGTATTTCACAATTTGTGTTCAGGTCAACAAAGTCCTTAGTGAACTAAATTTAAGGGGATTTCCCCGTAAATTTAGTGGAAAATTTTGCAAAACTCCCTAGAACCCTCTGAATAAATAATAAGTGTAATTATTTTTCTAGATATTCGACTTAATGAAGAAACAAGTACCTGATTTCAAAGATAAAATTCAAATCGTCTCTGGTGATTGTTCACTATTAAACTTAGGAATGCAAGCAGAAGATCGTAAGAAAATCGTTGAGAATACAAATGTGATATTCCATTGCGCGGCTACGGTACGTTTCGATGAGAAATTACCATTAGCTGTTGCAATCAATGTACGCGGCACCAAAGAATTAATCGATATAGCACATGAAATGAAAAGCCTAAAAGTATTCGTGCATGTATCGACAGCCTATTCAAATTCGAATTTATCCGAAATTGAAGAAACCTTTTATAAACCAGGAATGCCTGCTGAAAATTTAATTAAACTCATTGAATGTGCCGGTGATAAATTAGGAGAAGAAATTGCTCCCAAGTAAGTTACAAAACCTTTTTTTGCATTTATCCATGTTTTTTGCATCTATTAATAAGTAGAAGTAAAATAAACATTATACGCATTAAGAAATAATTTATATAAAAAATTTTTGATTTGCAGAGTAATTGGAACTTGGCCAAACACTTACACATTCACAAAAGCGGTAGCCGAAGATTTAGTGAGAAGAAATGGAAAAACATTACCTATGGTTCTGTTTAGACCTGCAATTGTAATTGGTACTAGCAACGAACCTGTTACTGGATGGATTGATAACTTATATGGTCCTACTGGAATAGTAGTAGGTGTTGGAGCTGGAATTATCAGATGCTTATATGCTGATTCTGAAACTGTTTCTGATTTGGTTCCTGTCGATTTAGTGGTCAATGCTGCGTTAGCCAGTGCATGGAAACGATCTCAAATGAGGTAATCATATAATCAAAAAGATTCACAAGTTTCCCTCTTTTGGAGGTAGAGCTCATCTACCATTAATTTGGCTTACATTTCTAATTCATACAATGCTTATTTGATATACATTCTTTAGAATCATTAATCGTGATACCGTGACGTCCATGTCATAACAAACATTAAATGTCATCGTTGTTTTGTACATCATAACCATAGATAATACACTTAAGTTTATGGATGATAACCATAGATAATATACTTAAGTTATAACCATAGATAATATGTTTAAAGATATGTATAAAGATAATATGTTTAAGTTGTTACCATAGATAATATAGTTAAGTTATAATCATAGATGATATACTAAAGTTATAACCATAGATTATATACTAAAGTTATAACCATAGATAATATACTTCAGTTACATGGAAAACAACGATAACCTTTAATGTCAATTTGACAGTTACGTCACGAGTTAAACCAACATGACCGGATAGTGTTTTCGTGAATTACAGGCCTTTAAACGACTTTACTAATTCAAAAAAATGTGGACTACCCTATCATATATAAGTATATGTATCTATACCCAGCTGATTGTTCAGCAAAAGGATTCTAGGAGTATATTAGCGACATTAATAGTACGTTACCAAAATAACAAAAAAATATAACTATAAATAAATGGTTTTTTTTTTCAGTGACATAGAAGAAGTACCAATCTATAACTATGTATCATCTCACAGAAATCCTATTAATTATGGCCGTTTTATGGAGTTAAACATGAAATATGGTCGACAAAATCCTTCAATCAAATCTGTTTGGTGCTACACAATCACATTAACCAAATATAGATCTGTATATGCGCTATTAGCTTTTACTTTACACACTATTCCAGCTGTTATTGTGGATTTGGGATTGTTTATTATGCGAAAGAAACCAAAGTAAGAATAAATTCAATACATTTAAATTATACCATAAATAATTCCAATTATTAGGTAAAACATACATAATAATCCACTAGTTTGGTTCCACCGGATACTCTAACTCCATTTACAGAAAATATATAATAATGACGTCATTATAATATATTCTCTGAAGAAGACACTGTATTTCCGAAACTATAGTCAACATAAAAATATTGTTTCTATGGCCAAACGAAGTTTTCAAAAGGGCTCAGTTTCTATGACCAAACAAAGATTACATTTGTTATCGAATCTCTGTATTACATATTACATAAATTTAACAAGATATATTTTTTTAATTTTGCAGGGCAATAAAAATTTACAAAACAATCAGTAAATTCAACGATGTATTGGGATACTTCAGTATCCGGCAATGGAAATTCCATGACGATAATGTTGTAGATTTATGGAAATCGATATCGGAAAAAGATAAAGAAATATTCCAATTTGATATTACAAAATTAGATTGGGATCTATTCTTCAAAAATAATATTATGGGTCTACGATACTATATGTTCAAAGATGATCCTAGCACACTACCAGAGGCCAGAAAACGAATGAGAAAGTACGTATAGTTTTACTCCTATATTCAAATCCAATTTTTAATCGATATGGAATTAGTGGAATTATTTTAATTGTTTCCATTCACGTATTCAGTGCATGTATTTGTTATTGTCGCTGGACTGTGAAGCTTGAGTGTACAATGAAAGCATTTTGCTTACACACGTGTGCGCATGTTTTTAACCAAACATTACAGTGCTGCCATCTTTGTGTAAATTTTCTTATTAGTAAGATATATAATTTTGGTTCAAAATATTATATTTATTTTATTTTATTTTTTTAATTTCAGGATTGAGTACGCACATATTTTCATCAAATACGCAGTACTTGCATTAGTTTTATTTTGTTTATATCAAGCATTTAGTCTTTTATTTTAATTTTAAATATTTTAAATTGGGAGTAATAATTTTTTTTTACATTTATTAAATGTGAGTTTTTAAGCAGAGATTAGTAGAAATCTCTGGTTTTATGTATGAAAGGTAAATATTCCGAATGGTAATGAAAAATTATTTCACTCGAGTCTCGTGTGCCTTTTTTAATGTCCGTTTTCACCAACATGGTTCAAAATTTTATTTTAATTTCAACTCCCAACACTGGGATTCCATCAACTGAAGTTTGAAGTTAACTGAGTTGACTGAAGTTGGAAGTGAGATCTAAATTCGATCCAATTCACGGAAACCATGTATAGATTGAACCGTGTCTGTTTGAAACGGGCAAAATAGTGATTAAAATTATGTGTACGTACCATAATGACTGAAAACTCAAAAGTTTAATGCTAGAGAATGGTTGTTAAATTTTGAAAATTATGTTTTAATATATTTCCTCGAGTTCATCATGGGTTGAAATGGATACAAAGATCTTCGAGAACGATGATATTAAGAGTAATCTTTAATTATTATAGTAATTTATTTTTATTGTTGAAAATTGTTTGATTTTTGTATTTTAATTGTTAAATAAGGTCTCAAGAAACTAGCAAAGCGTATTCCAAAACTTGAATTATAATGTTGTGTATGGCAGTTTGCTTCGAACATGTCGCTGTTCGAGAGTTAAGTTTTGTGACGTATTATTAGGTATGAGATTGATAAAATTGTGATACAATGTGGGAAAGGGGGAGGGATCCGTTGGGAAATAATTTTTCATCGGTTTTTTAAGAATGTGTCTTCGTTAGATTCGCCATACTCTACGTTTTTTTTGTTTATAAACACGTTTAACCCATTTATGTTTATTTGACTGAAAAAATTTTTTTATAAAGAAATTGATAAATGTTTTGTTCTCTATTTTAATCGATAAATTGAATTAATTCAAAAAACTTAAAACTTGTATTTCACATTAATCAACTTAACTAAAACATGTCACCTAAAAATTACAAGATAACCTGCAAAACATAGAAAAATCTAAACTGTGTACCTGGCTCTGGGTGTATAAAAATGACGTGACTAATGATATGACGTCACTTAATATATCGTGTAACTGGTTTTCAACTACAATTGTGATTATTAATTAGTTAATAACCGCGTACGCAGAAAATTTTATGAATTTCGTGTATCAATAATTACTTTTGAACAATTAAAATTCTGATTAAATCTCACTATATTGCATGTACCTCGAATTGTATGTTAATTAGGTTAGGGAATAATTGTTGTTTTTTTTTTTTTTGGAATACGATCTTTGGACATTATTAATTATATTATTGGTTTTATTCAAATTGAACAATGCATTAAATTCGTATTGTTTGTAAAACAAAGAGATAATGTAAATAATAAGAATGTAATTATTATTAAAATTATGTAATTCAATGTTGTCTATACATTTAATTTGTATATATTTTTATTTAAATAAACAATTTCGTAAACTGACTATTTTACTCCTAATTCCCTCTCATATACTAGTAGATATTCCCGACGACCAAGACTGTACACTACTTTCGAGAATCTGACAACAGTGATTAAGATACCATATGCTTGGTTCGTACAATTCGACAAAGGCGCCACCAAAGGGGGCAGTTAGGCTATCCACAATGGGCAGCAAACGGCCCAGAGCCGGTATATTGGAGTGCCAAGAATCACAATCCTTACATATTACAAAATATAGTCCCCCAGCAGCGTCTGTTTGTCTGTTCGCAATTTACTCAAAAACTGCTGCACCGATTTTCATGCTGTTTTCACCAATGGATAGAGTGGTTCTCGAGGAAGGTTTTAGTATATAATTTGTCAAGTTTATGTAACAAATTGGTCCTTAAATATTATAAAAATGATTCATGAGGAAATGATATAATAGCTTTTGATTTTCATTGATTGATGGCAGTGAAACTATATTCCTACATATTAGTTCATTAAACTTACAATAGATGGCAAGATATCAGTGATGTATATAAGTGGTGTAGAAAATATTATGTTACTTGGTTATAAGGGCGTTGCAAAATTTTTACGGGCGAAGCTGCGACGGGTATGCTAGTAAAATATAAAATAATGTACGGTACAAGAGTCCAACCGTTTTTGGGTAAATACTCATGGTCAAGATCATGCAAAGGCTCTTATAAAAAGCTTCTCACGGAAACAGACCTCCGAGCATTTACAACTAGAAAGAAACCAATTTAGGATACTTACTGACCACAGCAAACTCAATAAACATCTGCACAAAAACAATTTCACAGAGAATGATCTCCGCAGACTTAGTCATGAAGAGAAAGAGACCGGAATTCACATTCTATGTGAATGCGAAAGTCTTTCTCTGAAAAGACACTATCATTTGGGATGAACAGATCTCCAGCTAGATGAAATCAATAAGGTGTTGCCGAAGAATATTCTAACGTTTATCATAGGACTTCTGGAACACCTTTGAAGGAAAGGAGAGTACAATAGATCAAATTGGTAGCGGGACAAAAGCTCTTTATAAGATTTACTCCTAACTCGAGAATCTAATCTAAGGGTACAGCGGAGGGGAGAGTCTAATTATAGGATCAAAAATGAAACAAAAACGCATTAAATTATAAATTGTTTAAGTTTTTTTTTTTTATTATTAAAAACAATATATTATTCGATACAATTAATAATGTTTACAGCTAGCGTGGCGTGTGGTGTAGATAGAATTAAATAAAATTTAAGAAACTAAACTCTTTTAATAATAATATGTTCACAATTGGATTGAAGAAGGCTTCGTGAATGGTACCCCCACCCATCATCACACTACTAGCTGGCATCTTCAAACGAAACACAATGAGTCACATTGTAAAATTGTCTGGAACCAATTAAATCGTGAATACATCAAAAATGTATTCTGTTAAAATAAGTGTCTCAAATTTTAGTTAAGGACGTTCATGCATGAGGCTTGATACTAGATAAAAAAATTTTTCTTTTACTGAATTGATTAGCTCAATTCAATAGTTATCCTCCCTCAAAAATTTAAAACCTGTTGACGATCATTTCAAAGAGTAATTATCGATTTAAAATCAAACTTTTTTTAAACACAGCGTCTTATAAGGAACATAAATTAATTTTTTTGTACTTAAAATTAAAATAACTATATTATTAAAGTAGACACCATAATAAATATTCTTTAAAATATGCAGTTTATATAATTTGCATTAAAAAAATGGTGTTGACGAACATTTGAATTAGATTAATTTGAGACTATAGCGTGACGCGCATGAACGTCCTTAAAAGTCTACATTCGAAAAATCCTAAATCTATTTACCTTGAAATTGCTACCAATAATAAATTTGGTAAAACTTCAGTAAAAATCACACAATAAAGTCTATTTAACGATTGCCTCTTTTTTTGCAGTTGCACTAACAGCTCCAAATCGTGCTTTACGTCTTTCTAGTCGATCGATTGTATCTAATTTCGACATTATTGGAGAAACTGATGTACCAAATCGTTCGGCTCGTTTCTTCAATGCCTCTATTTTCGTATCCTAAAGCACAAAAAAAAAACCGTTTTTACTTCCTTGTTATAAATATAAAATCCGGCATACTAAAATCCAGCTTTTAATTTTTCCGGAATTTCGCCCATTATTTTCAGATACTTACGGGATTTGTAATGGAAATTTTGGATGTTGCAGATGTCACATGTGTAATAGGAACTTGATTTCCAAATCTAGCGGATCTAACTTCTTTCTTTTGATCCGTTGTTAAGATTGTACCAAATTTTTTTGCTCGCATTTCTAATCTCTGCAAAAACAAAAATTACTTTTTAGATAAACGAACTACGCCTCGATAAAAAAAGTACCGGGTGACGTTTAAAATAATAAATTCTTACTTCTTTAGCGGATAAATTTGAAAGTTTGATAAGACGTTTGCCATCCGTTATAACTGCAGTGATTTGTTCTTTTTCTTTCACTACCACTTCTGGCACTTGTTGTTCTGTGGATGTTCGTTCTGTTGTGGATTCTGCTTTATTTTGTGAATTATTTACAGATAGTACTCTGTTCAAAACTATCTTCCGTGGAACAGCAGCTTTTGTAACAGTGCTATCATCGGACAGTTCACTTAATTTACGTTTACTTGTTGCTTTTGCACTTTGTGGTTCATCGGCACTGACAATACTCGTATCTATGTCTAATACTTTTTCCGCTTCTTCAACATCAGCATCCTCAATTTCCTCATCTAAGTCTTCATCGTCCTACAAGAAAGAATAATCAATCAATTATTTACATAAATAATTTTATATTACATGACGTCATTCTAATATTTACAAAAGATTATCTTTAAGGTTGTTGTGAAGAAAATTCAATTTAATGACAGGTTCTTCAAAATTTTACAGCTTATTAATTCAATAATAAAGAATATCCTGTGCCCCCAAGAAATCCCACATGCAGCGAGTAGCGAGTAAAGTAACCCGGCTTTCACCTTTACTTGCAGATAGATTACAATCTGCTAGTGAACATGATTACACTGGGCGAATTTACTAGTCGCTAGTGAATTCGCCAACTAGCAGCTTGTAAACAAGCTCAATGTAATCGACGCTTTAAGCTTTGTTGACAAACGAGAAACTGAAGAATTTATTTGATTCTACAAAAACAAAAAACACAAAATCTACGTTTTATTATGCCTAAAATCGAATTTACGCCACAAACATACGCTACATACCCAGTGTTTAAGATAATCACTCATGTTGCTATTATTAAATTTTGGATGAAAATTCGTTTTAAATTCAACACAATCAAATCAATTGATTTCATAAGAACAAATAAACAATTTGTTTTTTACTTAAATTGTTTCTAAAACTATCTAAAGTAGGGCATGCACATGGCACACAAACAGGTCAGGATTGACATTAAATGCTTCGAGAATTTCAGCGGTATCATGAAATCAACCTACAGATCTTTTCGTTTAAACTTTATTGAGCTAAAAATACTTTATACGCTTTTTCAATTCAATTCATTTAGTCATGAAATCGGTGTCGTTGCATTGAAAATTAATCGGATAACTAAAAATATTTACTACAAAAGATATTATATATCTCATAAAATATGAATTCGATGGATAAATTCTCTTTTCAATTGAAATTTTCCGAGTTATGTCACAATCAAGTTTGTACAGCCCAAAACTCAAAGACACCACTTGGATATGAATTCGGCCCTGTTTATACAAACGAAAAACTGGAAATTTTTTGTTTACTTTGATTCTATGAAGAAAATAATAACAAAAAATGATCAAGAATCTATGTTTAATCATGATTAAAAATGAACGCATGTTTATTGATATTTGTGTTTTAAAAATAACTCATTTAGAAACAGTTAACTATCGAACATTGATGATATGGTTAAATAGTATTCACTTACATCTAAAACATCATCCATTAATTCTTCTGTTTGTAAATTGTCAATTTTACCGGCATCATTTTCAAGTGCAGCCGTTAAACGATCAATTAATTCAGTTTTGTTGCCAACGGTATTTAAACCACGTACTTTTAATTCCTTTTTCAAATCGGCAACCTAAAATTTACAAGTAATTTAGTATTCAAATAATAAAACATTAGATAAAATTTCAAAAAAAATACACACCTTCATTTTGTGCAGATCTTGTACTGAACTGTCAGCCATATTTTATGAAAAATGTAAACAATCGTATTCGCACTTTGTTTAAAGCAACGATCTTCAAAACAAATATGTTTTTATGTAATTTAAAAGATGTTTTAGGAATGTATAAGAAAAATTACTTCAATTTAAAATAAGGACAATTAACACATTCACAGACAATTGTAACATGGAAACAACGTGAAGTTTGGTTATCTTTGTATTCTTTGAAGTTCGACAAACAGCCACAATGTACGATTAGGGTACGTTCACATGACGCAGCAGTAAGGTGGAGTTTTACAATCGTTCGTAAGGCCGATGGTAGCGCCGAGTGACCATTAAACAAATTACAATTAAGTTATAGTGTTTATAAATTATAACATCGTACTAGTTAACTTATTTTCAATTAATATTTTATCGCGCCTTTGTGTTTGTTTTGATATATTTTAATTTATGTCAAAATATTATTTTTTTCTAAATTTTGACCTCTTCTACTGAATTTTGAATTCCTCCGATTAGCTTCAAATTTATATATGCACTCTCTGATATCCCAATAAATATTCTCTTTTGGCTTAATCGATTTATTAATTCTAAGCTGCCATTTAATTGTTAATTCTTAAAATTCGGGATTTTCGCTTTTGCAGTCGTTCTAAAACTCCTACCATAATGAGTTTTCTTAGAAACATTCTATAGATGTGTAAAAACTTGTAAAAACAATTTTAATTTCTACTATCTGAAAATTTGATGAATTGAAAGATATTATTTTGTTCAATATAAATGCAGTCGATCATCTAAATCAACACTATGCCTGTATTAAATAGTATGTAATTTAGGAGACATAAGGGAACAGATGAACTGCAGCATACATATATTCACAGGCACGTATATCTCGTTGTTTTCGGATAATAAAAACAGTTATAGCTGCGGTAAAGACTACTGGCGTCAAAACCGTATTGCTAAAATCGGACCATATTTGGGAAGAATGGAAAAATTGTCTATATTTAAAACCGTAAGAACTAGATATCACTCTATCGAGTATAGTAACGTTTTGACGTAGTAAATTCGTAAAAACCATAAAAACATATAAATTGAAGAATACTACATTTTAGCGGTCTCTCCCAGGTGTCAAGACCACAATTTTCTATTAAATTAGATCAAACTAATGTGAAATTAAAGCTAACATGATGCTCTTTTGAATGGCATTACACTTTATCGAGTATGGTGACGTCTTGATGTAGTAAATTTGAAATAACCATAGAAAAAGCCATATAAATTGAAAAATACTACATTTTAACGGTCTCTCCCAGGTGTCAAGACCACAATTTTTCATTAAATTTGATGAAAATTATATGAAAATAAAGCTAATACGATGCTCTTTCGAATGGTATAACACTTTATTGAATTTGATGAGGTTTTGATGCTATAAATTCGTAGATTTTAATGACTTCTCTGATGTAAGATTTGAACACACCTCAATGAACATAAGACAAAGAAATTCAGTTTAAAATCATTGATATTCAGGATTCATTTATTCAGTTCTAAACAATTTTCATAACATAATGTTCAATATTTTTTTATATTTTTTAAATATATTAATCAGTCAATATCTTAGTATATTATTTTATATGCTGTACATTAAAAATCGAAACAAAATTTAGTTCTAGGTATTATCAACATAAATATTTGTTATATAAAATATACAAATGGCACGCTCATCTTTAAACATATTGTAGAGAACATATATTCACAATTGACATTTGACTACTACATATTGGTCATGTTTACACTTACTTAGTGCTCTGAGCATCGTCATACGTCATCATAGATGGCACATATAGTAATCATAAAACTGATAATCTGTGAATGAGCTTCTACAGGATACATATTGGATATGTTTAGACTTGTTAAGCCCTGAGTAAGGCCCACATCACAAAGGAGTCTATTACTAAGATGGACTCAGAGTGTAGTTAGTCTAAACACATGCATTATTTGTTAAATCAATAGTAATTATTCCATCAGTTCTCATTGAAATCCATCCGATGCTCAGCGCTTTAGTTAGTCTAAGCACGATCATTTTCTTTTAACTTTTAAGCTAATATTGAATGCATCATTCAGGTACACCAAAAAATATGCGTTGTAATTTATATGACGTAAATTATTATATAGGGTGTTTCGGAACTGCACGGCACTATTTCGGACTTGCATGCCACTATTGCTGGAGAACACATACCTGTGATAGCGCGTATAGCAAATCTTGAATGTATAACTATGGTTCCGTATGCATAGAAAATTGATTAAGAAAAATGAGCTACTTATTGTAGTCAATTTTAGTACGCCAATTATTGAACGGAGTAATCGAAACAACCGTATTGTTGTTTTCTCCGCCTATAGTTGACAGCGATCCACAGAGAGCCAATATGTATGAAACTACTACAAGTTTACTCACGTCCATATGACATGATCGTTTCTGATTGGTTCTGGTTGATTATACTTTAGGATCTCTGACAGGGTGGAGCTGAATACTTCAATCTACTTGCAGTAGTTATTAAGTTGTTCACCAGAGTGCGATCATGAAACTTGTATGTCACAACAAGTTCTAGTTTCTAATTTATCCACCAGAGAGCATATCCAAACGCAATAGTTCCCAATATATACTTGTTTAGTATTATTAGACGAATAACTACATAAAAAAGCGTTTACAGTGTTACACCTTGTATATATGTAAACATATGGAGTATGTATCCATCCGATCCTTGCTATCCCCATTTTAAAAAGGAACCCATCTTACTTATTCAATTTTCTATGGAGTTTCCAGATCCCATGACCTGAATGCACTTCCTATTGACTTAATTGTTTGACGAAACGATATAATTTTGGAAGTTTAACTGAATTCAATGTTTTACCTAATGGATCTAATACTGCCAAAATGAAGCTTATAAATATTACATAGTCGACAGTCAAAATCGATTATTTTATTGAACACAAAAGCAGTGCCTAAAATTAAAATTATTAACTAAAACTTGCTGACATAGACATTATTAATTTACAGAGGGCGCACAAACAAATGTTACCACACAGATTAAGTTACGAAGAAAGTATATGTCCGTCCTAGCTTACTTATTTTAATGGACAGTGTCCATATTACCTCCAAAATCGTCTAGACGCTTCTAACAAAAACTATCTTTTTTTTGTAAACTTAATATGGATTGGGCTATTATTTCTCAACGGTTAAAATCTACAATAAAAATAAAATTAAACGTTTTTAGCAGCTAACAAAGTGTGGTAACATTTTTTTTTTGTGTGGGCCACTCTGTATTTGTGTTTCTTAAATTACTTAAAATTAACACAGCATCAATAAAATTTAACTCAAAGTCTTTACAACGACGGATATTCAGGGATTATTTATAAATTATGTAAGATTTATATTAAAGCCTTTTTTAAACACACTTCTTCCCCCCTTTTTTCCATTTTGGTACTCCCAAACCTAATCATATTTTTTAAGAATTAAAATAGAATTAAATATTAACGCTATTCCCAACATTTGAGCTATATAAAATCGTCCCAAATTTCAACGGATTAACGGCTCTTTCTACCACCTATCCTTAAACCGGCCACAAAATTTATGAATGATCCCTAGATAACATTTTCGCAGTGTATTTTTTTCCTTATTTTAAAAACGTGCATACAAACTGAGTGTTGTTTATTCAATTTGGCAGTAAAAAATTTCTAAATTTGTTATTCACTAATAAAAAGTTTTTCGATTTATTGTTTTTTTTAAATTTTATTTGATACCAAGTTCTTCTAATTCTTTTTCATCATCTTCCGAATCACTTCCAAGCTCTGAAGCTGCCGGTGTTGAACTAGGACTGGGTGGTTCTGATAATGGTCGTGGATATCTGAATCGTGATGATCCATCAGTTTTTTCGAACGTTAGATCTGGATATACAGCTTGCAATGCTTGTTGTCGAGCATCTCGATAGTACTAGAATCAAATAAATATAAGTGAGTTTCCCCGATCGAAAGTCTGTGGTGCTTCACACGACTCTTTAAAATAGAAGGTGGACACGACAGTTCTGATCATCCTTCCGCTATGGATCTCTGCACTTTGTGTTCGAAGACAATCCTGGTTATATCGACTGTAAGCGGCGACCATATAGAGTAGGAGACCGGAATTCACATTCTGTGTGAATGCGAAAGTCTTTCTCTCAAAAGACACTATCATTTGGGATGGACAGATCTCCAGCTATATGAAATCAATGAGGTGTCGCCGAGAAATATCCTAAGGTTTATTAAGACAATAGGAGTTTTGGAACACCTTTGAAGGAAAGGAGGTACAATAGATCAAAGCTCTTTATAAGACTTGCTCCTAACTCGAATCTAATCTAATCTATGGGAATAGAGGTAGAGGTAGATTGTAAAGGCTGCCCTGGACGGGCTACACTTCGACCATAAGGTCCATTGTGATGCCTTAGGATGTGAGAATGTGAGTGGAGTGGAAGGAATTTGTGAGTAGACTAGGAATTGGTAGGATATGCGGCTGCAGCCGACTATGATACGAACTATGCCGATATTCATCTGGAGTTCGTGAAGGAAACTGCAGAAAACCTTCTCAAGCATAGCCGGTTACTTCGTTCTTGTCCATACGCCGACAGTTTAGTCAATCAACCGCCCCTTTTTTTTTTATAATTGACAAACTGCCGATGTCGAGATTCGAACCCATATCCTCCCAGTTTTCAAGTACTGCATACTGCGCAGACATGACGCCTTAGACCGCTCGGCTACTTGACTGGTATCTATGGGAATAAGATGCATGTCTTAAATAAGGCATATTAATCACCGGACAAACCAGGCCATTCACCCATCACGAACTCTTACACTGAATAGCGAAGTAGAGTCTTTAAAATTCACTTGCACCTGAGACTGTTATTCCCTGCAAAACACCTTTCCCTTCACACTCCTCTATGTCAATGAATCAACAAAGTAGATTCATTAATTTGGAGCATCGAATTAAACGAGGAGAGGTCACAATGCCTCAACTTTAAAACTGCAGACTGCTTGTATTTTAGCGATTGTCCTCAAATACAAGCGGAACCAACGATTACGAATTCTCCCCCGTTGAAACCAACTATATAAAGAAGATATGAATAGATATATTTACCACTCCTAAATTTCTCCAATCTAATAAATCACTTAAACGTTCTGTACGATTCCGTTGGATAATTCTTTGTCGTCGATTTAACCGTGAGAAGTCGTACATAAATTGAGCAAGTTGTTGTACACTATTTTCCAATGAAATGTATCTTCTATCCACTACATAGATCCCGTACGACATTGGATCCGCAATATGTTCTTGCATAAAACATCCAAAACCTTTAGAGACAAAATATTTAAGAAAAATTATTTAATAAAAGACCTTCTCCATTTGCCCCCTTTGTTATTACGTACCTGACAAATTTGTGGTAATACTTGGAATACCCATTACAGTACATTCGGCTGGAGTATAACCCCATGGTTCATAGTAGCTGGGGAAAACTCCTAAATGACAACCTCGGACAAATTCTTCATAGTCTAATCCAAACAATGGATTTGTGGAACTTAAAAATTCTGGATGAAAGACTACCTACAAATGATTTTAAAAGATGACATTTTCAAAAAGAATCCATCATAAAACAGTCGAAAAAAACTATTGGCTGATCAGGCGAAAAAAACTATTATCAGCCAATCGGCTGATAATGGAGTTTGTTTCGAATAGTAACGTTTTGATCTAGTAACTTTGAAAAAACCATAAAAAAAGCTATATAAATTGAAAAATACTACATTTTGGCGGTCTCTCCCAGGTGTCAAGTCCACAATTTTCTATTAAATCTGATAAAATTTAAATGAAAAGAAAGCTAACATGATGCTCTTTCAAATGGTATATCACTCTATCGAGTATGGTAACGTTTTGATGTAGTAATTTTGTAAAAACCATAGAAAAAGCCATATAAATTGAAAAATGCTACATTTTGGCGGTCTCTCCCAGGTGTCAAGTCCACAATTTTCTATTAAATCTGATAAAATTTAAATGAAAAGAAAGCTAACATGATGCTCTTTCGAATGGTATATCACTCTATCGAGTATGGTAACGTTTTAATGTAGTAATTTTGTAAAAACCATAGAAAAAGCCATATAAATTGAAAAATACTACATTTTGGCGGTCTCTCCCAGGTGTCAAGACCACAATTTTTTATTGAACCTGATAAAATTTAAATGAAAAGAAAGCTAACATGATGCTCTTTCGAACGGTATAACTCTCTATCGAGTATGGTTACGTTTTGACGTAGTAATTTTGTAAAAACCATACAAATTATTTAAAAAAATGAAATTTTGTAAAATGAAATTAAATATAAGTTGTTCTTTAACTCATAATTAAAAAAGGAACCATCATAGAACAAATGAAAAAAGGTTTTTCAATCACAATAGATAATTTGACCTAAGCGAAACAACTATCCATTATCGGATAATCGGAGTTTGTTTCGAATGGTCAGAACATAGATGAAATCAGTTACTTTGAATGTAATCCCTTAAAGATTCCCTGATGACATACCTTAACTCTGTCATGGACTGTGTTGAACATTTTACATCGTCGGACTCCATTTAAAACAGGATCGTTCCAATCATCCACGATATTATGTGTAGTAATTGGGGGTAGTCCATCCCGTTGCAATCCGTACAAACATCTTTTGATTTTAACCATATCATCTTTCTCTAACAATTCTGAAGTGTCAGGTAATCTTCCACTAAACACAAAATAAATTTTTCAGATGAGCTCGTTTGATACAATTCGAAGAAAGCGATATGGAATATGCAAATTTCCTACACTTTAAAATTGCGCCATTGCCAACTCGTAATAATTTATCGTAACATATGTTTTCATTCAGGAATAGCTTGCAGTTTGCAAAGGGTACACCTGGATATTTCGTGAGGCTTGTGTCCGACAGTTTTGTACCATTTCTGGCCAGCTCGTCAGCACTACAATTCCCCGAAATGTCTCTATGGCCCGGAACCCAAATTTTTGTAAATGTGGCAACTACGCATTACTGTATTTACTGTGTACGCATTACTGTAAACTCTGTTTAGTTTACAGAGTTGGCTACACTTTTTTAGCTAACAAATCATATAGAATTAATATAGAAAAAAGACATATAGAATATTGAATTAATAAATTCGACTCTACCTTAAACAGATATCATACATTCGTTTGCCAATTTTTTGTTGGATATCATTGATCGTATCTCGTAAACTTTTTGTAACTGCATGCCCTCGTAAACTTTCTACATTAAAATTATTTGTTTTAGCTGGGAAAATTAGAAAAGCTACAACAGTCACGTCTGTATTTGAACTCTAAAAAAATATATATAAATATAATTGCGAATCAGGAATTCTGATAGTAAAAAATTCGCTCTGATTTTAAACACTAATTTCTAATTTAATTTTCATAGAGGCACATGATTTTCTTCGTTCTGCGCTAGCGCAAATGACTCTTTTTTAAGGACTCTGGCAAAAAAAAAATCCTGTGTCTCCTTAAGCACCACTATTCGCACTATTGATAACTTATTCAATCCTATTCAATCTGAGATAAATGTTCAGTTATTAAATTTAAAACAAGCGTCAAATATAATAAGACCAAACACAATAGTTATTTTTGAAATGAGAACGCATGGATCTTTTTTTCAAAAAATAAATTAGAAATGAGTGTTATCAGGGCAGATTTAATAGGGTAGACTTTCTGATCCCACTCAAAAGCAATAATCATTACCTTAATATAGTGATTTAATCTAGCAAGAGCCTCAATAAATATATCAGCGCCTTTATTTCCAAATTCATATCGACCAGCAATAAAGAAATATAAAGTTTTATCTAAATTGAAATCAAAATGACCATAAAAATGGCCTCGTACAAATTCATGAATTTTCTCTTTTGATATTGCATGTAAATTTTGGAATTCATGTAAAGCCGAGAACTTTTTCACATTTAGACCATTCGGTGTGATAAAATCGGGTTTTCTTTTCAATAAATGTTCAGCTTCGAATCCTAATTAAAGAGCACAAATTATTTATTTTACAATTATTTTTATTCACCAACCATTAGAGTCCCATTAAATAGTTTCACTTCATAAATTCGGTACACGCATAAGTGAGACTTAAGGTAGTTCGAATAAATTCGAATAATTAAGATGGAGAGCAATGGAGCCGACCCATTTTAAGCACTAATTCTACCAGTTTTTTATTTTTAATAAAAAAACGACACTTTAAGAATCTTTTTAAAAAAATAGCTATCAATTTTATTGGATTTGTTCTGTGTATTAAAAAACACGATAATTATTGACCGTCTCATTGTTTAGTTATAACAACACAAAGTGAAGCATGTCATAAATAAATATACGTGTCGGCATGCTGAACGGATACAATTAGACAACACTGTACGTCACTATACGTTGTACTATTCGTTATATGTAAACAAACAGTATATCAACTGGCGGAATATAAGCGTCGTTGCTGGATTGGAAAAATATTTGGTAGTATTTGAATACACGTATAGAAAAGTACCGTTTGTGTAACGTGTCTACCGGTACAGTCTTGGATTAAAATTATGGCTTATTATGCTATACGTTCCGTTACTCTTACTATGCGTACACGCTCCACAACTTTTTGACAATATTGTATTAAGACAACCACCTTAACCACAAACTTTAATTGTTAGATTGAACTGAATTGATTTTTACCTGTGATTTCAGACACCGTTGTAAAGACATGAGTCAAATGTGAAGCAGCTCGTTCCATACAATATCGATGATAAATTTGACGTTTGCCAGCTTCTTCGTCCACACTAAACTGCATCAATATTTAATAAGTAAATAAGATTCATCAACTATCATCCGTATCACTAAGATTATACCTTATCGAGATTATTATAGAAATCCGTGTTGCCAGCACATAAATATCTGCCTAATAATGTTGCATGCGTTGTAAAAACAGTTGCTACTTTTACTTTTCGTGTGCGCAATGCAATTAATCCAACACCTGCTTGCCATTCATGGAAATGTGTAACGACTCGCGGTGATACGCCTATGGATTCGCCAGCACTGATAAACTTTAAATGAAATATTCTGTTTTGAAATAATTACCAAATTGTTGAGTTCGAATTGCTTACCTCTTGAATAAATTGAGCTACTTGGTATCCTAATATAATCGCATCATTTGCTTCGATATCTAAATGAGGAATACCTAAATTACATGTCGCCCACAATTCTTCTTTATATTCGTCAAGTTTCCATGCCGCACTACCAATATCGAATAAGATAATTTGTGGATTTCCATCAACCAACCAAGTACCGGTATGCACCTACAGTTTTTTAAATACGTTATTTATAGAGTAAGGACCATTGGCAAAAAAAAAATTCCGTAAGCGAATTAAATTCTTTGACTATGGCAATTACCTAAAAAGTTTCGTCACAACTTTTTTTTTTTATATTGGCCAAAATATAGCAAAAAAAATTTAACCAATAGAAACATTCGAAGGGAAATTGTGTATGTAATGAAGAATGAAAACAAATGTCGATTTTCTTGGCTCTAAAAAACTTGATTACGACCTTTTTTTCGTCAAAACGATTTAGATTATTGAAGTTCGAATAATTGGAATTCTACTGTAGTACACAATCCGAATTAAACCAGAGGTGGGCACAGACAGCTCGTCTGAGCCTTACGGGCTCTCCATAAGCTGGGTAAGAGTAAGTAAAGAAGGTATGTTTTGAAGCAAGACGGAACGATGTTTCAATACAGGTTGTCCCTACCGATTATTGCCCAATAATTATATAGTATCGTCTATAGTATAGTCAATATTTTATTTTTTTTGAAAAACAAATTATGCGACAAATAATTTCCACTACTACAAAAAGTACTTTTCCCTTTTTCAATTCAAAGTAGACTAACTCGAAGAACTCAAATTCCCACTTTATGTAAAATTTAACTTAATTCATCAAATTCCCATGACACTATACTGAGCATACTCCATACGAAGAAAAAATAATTAAATCAGGTAAATAATTCTTTATTAGTTCTCGGATATGAATAGTAAAATATTTAGACAAATTATTTGGAATTTCCAAAACTATATTTCTATTTAAATTATCCTTTGCAAAAATTTCCCTCTTTTATTACAATGGTCCAGCGGTAAACTTAAAGGTTCAAAAGATTTATATATATTTTTTATATATTTTTATTTTATTCATACACAAATATGATATATACTAAAAAGGTACATTTTATGACCCAAATTACCAGCCCAAAATTCCAGAGTATGTATTGAATGATTGTATGTATTATTTACTTTGTATAATAGTGACCATAAAAAAGATTTGGTATTATTATATTTTTTTCAGAAAATGTTTTAATTAAAAAAAAAGAAAATATTAATAATTTGTAGGTTACCCTGTATTAACTCTATCTCTCTTCCCTACCTCTCACTCAGAGCTTGGCTGAGTCAACTCCTGCCCACCTCTGAATTAAACTATGCATTTCTAGCGGCAAAAATGAGCTGGGATTTGGGTAGAATATTTAAAAAAATAGTTTTATTGCTTTTAAATGTTCAGTCAGAATGGACACTTAAGCAATAAAACAATAAAAATTGAAAAAGGGCCCTACCCTACTGACAGCTCATACTGAGCTATAGAACTCTTATATTCCACTTTTAGGCTTAGCTCTATGAAACGAAATCTGGGAAAATGACCATATTTACATTTACAATATCTAAAAAGAATTTCTTCTCGTTACGGAAATGTTATTTCAAAATTGATAAATAAATTTTACTTTAAATCCTTGCTGCCGCATTCGATCAACTGCCATAAACAATGGACTATTACGATCGAAATCAGCTTCTTCTACCTCTGTTCGGGCACATTGTTCTTTGTATGGTCCTAAAAGACAATATTGATCTCCTAATTCTTCTGTAGATATATATGCTTTTGATCGAATTACAGTATAAATTCCACCAACTAAAACATATTTTCAATTTTTTTTTTTTTTAATAATTGCAAATTATGATAATTCTAACATTTTTAAAAAGTTCGGCTTAAGAAAAAACTTCGTATGAGAGAGATGTTTACCGGGCCGAAAAATATTTGATTTTATAAAAAATTTTGGTAAAAAAATGAATGCATTTATGCACACAAATTCAATGGATCTATTCCAAATTTAGATTTAATAAAATTAATCTATTTTCAAGGTCAAAATCAGTTGATATAACACTATATGTTGTATCAGCTATATATATATATATATATATATATATATATATATATATATATATAACACATAATCATTATTGACCAGCTGATCTTGTTTGGGCCATTAGACAAATCCTAATATGTACAGCCATTTGTATAACTCACTGACTCACGTATACAAATTCTAACCAACATTTAGGTCCTATAATGTATGCATCCATTTGTGTAACTCACTGATTCACGCATTATATCAAGGACACGGGGTCAAGATCCTCCTTGTGAGCCGTGCTCGCGTTTTATTGTTATATATCCGGTTCCCATCATCGTAGCGAGTTTTTAAGCCTAATAATATAAGCTTTTAAATACAAACAGACAATTAAATACTCGGTATATACTGAGTTTATGAAATAAGTTTCATTGTTTATCTTAAAAAAAGACCCATTTTATTTCTTTTATTTTTTTAATCTATTAAGGTTTCAAATATGAGTCCCCCCCCAGCGGGGGCAAACAATATTCGATTTTGGCCATTCAACTTGACCTTAATTTTGAGTACTAGAACACATATATTATTTTAGCTCGTTATCTCTTTTCGTTTTTGAGTTGACAGACAGATAGACGGGCGAATATACGGAATTGGACTAATTAGATTATATAATGAACGACTATAGTCTATACCAAAAATTTTTTTCTACGACCAAACGTTACAAAAGTCGGGACTAAACTTAATAAACTCTTGTAAATATCATATATACCGGGTATAAATGAAGTAAATAATTCGACTGGTGAGAATAGTTTCAAAAACTACCATTTTGGCGCTGGTGTCAGTTATCATTGTTGGATGACAAAAACTACGAGTTGCTTTTGGAAGAATGTTTTTTTTGTCACCGCACCAATGTCAATTGTCTGTCATTGTTACATGACAAAAAAAAAAACGGACCAGAAAGTTTTTTGGAACTTATACTGTTTCAAATTTTTTGAGTTCACTTCATACATAATAAAACTATTTTTTAACAGGTGTTTTTTTTTTTATATTAAAACTATCAATAAAATCGAACTTTTTTTTCTGTTTCGGCACATATTTTCCGAGTACAAAACACCGAACCTTTTAAAATTTATACTTTACAATAAATAATGCACTTGTTATAGAAAAATTTACATATATATTTACCTTTATTTGCAGCCTCCCACGCAACTTCAAACGTCCATCGATTTTCAACGTGAGCGGATTCACCGCGATCAAAAAGATCTGTACTTGATTCAACACGATAAAATCGTCTAGACGCCCTTTCCCTAGACATATTTACTATCTACGGAAAAAAAGGAATATTCTCAAATTTAAAAACACTAATTATGTAATTTCAGCAAAATTTTGCATTTCACATTTCATTTTCAAAAAAAAAAAAAACAAAAAAAACAAACATTTCTAATTAACATAAAATAAATAAGTCGTATTATTTTATAAAATATATATAAAATGAGAGCGATTTGACTGAAGTTAAGTTACCTTAAGTTAACAAAAATATCACATTTCTTAAATGAAAACAAGCATGCAATTGAGACAAAACCATTCTGTCATTTCAAAACACAAATATTTTTTGTACTTACGAAAAGAAATAATTAATTTAGTTTAAAAAAAAAGGACGATTATTATATATTATATTAAATTAAACAGACAATCACACAACACAATCTTAAAAGAAATCGCGACTTGGAGACGTGACGTTATGATTCTACGATCATGTTTATAAAAATAGTATACTACTCTGTTCCACAATTCCGCCTCTCGCATTGAAATTCATTTATTCAAATATACACAACCGCACATACAACGGCCTTTTAAAAACAAAGATAAACGAATACGTCTTACTAATAAATATATCTTTTTCTATTTGTTTTTATTTATTTAATACACAATCATTTTTGATTACAAGTTCTAAGACGGGTTTTGAAAAAAAAAACTTTTTAATCATTTCTCTTACTTAACGACTTATGCGGTGTTATATGTAAATCAGATAATAATATTTTATAAAAAAAAAGTCATTCGAATTATCTCACATACTTACAATTTTCACAGATTTTATTGAAATCGTCGTCGCCAAGATATAATTATTATTTCATTTCATTCATGTTTTTAAGAGAAGCATTTATTTTTAGATTGTGGCATTGAATACAATATAATAGTCAGATCAAAAAACCTACCACACAACGATATAAGAGTCATGTTGATGTGTTTGTTATCACATATGTTCTAAATTCTAATGTCATGGGAAGGTCAAACTAACAAAATTAAAAGAAATAAATTCCCGAATCAAATTATCTTACTTTCTTATCAGTACAGAAAAAAAGACTTTTTTACAAAACAATACTTTTTTTTATCAACACTCATACAGGGTGACCACTTCAAAAAAAAAATCAAAGGGTAATAGGATTCGCGATCAAAATTGGTGTAAGTAAAGTCGGCTTTAAGGGCCCCCATACACGATCAAACCATTTGCGAAAACAATCGTTGTTGCATAAATTGCTTGATCGTTGCACAAACAACAATTCGTATATAGACGGAAGTTGGCACCATTTCTTTCGCTGTCAAAAACTGCCAAACCAGCGATTATGTGATTTGAGAGTTTTTACGCGAACTTACGTTCAAAATATTTTTTTGAAAACTTCATGGATCGACACAAAACGACTGTAAATATTTAAACAATGCAAATTACTTTTTTTAATCACGATAGTAATATTGATATGCGGGTCATTTTGATACAAGCAAAACTCTATTGTAGGACGTTGTTCTGTGGCCCAAAGTACCATTTAGCATTCGATTAACCAACATCATACATACACTCCCGTTCATAAAAATTGAAATATTTGAAACATTCTAAGTGTTAGTGGATGTAATATTATTCATATATTTAGTAATATATATATATACGTTTAGAATGTGACTTACTGGTTCAATTTTTATGAACGGGAGTGTACACACATACGCTTATAATATGAAAAAATAAAAATGATATAGTTGAAGTGAGTTACAAACGATTGCGATAATATGTCAATAATATTGATAATATAAATTTCATTATGAAAAAACTGCGTTTGATTTTTGGTGGAAGGCCATCCTGTATTTGTTAATTACTACGTAGATATTTACGTAAAAATACCGTTACTATATTCAACAAATAATCAACATTTTTTGTGTAATTAACATATAAATTCCGTATAAATAAAACGTGTGAATTACACGTGGTTTTTATTTTAACAAATTTAGTGTTTTTTTTTTTTCGCAAAACAAATCAATTTTCATTAAAAATCGTTTTAAGCAACTAGTTTAAATCTACGTTGAAAAATGATGCACCCTTTCCCAGATTTAAACTTTTTGCACTTTCGTCGCAATAAGTATAAGAACGCTAAATCTACACGGTGTCTCAGATTTTAAGACGGAAAATTGAATAGGCGATAGATCTCACAGAAAAAAAGAAGAAAAATTCATATGAACTTGGATGTTTTCAAGCTTCGTTTCTGAGATACAGGTGGTTAAAGTTAATAAATTAAAAACGTTTTGCTTTCAAATTTATCTCAAAAACTACTTGATTGATTTCGATTACACAATTGGCACCTTTTTTAGTAATAAGTAAGTGGCTTGATTTGATATAATTCGATTTAATTTAATTATTCCAGTGGCGATTTATTTATAGAAAATTGTGTCATCTACAATTTATTACCGATCTGTTTATTGAACCAAAAAAGTCCAGTTTTTCAGATATTAACGAAAAATTGTATTTCGTGACCTGTTCCTCCCGGATCAATGGGAACTTTCACAGAACATTTTCAACATTATAATACCAAGCTATATCTAAATTTCTATTCATTATCTAATTTTTCAATGTTAACTGTCTAATTGTCTGGGCTATTGTTATTTTTATGTTTATGCGTCCTAATTAATATAAAATGTTTTTTTTTTTTTTTTGGCCGTGACCTTTAGTATTGTTTCAAATAGATTTTCTATTATTATAATTACAACAAGTGACTATAGTTAAATAATTAGCTCTAAATATACATACGGTAGAAATTCTAAGTTACTTTCTTTTGGTTGCTCGCCGTAAAATACGTAACTTTTAACTCTATTTTTATGTGCGTTAAATAGTTAACTTTGAATTCAAATGTAACTTTATTGTTTGACTTGAAATTGAACATTATGTGATTTTAGAATACAAATTTTTCTGTGAAATTTTTGTATGACTCATAAAAAAAACACTTTATCAATTGATTTTATTCGAATTCGATCTGCTCGTGTTATTTTATGTATAACTTATAGTCTAAGAGTATTTTAGTATTGAGTTCAATTCTTTTATTAGTCTGATAAATAGTGATTCTGTATTTCGCTCTGTGGTTTTGGGACAGTTGAAGCCTGACAAGTTAACCTTTCTAGGCCTCTTTTAACGAAACCTGAGGAACTCATTCTATCAACCTCTACTCCTATGGACCTGTGGTCGTTATTGAACCTGTCCGTCCCTTACTAAGAAAGACAGGGCAGAGCCCCAATTTATTAGTTTTTCCTCAGGTTCTCATACTTCGATCCGACGACTAGGTCCCTCATGCTGGCTCTGAAAGGACCTCCACGCTGTCCTCCTTCCCTTACCAAAAGATTGATGTCTTTTCAGTCCTTGCAAACTGATATTTGTTTGGCTGGTCGGCAGATAAAATATTAAATACATACTAAATTAATATTCATTTTCTTTCGCTAGGTCAACACCATCCTCGCTTCGCTTCTATTTCAGGAGCAACTATTATAATAAGGATATACCCGAAAACTTGGCCCTTTTTTACAATATTCTGGTTTTGAGCGGAATGGAATCTATGCACATTATTGTGGTGTTGCGAGTGCGTACAAAATTTGCAATCAAGCATGAACGTCTTATCAGCATTTGAACGTAATTTGTAAATTGAACTATATAACGTTCATGTATATACACTCCCGTTCATAAAAATTGAACCAGTAAGTTACATTCCAAGCTCGTATATATTATGAATTATGTGGATAATATTACATACAGTAAAATGTTTTAACTGGTTCAATTTTTATGAACGGGAGTGTATGTTATTTGTTAAATTGATTTTATTTTTAGAAATTTATCAATTTTCATACAGAACGCGTGTACTTACATCACTAATATAATTGTGAAAATGCCAACGAGAAATGAAAATATTCTATATGAAAAACAAGAAATATATAACAAAGAACTGCGTTAACTGTTTATATATCCTCTATATACTGAGTTCATTATCAGTATACACAGATTTATAATCTATCTTTTTAACGGTGTGTTGAAATCAACAAAAATTCATTTTATTATAACCTGAATAGTTTTGCTAAAATTTCTTGATAATGATCTCAGTATCTACCGTGTATTTAAACAATTAACTTAATTAGTTGTAATTTTCACTTGTTTGGTTTAGTGTATTGCGGATTGCCTGTTTGAACAAAAGTTTAAAAAATCATGTTATACTGAAGATTAATAATTTTGTTTACATTTTTTTTTTCACGGTTCACTGATTTAGCACGTACTTGACCGACTTTTTATTTAATCTTTTTAGTTTTATTTAAACAATTAAAATTTCAAATGTAAACACGATTAAGATTACATAATCGTTTGAGAATGTGGCTGAAAATTTATTAGCCACTTTGAAATATTAAAGTGGCTAATAAGTTAATTAACAATGTGGAGGCCAGATTGTTATAATCAGTAGGGTATATATCTGTGTTTGGGACATGTTTGGGACAAAATACGTAAACCTTTGAAACGGTGGGAGACAAATAACACCTTTGAAAGTAACAAATGTTTATCTCATAAAATAAAACAATTTCTTTTTGAAAGCTTTTCTTATACAAGCGACACCCAACAATTTTTTTGGCTTAATTACGGGCAAAACGGCTAGTATTTAATTTAATTAACTTAATAAAATAGTCAAATACTGAAAATTTAAATATTTTATTCTATTTTACTGAAGCAGATAAAAATTTACTAATTTCAATAAACAATGTAAGAGATAAAACTTATAATATGAATTAATTTTGTGATATTTAATGAGAGGTCACACAATTTTGTCTTTAAGATGCTATTATCATGTTTTATCAATTGTAGAAAATTTTGTGTTATAATTAATTTCATCTCAAAAAGTAGTGATATCTACGTGAGGAGGATGCCATTGCAAGGTTTCCTTTATACTCCGGGGGCCAAGCCACTTTTCGCAACCAATTGAGGCCCAAAACTATATGTATTTGAATCTGCTGCACACGATTTTTAAAGATGTTATGTGTGGGGCGAAAAATTGTTTAAAACAATTTTTATAAACAAACAAGAAAATGAAATGCTTTTGGCATAAAAATAATTTTTTCTAGCAGTAATTTGACTCATTCTAAACAAAAAAAGTATTTGTAATTTTTTTTCGTAAACTTTTACTATGGCAGAAAAACGTAGTTCGAAAACTTTAATCCACGCAGAACGGATGCATGTAACAAAGAATTTATATAACTTATATGTTATTCGGTAAAATTCTCTACCACCCGGTGAAAATTACATCAAAATCGGTTCAGTAGTTTTATAATATTAGTAGTATTGTCCTTAGTCCATTAAAAAAAAACATTAAATTACGTGCGTGTTCAAAAGACTTATTTTATATCTTTGTATTCGTAAACGAAGGGTTAAATAAATGAGTAATGGAAGAGGAAAATTAATAAGTAATATAATTTATTATAAAACTAATTTATTTATTGAATAAAATACTTCTTAATACCTGCATAAACTCTATCACAGATTAAAAAGTGCACTACATGTATGTATGTATGTATGTATGTATATATATAAAACATTTTGTAAACTTATAAATATAAACAAACATAATAAACTCGAATTATGTATGTATGTAGTATGTATGCATGTAATTATTTTAATTAAATATATCTGAAACATAAACATCAAATTAGCATTATTATTCATGAGCACCACATCTAATAGTCTAGGAAAAATCGGCGAATAAGTACCGGAAACTGTTCTCTTCAATATTTCACTATTCTCTTCAATATCTAGAGCACGGTAGTGCGCAAGACCGAGTTTAAGGGACACATTTGGATATATAATACAGATAATACGAATGTACAGATCCGTTCAATAAAATTGAACCAATCTGAATTGAAAATGTATCCCATAATCTTGTTGATGTATGTAGTAAATCTTGTAGACAAATATATAAACTAATTTTTATATTTTTATGAGTTAGATAGAATACTTACTTTACATATATTTTGTAAAGGCTTTTTTTAACGGGAATGTATGTTGGCTTGGACTCATTTGGTGCCACATTGTTTAAAACGAAAATTTTTGAACCGGTTATAATTTTTTGCGAAAAAATCAATATTTTTATATTGAAGAGAATTAATTTATGAAGATCTTCGACTGTTACTTATGTGCCGAATCCTTCTAGAGTGTAGGGAACTGGTGGCAAATTTCGATAGCAGATTTGATCGTCGTTAAAAATGATAGGTTATAGAGTTTTGCAGAGTTTTGAAGTTTCCATTAAAATCAACTTTACTACTTTCAATTTTATAACTAGAGCAAATGACTTAGAAATTTCGGCCACCATACAATAAATCAATACTTACTTAGCAATCCAATCGGAACGATTATTATTATTATTTTTCAATAGATTTGCTTGTGGATAATTTGTATCACCAAACAACGGTTCTAATGCGATTTGTGGTTTCTTAAATTCACCTAAAATATACGAAAACAATTATCTATAGGTGATACCAAAATTCAAAATAGAAAATGACTAGGTTTGTTATGAAAACCAAACCTGGATCTGAAAATAAAGTATCCATCAAATTGGTACTTTTTCCAACCACATAACGTGCTTGATTAATATATTGTTTAGGAGCTGATAAGTTATTATTTTTCACACCACGTCTCCCGTATGGTCCTGTTGATAATTCCCATTGATCATTCATCGTATTCCCTACATCATTTCGTTGTTTCGCTGATTCTCGAGTCGGTAGAATACTAAACGTAAAATTATTATTTAAAACTCTGGGTGGATCATTTCGTCTGCGAAAAATACAAATTATGAAAACATTATTGTTGTTTTTGGGAAAGTTTGGGTAAAACTTTTACCTAAAACCACTGGGAACTGTTTGTCCAGCTATGTAACGAGAAACTGACATATATTGTTTTTTGGCGCTTAATTTTCTTCTTCCAGAATTTTCATTTTTTATTGTTGAAACATCTTCATTCCAACTTTGACCGAGTAAATCTTGAATATCTCTATCGGTATTCGAATCATTTAAAGCAACTTTTCGATTAGCTCGGCGTCCACTAACATTTGGCATTGCAATTTTAGTTCTTCATTAAGGACAGAAATAGATAAATTTATAGAAAATTTTTAGGAAAACAAGATGGCTTAGAATATGCGATACCAATTAATAAGAGTGAGGCGCACAAAAAGTTTGTTGAAATAGACAACCACCAATACACGAATGTATTGTTTAGTGTAAAAGTGTAAAAACTTGGAAATATATTCTAAAAAACCTCCAGTTTATTATTTGTTCCACATTTCCACAGACAGTAAGACAAAAACTTCTTCCAGAAAAACAGTAGCGTAGTTGAAGCTACTATTTTCGATAGTTATTTTCGCTCTCAAAAAGAAATATTGGGACGCAACTTTTTGTGCACCGACTGATTTTAGACTTGTATTAATTGGATCCACAGCAGGATTTTATATACACTTACCCTAATATGTTATCCGTAAATCCATCAAAGCCTTTATCAACGATTTTATCTGCATCATTTAAGGAAACAAATGCATCAGAGTATTTTTTCTTTTGTACATTTGTTTGAGGTTCCGGCATGATCACAGCTAAACGAGACTGAGATCTGGATTGATTAAAGTAATCTTTGGTACTGAAACTATAAACAATTGGAGCAACTGCTTGAATTGGTTGGGGTTTAACTAATGGAACAATAGGTGATTGACGACGAGGCACGATGTTATTATTTACTGGCTGTAATATTGGCTTTTTAATTTCAGTTTCCATTTTTAGTAGTTCTGAATTTGGTTGAATTGGAATATTTTCCATATTCACTTTTTGATTGCCAACTTGAAAGTACGGATTTCTGGATAAAAATAAACAGTACGGCATTATATACTTTTTTCTGGCAACTTAATTGTATATGGTCCCACAGTTTTCGACTCCCTTCTTGTGAAACTCTAATTTATTACCGTAAAGCTTGTTGAGCTGTTGGCCTCCTGATGGGATTCCATCGAAGCATATCTTCCATGATTCGAATAGCAACTTGACTAGCATCAGGTACCACAACTGATAGTTCGGTCCTAGTGAAACGGGGAAATGTAAAATTCATATTTTCAGCTAATTGAAAACCATCTGGCCAATCCATCTAATCAAAATTAAAATTATTTATTTGACAGATTTCAATCTTGACACTTAATTCAACTCTTACCCGATCTGGTGTACCCAGAACCGAACATATTTTAAATAATTGATCAATTTCGCTATTGCCAGGAAACAATGGTCTGAATGTATATAATTCGGCCATAATACACCCGCAAGCCCACATATCGATTGAACTATTATAATTTGTTGAATGTAATAAAACTTCGGGAGCTCTATACCTATAAATAAATTTTCCAAATTTAATGATTTGAATGATTTGTATTTGGCAAACTAAAATTGGATCACCAGTTCAAGTGGCCGACCGGTCTAAAGCGTTATGTCTGCGCATATACATACTTGGAAACTAGGAGGTTATGGGTTCGAATCCCAACATCGGCAGTTTGCCAATTATTAAGAAAAAAAAAGGGGCGGAAAATTGACTAAACTGTCGGCGTATGGACAAGAACGAAGTAACCGGCTATGCTTGAGAAGGTTTTCTGCCGTTTCCTTCACGAACTCCAGATGAATATCGGCATAGTTTCTATCATAATCGGTTGCAGCCGCATATCCTACCAGTTCCTAGTCTATACACAAAAATTCCTTCCACTCCACTCACATCCTCACATCCTTAGGCATCACAGTGGACCTTATGGTCGAAGTGTAGCCCGTCCAGGGCAGCCTCTACAATCTATCTATCTAAAATTGGATCACCGGAATTATTTGTAAAAACAAACATACCATCGTGTAGAAACATAATCGGTATATGGTGGTCGTGATTTAACTTCTCTGGCTAATCCAAAGTCCGCAATTTTAATAAGTTCTGGTCCCATACATAATAAATTTTCAGGTTTCATATCTCTATGGAAAAATCCATGTTTGTGCATAAATGATAATCCTTGAAAAATCTATAGAAAAAATTCCATTTTAGTTTATATGATCCTTGATATTTCGAATTATATTTTTCAAACCTGATACATCATATTTCTGATCACTTGTTCGGGAAAAGGTCCTCTTCTATCCTGAATCAATTCGTATAAATTCCCTTTCATATATTCAAACACAAAATATAGCGTATCATTTTCTCGAATTACTTCTTTTAATTTCACTAGATTTGCGTGACTTAATTTTTTTAAACTCTGAAATAAATTTGTATATATTTTTAATTTTGGTTCATTAATTTTACAAGTTGTGTAAAAATTTCTCGTCACAACAAGCCCCTTTCATATTTTTGGCATACATTAAGCTAGGCAATTACACCCAGCAGCAAAAAACCAATTAGGGAATTTTTGATGCCGAGGTTTGAAATAGAAAAAAATAATAGTATGATGAGCCTAAACATATAACCCGAAATGTTTGAAAGTTGACATACAATCTGTACTTCCCAGAGCCTACACCCTCAAACCATAAACTAGAGGTCCTAGAATAAAGCTGATAATGTAAATAATTTGCTAATTTTTTTTGTTAACAGATGTGCCTAACCATATAATAAAATAAGGCTGAGAAATAGTTTGTCCTTGCCAATGCCGATACCAAATCGTATTATATAATAGCTGGTTCCCAGCACCAACAACACATGACCTTGTTTAACAAAGGTAGAACCATTTGACTCGTATATATTCCTACTGTTCAATAACTATTTATCCCAACGCAACCTCCCCTTAAATGGGAAAACCCTTCAAAATTACCTTGTTACTTTTTTGTATTCTTTCTAAGACGCGAAGCCAAGGCCAAAAGCCACCCAAGGAGTCAAGAGGGTGGAGCCCCCTTGGGAGCAGAGCTAGTATATCCTAAATACATCCGCAATCATAAGAGCGGATGGAATCTCGTTATTCAGAGATATTGGTCTAATTTCTGAGATGACCCATTGATTTTTGGGTCCCATTGAAGTTTGTATGGGAAAATCTGATTCCCAACTTCAAAACAAATACTGAAAAATATATTTTGGAATTTTTCAAAGCAATCTCCATGAAAAGGTGTACAGCGGATTATTGATGTTTGTTTGGGAAAATCTGATTCTCTGGTGTATATCGACTTAAAACCTTGCGGTATTTTCTTCAACATCACAAATCTCGCCTGGCAAAAGTTATAGTTACAATATAAAACTATACATACCTTAACTTCACGTAAATTCATAGCTTCATCCCATGAATAATATTTTCGTTTCATCCGTTTAATTGCCACATGCTCACCAGTGTCTTTACGTCGACCCAAGACCACACTTCCATAAGTACCATCCCCCAATTGATGTAACATTAAATAACGATTCATACCTTTTTGTTGCTGTTTTATATACAATTTTGAATAACTTCGTAATTTATTTTTATGATTCGTTATTTCTGTTTTAAATGATGTTATATACATTTATACTCAACAAAAGGAATTCGAACGTCTTTTGCAATTCAGAAATCGATAACAATAAGTATATTGAAAAATATATATATATATATACGTAATTATTGGTATAATTATAATAATATTCGATTAGAAGAAATGTAGTCTACTGAAAATATAGAAAAAAGTAGGCATAATAAATACATCATATATTCCTGCAAAATAGTTTTGGATATTACATTTCAAATTTTTGCCCCTATTCCTAGAACATTTGTTTGTATTTTATAAATACGTATTTCGACTACAATGTAGTCATCATCAGTATGAATTAGCTAATCGTAACTATATCTGGGATATGGATTCAGAGATATGTTGCTTGTTGCTAATTTGGTGCGTGTCTCACAATGACATTAAAAAAGTTCTGTCCTTTTATACGATTTGACTGAGGATTAAATGAGTTGACTGACTAACGGAATAGGTGTGTGGAGAGCTCCACCTATTTATTGGCGGTATTCTTTGGTGACTATGCGGCGTTTGTTTTGTCACTAAAGTGAGGGTATCGACGCTAACCTTGACATTCAGGTATTCGATTTTTATTTTTATTTCGAAAATGGTTTAATTTTATTAAATCGGAGTTTGGAATTGGGCAATTGTCTAAATTCATTATCTGTTTTCTCAATTTGTATATGTAGATACTTTCGTATGCATCTAATTCTGTGGGGTTTTGTACCGATTTCTGTAGTTTTAGATTCGATTTGTCAATTTTGTGGTTGTTCTTAATAATGTGCGCAGCTATACACGATTTTTCGGTTCTCCCAAATTCCACATGAGCCAGATGTTCTTTAATTCGAATTCCGATTTGAGTCTCTCAATAAGGCCCATTACAAAACTATGTCAAATAAAAGATTAAATCAAAGTATATCAATTCTCTGTTACTGTTTATTTATCAGTTTTTTATTTTTATTTACAAACCACTCTGGGCCTTATTTGGTGTCTTGGGAGACAACTCTCGACCTTTGGTAACAGTTCATAGCAGCAAAAAATTTCTAAGTTCTTACCGTCTTAAAATGTACCAACTTGGGGACGTCTTAAACGTTCTTTGTTTCGAATTCCGATTTGGTGACGACTTTGACCAACATAAATTTTTGAACAGTTTTGACAACTGACACCATATATGCCCGATTGCCCGATTTCATTACTAATTTTATCCTTAGGATTACCCAGTAACTGTTTGATTTTATTTTTACTAACAAGCGCTGTTTTTAGGTTGTGATCCCTTAATGCTCCAGTGATTTTATTTATGCATGGGCGGAAGTATGTTAGTTTGCACCATTTAGTTTGTTCAACGTTGCCAGTCTCTGGTGTTAGTGCGGTGGAATTGTTTCGTGCAATTTCTTGGTTTTGGATGGTTTCAATCAGTGATGATACATTGAGGTTGTATACAGGGTCTCAGATTTTAATCTGGAAAATTAAACAGGCGATAGATCCCCCAATAAAAATTATAAGAAAAGTTCATATGAACTTGGATGTTTTCAAGCTTGATTTTCGAGATACAAGTGGTTAAAGTTTATAAAAAAAAAAAAGCTTTTTTTTCTCAAATGTCTCAAAAACTACTTGGCTGATTTCGGATTGGATATTATCGAATTCCTGGTATGTCACGTGCGTGATTTCAAAATAGAAAAGGTTAAATTTATTTCTGTTACAATTTTTTTCATGGTCAAATCCTAAATTCAGTATACTATATAATGGAGAAAACATTTTATAAATAAATGATGAATGCGAGAACTGTACCATACTTTATGATAAATATTTTACTTTTAAGATCACGATTATTCAAATTGAAGAATGCGGTATACTACTTTACAAGTACTACTTTTATTAAAAGAGTAATAGTTGAGAAAAAAATGTCGCAAAATCGATAGAAATTCTGTAATTATAGTAATTACCTCAGGAAGTTTCAATAAATCATTTTTATACCCTATATATAATAATAAGAATTATTATATATATAACGGTTGGTATTAATTAGTTTTGTCGCAAGTTTTTAACTCAAGGCTTTAGGCTATTTCAGTAGTTTCTGTTTGAAACATTGAAGGCCTGGAAGGCTAAGTCGTATAACCTATGGAGAATTTTTCCATGGAATCGTTCCACGATGCGAAATCGGTACAATTGAAGAAAATAATTTACAATAGGATATGAACGAAGTTTTAGTATAATACTAATATAATACTAATGTCAATTTCCATTAAGGTTAAGTAAGACATAGTATGAAAGAACTGGCATATACTTTAAATACGTTTAAATACCTACTTAGAAAAAACGATTTTTGGATTTTTATGAAAGCTGGTTGATAGCCAATTAATAATAAATTCAGTAGGTGCAAAATATTTTGTTTAACTTAAAGTACCCTAAATAACAGTAGTTTTCCCTTAAGATACGACGTGAGTTACCTTTCCCTGCATATGTGATACATATTCATAAAACAATTAATTCTATCCGGTATAATTGTTCAAAAGTTAGGCAACCCCTAACCATTTTCGTAATAAGGCATAAATCAATTATATTTTGAAAAAAGTACGTTACTTTTATGGCCTTGTAGACACTTTTTTAAATTTTACAATTGATTTGTGTCTTAGTCATACGATTTTCAAAATAATTCTTCGGATAAAAGTTGTATGAAACATTTTGGTCAAAAACCAGTATGAATAAGATACAAAACGCAATTAAAAAAATTTGGAAAGTAAGAGGTAATTTTCTGGCCAATAATAGTACATAATTATTGAGCTGTTGAACTGTATAAATAATATTAAGAATCGCATCTTCGACTATTAAATATAGTATTTGTAAAGAATTACCTCTTAAAACACTATATAATTCACATAAATAGTAAGCTCTGGTAAATTTTTGACACAAACATAAAAAAATCGTTTTAGTAAAAAAAATATATTTGATTTTTTTCTTTTTTTAGCACATTTATAAATTTAAGTGGCACTGTAACATTTTTATTTGAATCAATTTCACTTCATTTCTGCAGTTCATTCATACCGTCGTATGTGTTTGTTTGTTTCACCCGTGTGTTTATACTTCCCGTTTTGTAAATAAGTACAGGTGAACAATTCTTTTTACCCCTTTTAATTTTTAAAACATTAGTCTGGTAGTTTCAGACCTAGTTTATTATTGTGATATATTATTATGACGTCGAAATATTGATCTATTAAAATTATTATGTACAAGAAAAACACCTTCATAACTTCCACAAAAACTCATTTACCATACGATATGCAGATCGATATGTTTTCTGTCGTATCTATCGTACATATTTACATATTTTATAAGGTCATTTCGTAACTAGTAACTACCTACAATAATAACATAATCGTTGAATAGTTACGTCATCATTGAAGTAATATCGAAAACACATTTTTTTTGTTTGTTAATAATTTCGAATATCAGAAGGTCAATTTTCATTGTTATTGAGCTAGGAAAAGAATTATTAAGGTAGTTGTGTCGTGCTAATGGGCATTATTACAGAATGTTCCAAATTTTTGCGGCTATTATATTATTGACTCGCACTTAAAATTTAAAAATCAATTGACCGTATCAAACTCGATAAAAACTTAATTGAAGTTCGGATAATTAACATGGGAAGCAGTGGAGACAACCCCATTTTAAGCAAGATTTCAATCAGTTTTTTATTTTTAATAAAAAAACGACACATAAGAATCTCTTAAAAAAGCAGCTATCAATTATTGGATTATTTCTGTGTATTTAAAAAAAAAATTATTATTGACCGTCTCATTGTTTAGTTATAACACAATGTGAAGCATTTTATAAATAAGTATACGTGTCAGCATGCTGAACAGATTGAACTTGACAACACTGTACGTCACTATACGTTGTACTATTCGAGTACATGTATGTAAACAAACAGTATATCAACTGGCGGAATATAAGCGACGTTGCCGGATTGCAACTTATAAAAATGTTAGGTAGTATTTGTATATACGTATAGACAAGTATGGTATGTGTAACGTGTCTACCGGTATAGTCTTAGACTAATAACCGGATTAGTAACAGGCTAAATTTTTCTCAGTAGCTTTCTAATGAGCAAAATTAAAACGTAAGCGGCGTTCATAAGCCAAAACGAACGCCAATAAATTGCACTTATGAGCGCTGAGAGTGTGTAAGCGTCCCAAAACGAATACACCTTCAGTTGTGAATATAATGCATCTTTTCGTAGTCGGGTAATAATAAAAAAAACACTACCAAATATGTATATAATGTGTATATTTTATAAGATTCATAGTTTACAAATTCAAATTGATTGAATGGAATGCTTTCAAATAAATTTTGAACATTAAAAAAAAATTAAAATCATGTCGAACAAACAGACGACACCATTTAAAAAACATTATTATTTTTTGTTTTTTTTTTTTATTCCATGTTTGAAATAATCACAGATGTTTATGCTAAATCTAGATCGCTAAAAACGATTAAAAGAATGCAGCGAAAATGTTTTCCTGCAGTGATGATTTATTTTATATTTTAGATCCAGTTCTTGTCTCCCATTTAACAGCGGTAAGAAATAACCGGAAATTATTTACATAGGAAGTTAGCAATCTAGATTCAACATAGATATTTGTGATAAATAATATAAAATAAAATGAGTAAAAGTATTTTTTTACATGTATATTATAAAATAATGAATAATTAATTATAAATCGAAGAGTATTTTTTACGTTTAACTTGTACAATATTTTCAATTGCTTGACACATAGTTTCTATTCGAGTAAATTCTAAACTCAAAGGTACCTCTTCGCGCATAAATGTTACCCTACATGTTTTAGTAGAGGGTTGTGCATTTTCGAAAAACCCAAAAAAAAATGGTTTGTGATATTTTCAACATTCAAATATAGATATTTTAATACACGACATAAAAAGATGGATGTTGTGTGTTTGACAGCATTGAGTATTCATTTGTTTCTGGTGTACTAGTTGTACCCGCCACTTCATTCGCGTGGATTTTTCCAATTCTATACATACACTCACCGTTCAAAAAAAATGAACAGACCTGAAATGTTAATTACCTTACATTTCATAAAACTCCTCACTTTTGTAACTGTCTGTATAATTTTATTTATTTATAAACAAAGATAAGTACGTTTAAAAATTAAATAAAATGTTGTATCTGTTACTACAAGAATAATCAAAATTGTGAGAGACTGATTCGGTTCAGGTCTGTTCAATTTTATTGAACGGGAGTGTACATTCCTATGTATGACATAACATGGGGAAGTCGCAGATACAACTCTCAACATAAACATTACTTATAGAAGTGGGTGAATCTAAAGGCTCTATTACATTGAGCGAGTTTACAAGCTGCTAGTTTTTCACTTTGTAAAAATTTCTGGGTGTTAAAATGAAATGGAATGGTCGAATTTCATTTTGTAGACACTGAAACCAGGATCAACCGAGTTACTCGCAGCTAGTTCACAAGTTACCATCGGCTTTCAACTTTACTCGCAGATAGTTTACAATCTGCTAGTTGGCTAGTGACAATTCTCAAATTAACAGCTTGTAAACTCACTCAATGTAATCGAACCTTAAGAAAGAATCGTTGATTCACACTATATCAAAGAATCATCGTATGGATAAAGATTTCTTGATATATTTTTATCTTGCTATATACATCTTTCTATTTCATGCACTGACAACATTAATTTATGTCAAAAATTTTTTTCAAAATTTTTCCCAATCATACTATTTTTTATTTCACCCTCTTAAGGGTTGAATTTTAAAGAAAGTAGCCAATGTCCTTCCCCAGGGTTATGGTATTTTGATCCCAAATTTCAGACAGTATAATATTAGTATGGATAGAAAATAAACTTATAATTAACTTTTTTGAAACTGCGTCCCACTTTTAAGACAATTAGGGTGACATTTTGTATGTGAGAGGAGAGATAAATCGAGTTTGACATTTACTTTAAATATAAATTTATATAATACAATTTTTTTTATCACTTGTTTTAAATTTGTATATACTCGGGTCAAAAATTCGCCTCTTCTGTGTAATTATGATTATTTCAATAAAATAAGGAAAGGGAATTATCGTTTACAGGATAAATTATTATTAACTTCAGTGTTAATGGCTTGCGGATATTATCACTTATGTTTGAATAGCCCGATGGCAAACCAGAAATTTGCATTGATAAACAATAAATTAGCGATTTACGTTTAGTATATAACATCTGTGATATGAATAGATCATAGTTGGATGGTGTTATGTAAAAAAGAGTTAACCCACAGGTGGCTGGTTTTGAGATAATTGACTTCAAAATCAGTAATATGATAAATGTAATACTTAGAATTTTTATTGGGCTGAACAGCTGATTGGGCTTGAATCATTTTTGCACATTGTAGGGAACAACGTTTTCTCCCACTTGGGTGGGATTGATTGATTAATATCGGGGTAAAACTATTGCACTTCGACCTTATGGTTGCATCCTGTTCAGTCTCAGTGCATCGAGAGGCAGCCTCTTTGTTGCACTCTGAAACAGTACCTTCCCGAGCTCCTGCCGCGGTACTTTTTCCCAGTGATCACGGTTCTTGGAATTCCTAAAATAAGCTCTGGACCTATGAAGGGCATTCTGACTCTCTTCTTTGCTAAGGTATCTGCTTTTTCGTTTCCTTCGAAACCACTGAGACCCGGCACACCCAGTTCAATTTAACATTGATCCGTTTTGCCCGTTTCAGAAGTTTGGGTGGGATTACTCTAATTTATACGTTTTGTGGGTTGAACGCTTTTTGCATAACACCATCCAGTTGAGCTTAAATCTTTCAGTAAAATAATTTAATGACACTTATTACCTAAATAACAAATACATATGAGCATAAATTTAAATAATATTGTTCAAAAATTTTGATCCAAGTATATATATATATATATATATACTATATAGTATATACCTAATTGTGTTTTTAACTATTTTATTTCTAAACACGTTATTAGGCCTATTGCCAAAATTTAATTGGCCACGTTCAACATTGTTATTGAAAATTAATAATCAAAGTCAGGTGTGTGTATAAATCTAACCTTAAAGTTTGTATGTTTAGTACCGCAGATAGATAAATATACTGAGGAAATCCACAAGTATATTCATAATTAGAAGCACATGTAGATGTCAGCATTGCAAACGTCTAAGCTAGGTTTAACCGATTACATATAAATTAATAAGTGAAAGAGAGATGAAATGATAACTTGAATAGATTGAAGAAAGATAGTAGTCATTTAGAAGTGTTTACAGTATTCATTAAGTTAGTGAGGTTAAATAAAACAATGTCAACAAAGTGTGATTAGAGTCTTGAATTTTATTGATTATTTAAAGAAATTTATTAAAATTAAATAATTTAGTATTTTAAAAATTATTTTTCCTTAAACCCAGCTTGCGTTAGGTACAGATTTTACCACCAGATGTCAACCACATTGCTTTTAATTGCGAATTATCGCAGTAGTATGTTTCTCTATAATCATTAGCACGATTATTTCACCTATCTGCAGTACTAGAATAAAAAGTGATTAATTTGAAAACTTCAAACTTGCCTAAAAAAAAAAACACAATTCTTACGTATTAAAAAATTTCGTACTATTCTTTACAAAAAAATGAACCGTTTTTAAGATATGTGGGAACAAAGAAGAATTGATATGTATTTGTATACAAACATAAATAGATACAGAAAATAATAACACAGGCAACAATACAGGATGTAACAAATATTTAGTTTACACACAAAAGAGCAATTCTTTGTTATGAACAAATTTAAAAGGAATCGCCGTTTTGTTGAGTCTATGATTTAGAGATTCTAAGATGGAGATCCTACATTTGTGCCATTCTCTGGAAATGACTATTCTTCGACTAAACTATTTAAGCGTTTGGACGATAAAATCGTAGGACGGACCCAATTTTCAAATAGTTTACTATTTCTTCTATTGAAATAAATAATATATGAAGACTTTGAAATCATAAAAGCTTATTTATTTTTAGTCCAGTTAATAAAAGCCTTGTGGACAAAAAGTTGCGTTGAATGTTTTCTTTTTTTGTGGTCAAAGTGGTTCATTTAAAGTTCAAAGGGAGCAACGTAGAAAAATCCGGATCTTTTAGGATATTATTGATTATTCGGGGATATTGTAGCGGTATCGCTTCTTCATTAAATTATTATTATAATTTTGTTCATCATTTTTATTTGTTGCATAACAACTATAACTTCCCCCTATTATCACGGTTGCTTTGAATGTTTATAACCTTGGTAATTTACATATAAATATATATAATATTTTGAATAATGGAAGGGATAATAAGGGAAATTTTCACCACCGAAGTCTACCAGATAGAGGATTGCTTATTTTCAAAGGCGAATAGCTTATTCAATACGCTTATTATCAATAAAAATTTAATTTCCAGACATATTTTCGTAAGACTTTTGACATACGCACCTTTCCAGAGTAACTAAATGAAACATTTTGACCTTGAATTGACTTTCATTTGGCTGTCAAGCTCTTATTAACTGGTTAGTGTATCAGCTAGTCCTCTAAATCTATGCAAATGGTATCATTTAAGTTTTAAAGTCGTGTTTAGACTGTAAATTCTTTATTATGGTTTTCGAAAATTTGATCTACTGTACATCCTTTCCTTCAAAGATGTTCCAGGAGTCCTATAGTCTTAAATAACCTTAGAATATTCCTCGGCGACCCCTCATTAATTTCATCTAGCTGGAGATCTGTCCATCCCAAATGATGGTGTCTTTTGAGAGAAAGACTTTCGCATTCACACACAATGTGAATTTCGATCTTCTCCTCTTCATGACAAAATCTTCAGAAATCCGTCTCCGTGAGATTGTTGTGTTAAAACTAAGCATAATGTTGTGTGATTTTCGTAAACCACACGGATTCGACACAAATCGAGTACGTAAAAAGTTTATTTTGACGAAAACCATAACAACTCTACCAATTTCGATTTCCACGTTATACCAAACAAAAACAGTGCCATCACCTACGACTTTCCCGCCACAAATGATAACATTTTTCTCAGTAGCTGATACGACTAAGTGTAATTATCATATTGACTTTCAAATAAAATATATATTCGTTAGAGTTGTGACCAGCACAAAAATATTACAACAGGTTTAACCTTCTTTTTTTATTTTCAAAATGTTTATCAAAATATTTCAGTTTTAAGTTTAGCTTGTAAATAGTTTTTCTCATATATTTTGAACTTGTTTTCTTTTTTCTATTTCAAACTAATTTGAATACAAATAATAAATTGTAATTAACATCTTTCTGTAATCCATAAAAATCAACATTTTCTTTAATTAATTTCGTTATTTTGAATATAATAAATTTTAATTACTTACATTATTACCACAGTTGTAGCTAGGGACCATCGCTGGTCAGCATTCTGGTGACAATCAATTTTTAAATGATTTATTCGTCACAAGGATTGATGAGTGCATTTTATCACCTATCTCCTGTGAAGCTAATCATCAATCGGTACAAAGTGGTTAGGTTCAATTCGAGATTTAAACGAAACAAAAAACTGTTATCCATCATTTTCGTGGTACCGTTCTCAGAATACAGATAAAGAGAAAACATAATCGATACAAAGTGGTTTGATAGATCGATGAGAGTTTCAATTCGAGATTAAACGAAACAAAATAACTGTTTATATGTTTCGGGAAAAGGTATCGAATTTGTTCGCACCATCAATCTTTTTCGTGGTACTGTTCTCAGATATCAGGTAAGGAGAAAGCATACAGAATCTGAAGTGCGCAATGCAGAATACAGCCCTTTTGACGAAACTTTTCATTACTTTTCGACATATTTGACCTGTGAAATTGCTTCATCGGCTTAACGTCAATAGAGACAGAGAGACGTTGTGTTTTATAATATGTAAGGAGTTTATGTTTATTTTCGGTGAGGGGGGCACCCTGTAACCTAGCACAATATATCAGAGAAACCAGAACGATAACAAGTGAAAATGTACGATCCGTTTCGACGATCAATCAGGTGAACATGCGGAAATGGAGTAAACAGAACATTTTATGGAACATTTGTACCAAAGTTTTACGTTCTACGATCCGTATTTTTAGACGTTACAAATTCGAGAGTAAACATAAAATGTAGATGTCAGCATGGCGAACGTCTAAGCTAGGTTTAACCGATTTCACATAAATTAATAAGTGTAAGAAAGATGAAATGATAACTTGAATAAATTGGAGAAAGATAGTAGTCATTTAGAAGTGTTTACAGTATTCATTAAGTTAGTGAGGTTAAATGTAACAATGTCAACAAAGTGTGATTATTAGAATCTTGAATTTTATTGATTATATATTATGAAATTTATTAAAATTAAATAATTTATTATATTAAGAATTATTTTTTCTTAAACCCAGCTCGCATTAGTTACGGATTTTAACACCAGACGTCAGAATTGCGTATACATTATATACAGGGTATAAAAATGTAGGAATGTTTTATTTTAATTAAAAAAAAGAATAAATATAATCTTCGACCCGAGTTCCCTGTTTTTTGTCAACGTTCAACGACGAATAAAATCATTTACCTGCCGCATTGCCACCAGCCAGCCTCCTGATTCCCAAGCTATTGCATTTCGTTTATTATTAACAATATTTTCTTTTATATATACAATTGATATTATTTATTTTATTTACATTTATAAAACTGTTTCTGTTTAAATTCTACTTTTTACAAAAAACTGTTTGTTTTAAAATAATTTTCCTAATGTTTGTAAAAACAAAATTCAGATCAATTTTTTTAGAAGTTTGAGAGTTAGTTTGATGCAGCACATAATTAATTATTGGAGAAAAACTTCTAGCGGACGGAAATTTAAATAAAAATGTTAAATATGTAGTTTATACTTCAAATATACAATAAATAAATAAAAGTGTGTGTGTGTCAGCTCCAACGCACGTCTGGAGTTTACTCCTTAAGAACGATTGTCTTTGAACAGGCATAGAAAAAAAGATTTACTATACTAAAAAAAAGACCGATATCATATTGGAGCTAGAAAAACCTGTAAATTTTCTTGAATTAAAATTTTTTTCGAGATTGAAGTAAACCTTTGAAGTAATCCACCAATAATAATATTAATTATCGATATCAATATCAATAATAAAATAAAACAAGCTTGTTTACGTGTTATTGAAGTGTTAAAAATACTTGTGGTAATGAACATCGACTGGGTACGTTAGTCTGTCAGGCTATTGTCAGTTTTGGTGAATAGACGCTTATATGTATATTTAAATATCATATTCTAAAAAACGTAACAAGGTCATTCGATCACTAAATTACACTCTTCATATTTTTTTCAATACCGGGGGCGCCTTATATGAAAATCGATTCTTAAAGAGTAAACTCCAAAAAAATATAATTAAAAAGAACGACATCGCATTTACGATCTTGTTCGTTTTCCGTTCTCGTCTGAGAACGTCGGTGACTAAACGACATCTGTGATAGACACTACAAATTAACAAATTAATTCGTATGATATTGAAACAATAGTAGCCATTATTTCGGAATCACAAAATCGTTTTGATTGAACTGATTAGATAGAGCGTCTCTCTCTCCACCACTAGTGTACCTAATTGTTTGATATAAATAATCAAAAGACAAAATAATAATAAATTAAATTTCAAAATTGAAGCAAATAGTATGTAGAGATAGTTTCATGAAACTAACTCAAAATATAAAAAAAAAAAAGAATTTAAATTAAAACTATTATCATTAAAATATTGCTGTAGTACAAAGAAATTAAATATTTGCTCTTCGAAAACAAATCTCACAAATACAAAATTCCTCTGACTTTCCAGGTTGTTTACCAAATTCTTTGACCTCTCTGATATTTCCAGATTGTCTAAAATGTGTGACAGGTCTCTCAAGATATCAAAGGATTAAATTTTCTCCAGGAATTTGACCAAAGATGAAACTTTTCGGTTTAATTTCTTTGTACTAATTTAAAAAAAAAACTCAAATAAATGCGATGAGTTAAAAAACCATATAAAATTGAATTGGGTACTAAAATTGAGAATTACATAATAATATTTACAAAATTGGTTTCTCAACAATTTTAGAAAATGTTATGAATGAACAACATTATTAATTGTTGATAACGATGATGATGACACCACCACTGATGATTCCTTACATTTATCTAAGAGTTGCAGAAATGTTCGTTTATTCGAACTCACTATCATTGATTTGATACTACAAAAGAGTTCATCGGATGACATATCATCGGGAAGACGAGTTAAAAATTGCGCACCATCCAAGAAATCTAACTTCAGTAGCGTATCTTGATATAAATTTAAAATACCTAAAAGAAATATGGAGAAAAAAAAATCACATTGGAATTAACAACATCATCCTAAGAGAGTCGAAGAATCAATTGGAAAATTTATATATTGTCTTTGAAATTCTGGTAATCCGCGAACAACACCAATAATACTTTTGGAGGCCATTTAGAAATATGGTGGGATTTATTATGAAATGATATTATAGCCCGTTTTTTTACACATGCAACTTTTCAATCGCAATAAAAATATTTGATATAACTAAAGTTACATTGCTGTGCACACGTTAAAATTCACTTGAAATATATCAATCACATGTTTGTTAACAGCCACCCCCCCCCCCCTCATTTTGCTGCCTCATAATCGAATAAGAAAAAAAAGCATAATATTAGAATATAAATAAATGAAATGAAACCAACCTAATGCTGTCCTAAAAATGAATTCATCACCATCACGTAAAAATAGATCCCATACTCGACACGTCAGATCTAAAGGCATAGCTTTGGCAAATACTGTATAGATCCAATCCATCAGATATAAATCAGCTGATAATGATGCATCCACAAAATGATTATACAATTTGGGTAGATTCTCTTTTAGCAATTCATTGTACACACCGAAGTATGCATTCAAATTGGTTTGATTCACCGTAAAGGCAGACAACATTAACGGACGATTTACTAGATTTGCAAAACACATGAATGCATCGACGGGTTCCATATTTAATATTAATATGGCGGCTAGAAATGACATGCCTTGTACGTAACCAACATCGGGACGATAGCATACGTATGCGGCTAACAGTTCATGTAATATATTAAAATAAGGTCCACCTGAAACAAAAGTTTTAATTCAGAAAAAAAAGAAAAATCAGTACAAAAAATTATTAATGTTTAGTAAAACACGATTTTTAAACCTTTAGTTAAAATAAGCAACATAAATTCAAAAAATTATACTTAAGAAATTTTTCGTTTTTTTTAATAAAGTAACTTTACAAAAAGAAGTGATGTCCGATCAAAAATCAAGAATATAAAAAAGGGTCCAGTTTTCGAGTAAATCCTACATTTAATAATATTTTCACCGTAAAAAGTAGAGACTATGAAAGAGAAAACCAAGTTATTTCGTAACTTTTCCCCTAGTAGGTTTTTAATATTTTATCTTTATTTGTTTTATACATAGTAACCATTACATTTTTCTCGTTAATACGTTCAAGGTCAGATCAAATACATAAATAATAATATTTTTAGTACAGCTAACTTTACCCAAAAAATTTACACGAACATTCCATAAAGGCGTAAGTTAAAAATTTGATTTTTAATCATTGATAACTTTTTGCAAATGATCGATAAGAGGTTTTGAACAAATAAATCTCACGTATGAACATCCTTAAGAATAATAAAATGAATAAGCAAGCCATGGTAGATAATTACTCACCCTCTTGAAAGATGCCTAAATTTGGAAAGGTTCGTGATATATCCAGTTGTATAACATTCATACTCGATTCTTGATTCGTTTCATCAAATATATTATTTTGGTATTTCGTATTCGAGGATGAGCTTCGCTTCAACACAATCGAAGCGTTGTCCATTGAATCCGTTTCACTATCAAACGTTTGTAAATGATCTCTGGCACGCGCTAAACATATACTATACAAATTCGGTGTTATATTCAATTCATTCCCGATTGCTAAAATCCATACACGACCACGTACACTAGGCGGTAATCCTTGCCACCATAAATCTCGAGTTTTTCTTTGATTACATCTACAAAAAATTTGTGAAAAATGAAAATAAATTTTGCTTAATCTTTTTTTTTTTTGGACACTCCGTATATTAATAGTGTACTAACAGTGTGTCCCAAGATGGTAGTATATGATTTGCCCATTGTTTAGCCGCTGCTGACAATTGATCTTCTTGTTTCAATTGTTTGTCCTGTCTCTTTTTGCGTGCTTTTGTATTCTCAATATCACGCTTTTTTACTGCTTGAAGTATAGCTTCGTATTCGTCACGATGTCTACGTTCTTCATCACAGTCCTTTGCAGGTAACGTTGCTGGTCTGAAATAACAATAAGAATATTCTCGATATAATCGCGGAAATTTAAGTGCCGAATCGGCGGCAGATTCAACAGCCGACTTGGACAGTAACTTGGGCGTTGGATTTATCAGCGCCCATAATTTATAAAATTATTAAAATTACTCGAAAACCAAACCTTATATGTTGAATTAATGCAGATGAACTGGCAACTAAATTTTCAGAAGTACTTGTTATGGAATCAATTGAGGATGATCTTCCCATGCCAAATAATCGCCAGGAACCGGTCGAAGAAAACACTTTTCTATTTAAAATTTAAATAAACATATTAAAATTATATACGGGAAATCCATTCAAAGTAAATGGAAAAGACGCTTCAGTCAAATTGGCAAAACCACTGAATAGTTTTTCTACCACAACTTTTTTTTTTCGTCGATTTAATTTTTACTGATATATACAGTTCCCGCCCAAATTTTTTAGATGCATTCAGGTTTATTTGCGGGTTATTATCTCAGTTGAAAGAGTGATTCCGTCATTCTGCTCGTATTGCAAAAGCTTTTCTACAACAGGAGAGAATGTCCATCTGTTACCTAAGCTTGGAATTAATTGGGTATGAATGCAATTGAGAATGTGTGGCACGTCTAATAATTTAGCCAGAAACTGTATTTGCTCATTGTCTGACCCACATTTTTGTTTCATGAAAAACTGCAAAGAATCGATGTTTCAAAACGACTGCCAAATAGTCCAAAGCGGCATCGAACCTAAATGCGCCACTGCTTCTGACTACACGTAACCTCTTAAATTCAGATAAAATAATGCAAAATAGAAATTTCCATGAACAAATAAATAAACCCACATTTATGGAAACCACTTTTGGAAACTTTTAAATAGAAACCACATTTTTTTATTGTTATATCCGGAATTTCGAAATAATTTACGGAGTTGAAATTGACGAATGCAAATAGTCATAGCAAAAAGGCTGTTAAATTAATCAGAAAAATTTTAACTGAAACATATTTTCCATTTGTTTTTTGATAGTTCCTTTTCGGAAACTATCAACATACCTTGAAAAAAATTCTGAAAAACCTTTCTTTTTTGGTTTCGTTGACAAATGATTGGAGTTATGATCATCATTGTCAAGTAAACTTCCCGAAGATGACGGATCACTTAACGTTGACACTGTACTAGAAAATGAACCAGCACCGATAGTTCTATGATGACCTGTTGATTGCACTTTTTCAGCACTAATTGAATCCGATGTTGAATCGGATGGTTCAACACTATGCACGTCAGTCTGATTCGATTCCACTAATTGTAATTGTTTTGTAATTGGATTATACGCTAATTTAAAAGTATCTAAAGCTTCATTTAGAGTTAAATGTCGACATTTAGTATTTTTGTTGTTAATATCACAGCCACTAGTAGTATGAGATTCCGCTATGTGTTCAGAACTTTTATGGATTTTTTCTGGCCAAGTATTAAACCACGATTCGTCGACATCCTTCGATGTTACATTTAAGACATCACAATCATCTAATTTGATGTCATGACAATCGGGTAAACTTTGGCTACGCGTATCACTTGATATACCATCACCAGCCGTTAACCATTTTTGTGGATTTCCCATTTGATGTTCGTTTAAGGATATCAAACTTTTTAGAGTGTTCACATTGCCTTGACCTTTTTTCTCCAATTTTCTAAACAGCACATCTCGATTATTTATTAATTGATTTGTAACATTTTGATTACTTTGTTTAAATTCATTATTCATATCCTTAAGATTTAATTCGTTCGTTTTTTTCAAGACATTGACAACGACAAGTTGTTCAATATTTTTAGGAACAGGAATCCTTTTTATTTTGACATGTTGTCAATGCCAAAGTTTTTTAATGGAGAATCACAAATACACTTTAATTACACTACAGAGTGACAAATACCACAAATACCAACGCAAATATAAGAAAACTTAACACGGTGTCTATTTACATGCTGGCGTGCAATTATTTCAAAAATTATTCACACGTAAAATGTAAACAACATTTTGTTTACAATTTTTGACAGTTTTTATAATGTATGTACTATAGGCCTCAAAAGTAGCGATCATTTTTCAAAATTTTCTAGTTGATTTCTACCTTATCCATTCGGTTTTTGGGAAAATGTTTCGAACATTATATATATTTGTTCGTATATATAATGAACAACTCGTTATCCGAAGTATTTTTTCAAAAACCAAATGAATTATGAATAAGGCACAAGTTAATTATAAAATTTTGAAAAATGAGTGCTACTTTTGTGTTATATTGTGTATCAGAATCCGTCATAAAATCTTATCCCCCAAGAAATGATAAAATTATAATATATATAAACAAACACGTGACTTGGGTTGCCAACAAAATAGTTCAAAACTCGACCGCCAGGGTATATTTGCGAATAACGTCAAAACAATGTTAACGTGTAAATAATTTTTGATATCAATTGACGTTAGTATTATGGAGGTTAGAGTATATATACTCTAACCTCCATAGTTAGTATGTAGATAGACACTCATATGAAGAATCGTTCATCAACTCACATTCCATTCCGTTAGCAGCTTTATATTTTGTGAGCACATTTAAAAAACATCGTTTTCAACTCGGTGCTCAGCATTTGTGATGAAACAAATTTAATTAAATCACAATTCAGATAGTTTTTTTCGTTTATTACAGCCTAATATTTCTAAACCGAAAAATTTGCAAACTTCGTATTTTAATCATGTCCTGTCAATTATTCACGCAGCGCTCGTAAGTGCTTTTGAACAAATATAGACACAAATTCAGAATTTCGGATTATACGGTCAAATCCAGGACGAATGTTAAAATGAATTCTTAAAATTGATAAAAACATTTGAACAATTATTTAAAATATTAGATAAAATTTAAAAAAAAATTTAACGAGATAAATGGCGATTCGTGAGCAAAAGCAGAATTGGATGAACGTCCCCATTGAAAATAACATCTTATGAATTTTTTTGAAGATCCGTCATTCGAAGACCGTGTGAGCTAACAAAATCTTTGGAATTATTGTTTATTTTCGAACGTATATACAAAGTAATTTACAAAATAGATATTTTTCATATAAATGCAAACTATTTGTTCTTAAAATGGCCTCTGCCTTGGAGCAATTCGTAAATAACGTTTGTACATTATCAGCCCAAGGTAAAAATTATAGTTTCCATTAACCTAACATCTGAATTGTATAATAGATGATAAATAATATTTTTAGGAAATTATCGAGAACTAGTCGAAACAATAAATCAATCCACAGAAGTACTTATTAAAGGCGGACCTCACTTAGACAATGTGCTCGAAACATTAGATTTGCAACAACATTCTTTAGGATATTTAGCTGTGTTATGTACAAAATTTGCTTTGCCACCAACAAATACTCAAAATGATAATCGTTTGAAACAGGCTGAAGATTTTATTGTAGGATGTATTGGGGAACAAGTTCGATTTGCTCCAGAAACATGTTAGTATTCATTTCAAATTTAACTTATTTTCTTGAATGATATAGTTTTTTTTAAATAAAATTGTTTTTTGAAATTAGTTGCAGCTTTGTGTCACCTTGTGACTAATAGGCTGGTGGAATTAGGTCAACCAATGCGTGGAATATCATTACATTTACGAGCCATCCAAAAAATACAATTACACTCGACACAATTAACATCAGTTCATGCGGATCTGTGTCAATTGTGTTTACTTGCAAAATGTTTTAAGCCAGCCCTGGCAATATTGGATAACGATATAACAGCTATTAATCAAGAAGTAAGATTACAAATATTTTATCCTTCCTTTTCAGATTTGCATACAAATTTCAGTATATATAATCTTAGTTAACTCCTTAATTCATATCGAATTTTAAACAATCAATCATGGATGGGTAAAATGGGAAGGAAATCGGGCGGGAATTTACGGTGAAAAACAAACGTTACACTCAATTTAGGAAAATATGACAAAGTGCAATACTTATTTTTGTTTCTAATCATTCCATTTAACATTTAATGCGTGTGGTCAGACCGGCTGTTGGCTTGGCGACGTATCGCCACACGCTCGTTCAACAATTTGTTCATAGGGCGACATTACATATATCAAATCAGTTTTAGAAAGCTGCTCATAGAAGGCAGTACCTACACAGATTCAAAAACTCATTCATAGGTGGTATACAAAAACCATCTTTAATAAACCGCCCTTTCATGCATATTTTCTATTCAAAATAGGCCCAATTTTCAGTGTACTCAGTGAATACTGGGTATTTAAGCAATTAAATTAGCTGTTATTTTTATTTGATTTATTAATAAATTGATATTATTTTTGTTTAAGGGAAATCAATTTGACACAAAATATTTTCTACTATATTACTATTATGGAGGGATGATTTATACGGCTGTCAAAAATCTAGATAGAGCTTTATATTTCTTTGAAGTGGTGGTCACAACACCAGCGATGGCCGTATCACATATTATGTTAGAAGCGTATAAAAAATATATACTAGTATCGTTAATATTGCATGGCAAAGTGCAAAATATTCCAAAGTATACGTCACAAGTTGTGGGTCGGTTCATGAAACCGTTGAGTCAACCCTATCATGATCTGGCTGTTGCATATGGTACGAATAATTCTGAAGAGTTGCGGACAACGGTCACACGATATGGTGACACCTTCACACGTGATCAGAATATGGGATTGGTGAAGCAAGTGGTGTCATCGCTGTATAAAAAGAATATACAACGTTTAACGAAAACATTTTTAACGTTATCGTTAACGGATGTGGCAGCTCGTGTACAGTTACCTGGTCCTCTTGACGCTGAACGATATATTCTTAATATGGTAATTATTTGTTTTATTCTCTCTGTGTGTCCTAATTCCACGCGAAAACATGCACTGTGAAAGGGGGAGCCAAGTTTTCGCAAACAAATCGTATTGATTTAAGGTTGTTGTGAAACTGGTGTGGAGGGAAAGTAGGAGTGGTGAGTTTGTCCCTATACTAAATGCATTGATATCTCATCCATTGCCAACTCTAAATAATTAAAAAATTTTAAAACTTAAATACTAAATTTCATTTTTTCGAAGAGTTTTAATAATTAAAAATATGTTTTTATGTATTTCAAAAAAGTTGCATGGTGATAAAACTAGATAAAAATAAATATAACTAAAAATAAAACTAGATAAAAATAAATATCACTAAAAATAAAACTAGATTTAGAACATTTTTCAATCTACAAATTTAATTATCTCAGAAACAAAAAACAAGATTCATTTGAAATTTGGTCCAGGTATTTATAAGACTTTGATAAATATTATGACAGTTTTTCATAACACTGGCGCATATCTCAGGATGTCGAGATATAGAGTTTTGTATTCATGTTTTTACCGACGAGTCCATTTAACCCATGTAAAAATCTCCTAAAAATCGTAACTCAAAAACTAAAAACAGGATCACCTTCAAATTTTGATAGGATATTCTTTATTATTGAATTAAATAAGTTGTAAAATTTTGAAGAACCTGTCATTAAATTGAATTTTCTTCACAACAACCTTAACAGTAAAAACAAAAATTTGTACCTACAAAAGTAATGAAATCTATGCGAGGGTTCAAGTTTTTTTAACAAAAGTGTAAGAAATTGATTGGGATATCTGCTGTCATATCAGATTCTTGCTGGGTTGCCTTAGAGTTAGTCCATATAAAATCATCAAATCGGCAAAGCTGGCATATTTTAGATTTTGCTTAAACTTTGTGGAAATGTTCTTTAGGGTCCCAAAGACGAAAACCTACGGTGAAAAATGCAGTGATTTGTTTGGCTACTTACCAACTTTCTATACTTTCAATACTTTTTCCATAACTGTGTTGAAACCTCAATTAAAATACACATAGTTTCAATATGATATTATTTCGTTTGGATAAGAGTTATTTTCCAGAAACTACTATCTTTTAGCTTTAAAATGGCACCTTAATCACGTAGATATCTTTAGCCGAAAAATTTTTACAGTTAAAACCGTAAACCCCCAAAAATACGAGAATACTTTTTAATTGGTTTATTTTATGTGGACCGGAAGTGGTAAGTACAAAAATTAAATCATCGTGGGTTTTCGTCTAACGAGCATTTCCACAAAGTTTAAGCAAAGTCTAAATTAGCGCAGCACCGATTTTTTTTTGGATGATTTTATATGTAATGACTTCTTGACAAGTTTTTTTCTGAATTTTTCATCGCCTAATTATTAAATGGACCCCGTTTTCTACTGTCCACGCCTGGACTATAACCTCCTTAAAGATGGCATACCCGAATAAAAGTTTTTCGCCCTAAACAATTTGTATGTGTTATTTGAACGACGAAAAAAACAAACCAAATAATTGGATGTAATTTGTATTGGTTTGTTTTTTTTTTTTAGATTGAAGATGGCGATATTTTTGCAACGATCAATCAAAAAGATGGTATGGTAATATTTCATGATGCCCCCGAAAAATATGATTCACCGGGAACTTTGAGAAGTTTAGAGAAATGTATGGCTGATAGTGCGGCATTAGCTAAACGGGTTCAGAGTATGGAAGAGGAAATAATCTCCAATCCTGTTTATATAAAGAAAGCGGCGGGTGCAGCCGAACAAGATGCGGTGCCCGCTGGTCCTACTGGCTCTTACGTTATTTAAAATTAAGCATTATTGATTGTTTGCTTTAAATTATAATTGTAATTTTAAAATAAACCAAATTTCGTACATGTAATTCGTTTTCAATATTATTTTGTTTGTTAAGTCGCCTAATCAAATTACAGATAGAAGGGGAATTTCCTAAAAATTCCGCGACCCAGCTGAAATTTTTAAATAAGTCTGTCCTGAAAAATATCGATAACTTAAATTGTGGATGTTTTTTTTTTAGAAATTGAACAGAGTAGCCACAAAAATCGTCAAATAAAATTCCTTGATTTTGCCAGGTTTGCCACTAATAATAATCAGAAAGAGGGGTACCGCATACGGGTCCCTAGCACCTAGACCAAGGGGTCCTCTGTGCCCTCTCCTTCACCCGAAGGCGAGACGCCTCCGAGCAAGAGGTGCTATTTTACGCAGATGAAGCTATAGGATTCTGTCGACGCCAGACAGAAGGCCCACAACTTCTCCGCCGGGATTGCTCCCAGGATTGATGGATCCAAAGTTTCGGACCCAAACATTCTATATCTGACACCCTACAGGCTTCTGCAGGTGCATATAACATGTATGGAGGTTTCATCGTCCTCCAAACAGGCCCTACAAGTGGGATCATCAAAGATCCCCAAGTTATGTAGGTGGTAGTTCAATCGACAGTGTCCTGTCAAAAGCCCCACCACCCTTCTCAACTGCATTCTATTGAGTTTTAATCGAGCACAGTCGAAAGATCTGTGTTTATGCACAACTTAGCCTGTTGCATGAGCTTGTTTCAGCCACCCCTTGATTCGGTAAATTACGGAGCATCTTGCTATGGGAATGATAGGCTCAGGTGAAAGGGGCGCTTGATTGAGATGACCCCTCTTGTCCCAATGAGTCCGCTACTTCGTTCCCCTTAACGCCAGAGTGACCCGGTACCCTGATCAGCCTGACTATGTTACTCAGTGCCAAACAATTCTGGCAGGTTTGTTTGCCACTAGCTAGCGAGTAAACCACGTGCTGTGAACACGTTGTTTTTTCTTTCATTTTCTGAACATTTCTGTTTGTTAAAATGACGTGGAACGTGCATAATATTGTGGAATTTCATTTTGTAGAAGACACTGAAACCAGGAACCATCGAGTTACTTGCAACTAGTTCACTAGCAACTATGATGCTATACGGCAAATTTACTAGCTAACAACCCCACACGCCAGCGAGTAAAGTAGCCCGCGGCTTTCAACTTTACTCGCAGTTGGTTTACAATCTGCCAGTTGGCTAGTGAACATGATTGATTACATTGGGAGCTTGTAAACTAGCTCAATGTAATCGAGGGATGAGAAAAACCATTCTCCCCTTAAAAAAAAGAAAGTTTACGAGATTTATTTAAGAGTTTACAATAATTTTGATTGATAAAATTTAAAAAATTTTTATTTTTGATCAAAAACTTACGAATTACAATAAAAAAAATAACATAAAAATATTTCGAGTAAAAATGGAAGTAATTTGAATGTATGAGATAACAAAATGCAATTATGCCCATTAGCACGACAACTACATTAAGTTAATGATGCCATAAAAACACAGGTGAAAATGTCGAGACAGTAAGAATTGATTACAGGATCTGGAGATTCGAGAATAACTTACACAGGATTGTCTGTATTGGAATGTAAGATTTGGAATGTTTTCAATATTTATAATACGTTACGAAACCCTATCCGAAAAGCTTTAATTATGTAAACATATTACATAAATCGTGTACAACCTTATTAAAATGCAAGGATGTCGGCTGAACACCATCCATATACTCAATGGAAATATAATCATTGCGCACTTGATCCTTAATTTGTATATAATGTGGCCAAACAATCCGATCAAAATAACCGGGTACATCTGGTGGATCATACACTCGATTACTACGACGTTCCCAACACACTTCACGCGGTAATGTTAAAAAATACAGCTTATGGAATAAATTCTCCAATGGTTTATAATTAAAAATTGAGAAACCTTCAATTATTAGCAAATTTATACGATTGATCTGTAATATTTCGATTAAATTATCAAAAGCATTGTTTTTTCGATTGTGCACCACCGGTTTTATATCGATCAACGAACATCGATTATCTTTGATTAAGTCAAAGATATCTGTTTTCATTTTGGCCATATCTAAACTTGATAGAATCTCCCAATTAATTGCTTTCAGATCGGGTAAATGTGTGTGTCGAGGACTATCTTGGGGCAAAAAATAATCATCTTGTTGGATTAAATACGAATCTGGTATTTTATCATGTAATTGTTTCGCTAATGTTGATTTGCCACCACACGTTACTCCTGATACACCCAATACTAACCATGAATTCATTTTGTTTATCCCCCTACTTATGTCAAACCGTTTTAAATGATATTATTGTGACTTCTTCAGCAACTAAAACTTATTAGGAATAGAATAAACTTTCTAAAATTTACACAATTTATTTCATTTTATTTCGATAAAATAACATCAAGAAGTTCATTCCAAGAATGATTTCGGGGGCAGAAAATAAACTTAGAATATGTTGATGTATTTGTTGAGATGTGTCTTGAATTTTAAATGTGGGTAAACGTGATACAATGTGAACATAATTAATGTACCGAGGAAAATCGTACCGAGAATAATAGGAATTACAATTGCGTATACTAAGTCTGGGAACACGGAGAATAGAATGTTATCACTTGATAGTGGTAAAAGTGGTAAAACAATTACCCAGAATGTATAATAGAATACAAAACATCCAGAAAATGTTAATAGTATTTGACCAAATATTGCATCGTTCATCTGTAACAAAAATTTAAATTATTAGAGTTATTTTCTCATAATACCAAAAACATGCTGAGACGTTGCGAGATATTCGACGTCGAAAAGAGATTTTCGCCAATATTTCGCTTCGTATAACTCACGAGAATAACAATTTGACAATAAAAATAATAATTACTCTTTGAAATATTCTTCTTCAATATCTTTGAGATCTGCTTCAGTAAATATAGATTCTTCAGGTTTCTCCTGTTGAGTACTTTGTAGACTAACAGGTCTCTTTTGAATAGCTCGTTCCAATATCTAAAATATATCATTAATTTCAATAATTTTGTTCTTCTTAATGGATCATTTTGGTGTATAATTATCAAAAATAAATGCTACAGCATGTTGAACAAAACTTTATCGCTTAAAATATAAAGAATTGCAATAAACAATTGAAAATATCGCTCTCCCCCCGGGTTTTTATTGATCCAGAGGCCCAAATATATCCCTTTTTAAACAATATTTTAAGTTCTGAAATTGGCAAAAACAGCTAAACTAAAATTTTACCAAAATTCCAAAAATGTCATTGGCATGACCCCTGTAAAATATTTGTATAAAATACATACCAATTTTGCAGTTTCTGGGTCCAGCTCAACAGATTTATGCAATTTTTTTAATTTCTCTACATTTTCATTTAATTTATTTTGTCGATTTTGTAATTCTTTTTTAATATCTTCAACAGTTAATTTTTTTTGTACTTTTAATAGGTTAACTTTTTCTGAAAATTGAATATTAACATCAGATAAATGTAATTAAATTTGATTAACTGTTCTCCCTACCTTTTTTTCCTTTTCTCAAAATTGATTTCGTAAGAAAATGACCTTTCTGTTGATTTGTAGATCCACGTTTATGACGATGATTATCTAAATAAAACAAATTTTATCAGTTAATGTAACTTAAATGAAATATTATTTTAACAAACCTTTTGTATTATTGTCCACTAATTGTAAACTCTTCCGTACAAGTGATGCAGACATTGCCTCAATTTAATTTTTTTTATTTATTATCTAAAATCACGTGTTCTAACATTTAATTAATTTTGATTGATCTATGTGTGTTGGGTAGAGATCAAATACTAAACAAGTAGCTGTCCTTGTCAAGAAATTAAAGGTCATAGATGTCTGTACAAAACTCTAGATTACTGAAAAAGAGTGTATCCCGTATTGATAGCATCAATAAGTTTTAAGTTGGCATCACTTAAAAAGGAGATGTAGGGTGGATACACACTATGTTACGTCATTAACCCCAATCAAGCGCTCCTCAACTAGCCAAGGAACTAAATTAATAAATAAATGTGTTTTCTAGGCTAATTTCGATCCAAACAGTACGAAAATCAGGTTCATTTTAACGTCCGACCAACACATTTCAAAATTTTGCCTTCTCAATCCATACAGTTTGGAATATAAACACTATAGGTCTGATACCGTGAAAACCGTTATTCGTATCATATTTTAACCAACACCATCGTTTTCGCTAGGTCCAAATTAGCTTAAAACCAAGTTTTTATCAAAATCGGGGACATAAAATTTTTCCTTCAATTTTAGCGATTCTTTTAAGGGGTACCCCTTGGAAAAAATGTGAAAAAAGTGAAGAAAATTTTTGTTCTCGATTTTAATAATAATCATTTTCTAGGCTAATTTCGATCCAAACAGTACGAAAATCAGGTTCATTTTAACGTCCGACCAACACATTTCAAAATTTTGCCTTCTCAATCCATACAGTTTGAAATATTAGCACTATTGGTCTGATAACTTGAAAACCGTTATTCGTATCATATTTTAACCAACACCATCGTTTTCGCTAGGTCCAAATTAGCTTAAAACCAAGTTTTTATCAAAATCGGAGACATAAAATTTTCCTCTAATTTAAGCAATTTTTTAAGGGGTACCTCTTGGAAAAATGTGAAGAAAATTTTTGTTCTCGATTTTAATAATCATTTTCTAGGCTAATTTCGATCCAAACAGTACGAAAATCAGGTTCATTTTAACGTCCGACCAACACATTGCGAAATTTTGCCTTCTCAATTCTAACAGTTTGGAATTTTAGCACTATGGGTCGGATACCTTGAAAACCGTTAATCGTATCGTATTTTAAATAAACATAAATAAATAAAGAAATAAATGAATATACATATATATATATATATATATATATATATATATATATATATATATATATATATATAAGCGGGAAACAGCTAGTATTTAATAAAAATGAAATAATAAAAATAAAAATTGGTGGTAGTATTTTCCATAAAAATGTCCAAACTCTCAAGTCATAAACAAACCAAACAGAATTCGTCTATGATCAAACTTAACTGACGTTTAAGAACGCACACTTTTTAAATAATATTGACAAATAAAAAAAATATTTATACGGTTGATTAGACTAAAACAAATTGGATTTAATTTTTTAGAAAAGACTCATTTATTATATAGAAATAAAAATTATGACACTTCATTCCGAATTACTTAAATACAAATAATATAAATTCTAGATCCGTCTTTTCTGAGTACTAATGTATAAAACATTATTCCCTCTGATAAATGCATCTCCGTATTTATTTTTCAATTGTCCATTAACGTATTCTTCAGTTTGCTCCAAAGCTATATTCATATAACCATCCAAACAAGCTAATACACCTAAAAATAATATTCCATCAAAATTTGATACATAATAGTTAGGTTATATTGTTTACCTCGATAATCAACGCCACTATTTAATTTAACAACAACTGGACGTCCATGAATTTGTTGAATAAATGAAGATAAAGCTTCTTTTCGACTCATTGTGAATCAATTAACTTAATTCTGTACTTAATACTTTTTGGAAAAATAGTTTCGATATACTACGAAAAGCCGCCGTTCGAATAGTAAATTTTTTTCAGTTGGTATTACTTGTTGTTTTTCGAATTTGAATGTATGGAATTAGGAATAAAAAAATAACTAAATTTTTGTTATCAAAATTCTTCTTTATAAACGATTTAAAATGTACAATTCATAAATTATTTACAATAAAATTAACATATCAGGCAAAAACACAGATGTCTATGCTAAACCTAGAGAGCTAAAGAGTATGACGTACGGATTTCTTTTTTGTTTTATCCTTGTTATTGTGAATTGCATTTCAACAAAACATGAAACTTATTGATTCGATTATGAATAAATTTAAATGTTTTTAGATAATTTGTAGATATAACAAAACATAGCCCCATAAAAATGTTTCAAATGGCTCTAATTATTATAATCATGCAAAATTTAAAAAAAACATTTAAAGCCCCGAAACATTCGACCTTCGTCACGATTGAATCATTTTTAAGTAAGGGAAGTGACCGATCTAGATTTGATGCAGACATCTATGAACAAAAATTTATTAAAATATGGCATTAAAATTTCAATATTAAGCTTCATTATTGATTTTCGAAATAGGATCTAATGTTGTCCAAATAAAACCATTTTGTAGAGTTGCTTCGTCATCGACTGGCGGGTACGGCGTATCTTTAGCTTTATAATATTCGGAAGGAGCATGCATTATAAACTCCATACAGTCTAATTTTCTAGGAACATCTTCATCAGGACCTAAAAATAATTGTATTTCTTTAATTAATTGAGAATCTTGCTTCTATGCTCATTGACACGCATATAAGGCATGTATTAATTACATAGAAAGTAATGCACTATAAAACACTAAAAAATTCACCGATATATTGAATAGTGATTCGTATTAGGCACACCTAGTGTACAAAATTAGCAGAGTTTGCATAGAATCACACAAATGTGCGTCAATGAGCGTATAATCTGAAAAATAGACTCATTATGATATTAACCAATTATATAAGTTGCAGGATCAAATCCAAGTGCTGGCGCAGGGCTGGCTTTCGTTGGTAATAACCATGTTAAGACCGCACTCTTTTCACAATACTGATCTGTTAGCAATCCTCTAATTTGTGCGTAGTATGTGTCGCCTTCTGTATCAATTACGGACACTATATCCCCTACCTGTATATAACTACCCTAAAAACAAAAAAGACAAATCATTGAGTTTTTAAGGAGTTAAAAACAGGAAATAGAATTTAAAAATCACTAAAATTAGGTGATTTTTAGGTATGACATTAATAGATAAACATCCATTTTTAGTGATTTTTGAATTACTTTTCCCGATTTTGCGATGCTGTCATTACAGCGCTCCTTAAAACAATATTCAAATAATTACTTTAAAAAATATAGATTTGCTAGTAACAACAGTAGATACAGCTGACGGTGCTTTAATTGGTGCTTTCTTAAAAATAATTCGTCTTCCTTTCCCCTTTGGCGTTAATGGTTTTGTGAAAGTGAGAGGATTGACTTTCGGTTTATATCGTGTGCTTCGTGTACTCTTTCGAAGTGGTAATTTATTTCCATTAATTTCATTTTCGTTTTTATTATTCTCCTCATTACAATTCGATTCAATTTCTTCTTGTTTGATAGTTACATTATTCTCATCGGGTTCCAGTTTTAGGTTATCTTTGTTCGATTCAAAACATTCTAAACACATGTGAACATCATTGATTGTTTTCCATAATGGTGATTCGGTTTTGTCACATTTTGAACATTGTGGTTTGATATTATTCAGAGGCATGGCCTTAATTTATAAATCTACGATTTCACTCTTTAATGTTTTTAGTTTACTAACATTATAAAACGTCAAATTATAAAATCAAACACACGCTATAAATGACAGATGTGTGTTCTTTTATTTATCGCTAGATGGCTCTGTACACGTAAAATTTTTGATTTCAGTAACATTTGAAATTTATTATGGAAAAATCGTCGAAAATCTGGGGTTGATTGAGCAAAATTAATTGATTTTAAATTTGATGAGTCAAAAAAATCAGTTTTAACGAAATTTGAACCGATAGGTGATTAAGGTATCATTCATAGATTTTGGCACTGAATTATCAAAATCTGTAAAGAATACTCAGTCCAAGATCTAAGATTTTTCCGAACCGGGGTAAACACATGACATTGGCGGCACCTTTCCTCCAGAATTTGAGATTAATGATTTCAATAAATTTATGAAACAAATATACTTATTACTTATTTATTACAGCTTTACACGTCGAGCTTTAATACCGCGAATGAGTTTAATAGTACGGTCCCAAAACTCTGCTTGAAAAGTTTATAAACAACGAAATGTTTCGTCAATGTCCAATTTATTTGTCTTTTGAACATTATGGGTTGGGTTTTCGGTGTTGGACTAAAAGGATCGTTAAATATCTGGAAAAAAATAAATTTAATTGTTTTTCAGTACACATTTCTAACTTTATGCATTTGTACATAAAACAACATTAGTGTATAATGAGTTGCCTACTTCCACAAAACGTTAAAAACAATGTGATAGTAAATATTAATAATTTTTTTTAGATTATGTTGTTTTTTTGAGGTATACTATTTGCGCCAGACCGCATTTCATCGTTTATTTTTAGAATAAAGCATAGAAGGTCTAGATAAGAGTTCGATTTGTACATCCTGTAGATGTTTTTGAACAGAACCCATTATAATTTTCAGGGATAATCATTCAATTCAATATAATGTTTTGTATGTTGGTTGATGACGTATGACAGGACTTACGCCGTGAACGATTACTATACGCATACTACTATAATATTATGATGTGATAGCAGGAAGGGTACTAGTAAATTAAAATAATGATAAAAAACTAGACGCAGTATAGTGAAGGGATTACTATCTCTTGACTATCATCTATACGTAAAGCATTTAAGTTTAATATAAAGTGTTTTCCTGTCATTAAATGTATTATCATTTTGATGGAGATGCATTTTTATATCGCATAGATCTTCATTTTTTTTTAAAGATTGCAATAATTCTTAACTGTTGTATTCTATAAAACCTTAACCATCTTTCAATTATATTCAATATGAGATGGACAACCTGTTGAGAAACTGACAGTATTGATTTTAGCGAATTTTCGTAGGAGAAAAGCCATTGACGTTTTAACGATAAAAGTATTTGCTACCTTGTAGATCCATCATTAAAATATATTTGGTTGATCAAGTCGACTTATTCAATACAAAATATATGGTTTTGGACTAAATATATCGACGAAGCAAATTTTGGTTCGCGAGGTCTTGACAAGAATTGAAGAATTTGTGGTAAGATATCAAGATTTTGAAGAAATAAAGAAACAGTGGATTATATCTTTCCCTTTAAAAAAAGATTTAACACTGTGAAACGCATTAGCCAAAAAATTGCAAACATATATCATACGGAGCAAAAGGTAATAAAAAATTTAATTATAATTTTACTAACTAATTTAATCTTACAAGCCAGAAAATTTGAAATAGATTTTTGGAAATACATCAACCGAGAAAAATATCCCAATATCATCAAATGTAGCGACTATATTTATTCTTGTTTCGAATCTACATACCTATGTAAATCGGGCATTTTCATACTTAAAGTTAAACAACGTTCTGTCCTGACTTATTCTTATTCTGAAGACTCATTATTATTATCTTTGTCAGGATATACACCTGATGATTATGATTCCTTGGTTAGAGACATGCAAACTCAATCTTTCCATTTATGTTAAGGCAATAAAATAAATTCTAAATCTATCTTTATCTGTTGCTAATTTTAATTAATTTTGACTCGTTAAATAATTATGTTGTTTTTTACGTAGGTGGATATACATGATGTTTCATTACGAGGAGCACTCCCTCGAGCTATTGATAGATTAGCAAAAAATAAGTCTAAAAATCTTATTGCATTCTTCTATGATAAATTTTCCTAACCAAAAAAAAAAATCACAAAAATGAAAACCATAAAATCGAATTATCAGCCATATAAACACTTTTAATATTTATTACTATAAAGAACTCGGACACCTTACATTGGACATCTTACATTGCACATTCATAGAAATTATATAGTATATAATCTAAGACCCTCTTTTCTTTACAATAAATGCCATTTTAATTTATTCATTGTTATAAATATTGAATGTGAAATTTTAATTATAAAAGATTTCGAAAAAATGAAACGATATTGGCATCGCATAAATATTTTTCCATTTATAATAGCGACAGTTTGTATTCAATTTGTGTCGAATCTATATGATTTTCGAAAACATATTACGAATAAAAGTTGTTCATATTTTAATATAAGGAGAAACTAGTCCAATTTTTATACAAGGAGTTATAATCCAAAGAATAGGTATATTAAAAAATTGCGTAGAATGAAAAGAGGTAAACAGTTAAAGGTTAGATAATTATTTATAGAAATAACCTTTGCATTAATAAAATATATCACAAAAACACACACAAAATAAATATCAAATATAACACTTTATAAATTTCATTTATTTATTATATACATTGTCTGTTGAAATCTCTCTATTGAAAAATATTTTACCAAACTGATAAAACCTGATAAATGAAAATGGATGAGAAAATCTGATAAAAGAAGAAAAAAATCGGTTAAGTGTAAGCCTATATTTGAACATGGTTTGGTGTTCCGTGAAAAACAAAATCGATATACAAAAAAATTCACATTTTGTTTGTAAAATAATGTTTGAATATTTTTTTGAAATAGGCAACTCGTAAGACACAACTAATGTTTTGTTTGTCTATAAGTGTAAAAACTAAAGAATGTGTACACAAAAAAAAACCTCAACAATTAAAGTGTTTATAACAAGTAATGACGGTTTTTTCAATCTTTAAAATTTTGGTTAAAATTGTACACGATGAGCTTGAATAGGTTTTTCATGATCTCAATATACACTCTCGTTAAAAAAAAAGAACCAATCTGAACCGAATTAGTAGCCCACAATTTTGATTATTCTTGTAGTAAATATAGTTTACGATATATTATTTAACTTTTGTATGTAAGAGGAATATATAACACTTTACATGTATTTACTATATACTTTCCATATATTTTTAGAGGCTTACTTTGTTTATCATTCACACGGATATAAAATGTATGCTTTTTAAAAAAATATAAATTAAATTCTATAAATCCATTTCTTTTTACACACGTAAAAATTATACAGCTATCTTTGTTATAATATTTACACACAAAAAAAACCCCAGCTAAATTAATATTGTATACAATCAACACTTATAACTGGGCAACAGTGGAATTTTAATTTATATATTTCATATTCATTCACATTTTGAGATTTTTACAGGATGTTACATTACACCTGAATATTTCTTCAAAGAAATTTTGATTTCGTCTTTGGTAAAAATGTACCTACAGAATTCAAAAAACCTCCAGAATAAAAATTCAATGTTGTATATCTATATCTATAAATTACATTGAATAGTTTTAGAGAAGAGTTGTAACCAATGACAGACAGACGGATAGACAAATATCAAGGTGATGTCATGTCATAATCGTATGGTTTTCTCAATTTTGACACGGAATACTAAAAAGAGTATCATATAAATATTATCAAATACATATAATATAATATATAGATGATATACAATTCAGATTCGATTCAGAATTCAGAGGGATTATTTTAAATACGTATATATATATATATATATCAATATCAATACATAACATAATAATAATTCAGTTGAATTGCTTGAAATAAGTCTGATAATAAAATATACGGGGCACGATTGAAGTCAGGTTTTCATTAAAGTTAGTTACATAAGATAGATACTATAGATACTATAGATACTCTACGATGGTACGATGTAGGGCGAGTAAGCAAACAGTAATTCAATAAAGTTCGCTCTTGAATGTCGGAGCCACTCCAATATTATCTCATGTATATTTTTATTGGTGAAAAGTAAAAATACACTGAACGTTTTTTTTAAAAATATTTTTATAAATCCATTCACTTAGGAGGGAGCGTTATTACCTTATGCGACGATCAGGGGGTCGGGCCTGGACCGATCAAACGTAACGCGATGTGACTTTTCATCAAACACATTATAAGTACTTCTGGAATCATATGGATCATTAAAAAACAAGTTTTATCAAAATCCATCAAAACGTTTCTAGTTTAAATCCGTTCACACAAACATACAAAGAATTTTATATATTAGTATCGATTGGTTTTTCTTTTGAACGTTTAGTTCTAAGACAAAGTGAGATATCAGGTTCAAAATTTTAGAACGTATATTTGGAGTTAAATATAGCCTTATTATATATCAGAGTGTTTTCATGCGATTTAAAGATTTCAAACTTGGTGAATTTTAATCAGACACAGACCTGTAGGGTTTCATTCGATACAAAAAAATTATATGAAACCAGTTATAACAAATTTTGTGTTTCCCACTCCTTCTAAACCGCCCTTTTCCCTTGCCAGATTTATCCCATTGACGAAAATGACCTGTCAAATACCAAGAGCGCCTCAAATACTAAATTTAATTCAAATCGGATAAAAATTGTGACCGCTAGAGAGTCCACAGACACTTGAACATATATATAGATATAAATATATATATATATATATATATATAAAATATATATATATATATATATATATATATATATATATATATATATATATGTCGGATGTTGAATTTGTGCAAAGGACAAATTCACATTTGGAGATTTTAAACACTTACATTTATAAGTACAAAGAAACTATTTTTTTAAGAAAAGGTTTATTTTATTACAGTATGTCCAACATAAAGGATCCTCCAGACATAGAGGTTCGGAAATTAGATATTATCGATACTTATATATTCTTAGAATAAAATAAATTGTCTAAAAGTGCAATAAAGAATAATTGCTTTAAGATTATCAATTAACACAGTAAGTAAGGGTTCGGTCGAAGGGGCACGTGTGGCCTCTACTTAGACGCAAATTGTACGGTACGGATGTAAATAAACCTATTTTTGTGATATACCAGAGATGGTACATAAATATAATGTAGTAATAGAATGACCCCTTTCCAATATTTTTACAAACATCAAGGAAGGGGGGTGAGTTTCAAAAAGGAAGCAGGATTTCAGTTCTGAGAGGACAGCACCCGAGTACAGACCGTATCGTGCAGTTGCGTATTAGTATCAACTGAACTCTGCTGAAAGTTCACATGGAAATAGCGTTTGGATTGTTGGTAGCCCTTTTGGACTAGTATAATTAATTATGTTTATTGATGAGATAACCGTGGTATGGCATTTGTTAGTATTATTCGTGTTGTATCTGTATTGTTAACTGGAGCCAACTTACTGTGTCGTAGGTTGAACCAACTATTTGTAATTACTGATTGTGAAAGTGCGGGACACCGGGTATTATTGTAGACTAGTGCGTGTTTGTGAAAATGCAGTTTTCAGTGTGCTGTTGGAAATTGGTAAGTGTTTGTATTTTATAAAAACAACAATGCCTGACAACATATATACTGGTTCAAACGACCATGCTCCCAATTATGCAACTCCGACATATATATATAAATATATATATATATATATATATATATATATATATATATATATATATATATTCCTACTTATACATATACAATTTTTAACGATGGTCATTTTAAACATCTATTAGGTAGGATCGATGAAATTGAAGAAATTTTTACGAAATTCTATCATGGGTACAAAAACAATAGCTGCATTTCCTAAGGAGGAAATTCGCTAAAAAAACGCATATTCAATCCCGAGATATCCCGATAAACAACCAATTTAGGGATGTGAAATAGTGTTCAGTGTGTTCAGGAATGGAAAAAGGCAATAATTCATAGCGCACATTCAACTCAGTCACTCACCCACTGGTGATACTAATAAAATACAGATTAGATAGACGTCGTTTTGTGAGTAAACTAGTGAATATAATATCAATTCACTGGAGGTGTAGATGTGGTTACGATATTTTAATAATATAGGATTATGGTCTGCATTATATACATTATATATACATATATATATATATATATATATATATATATATATATATATATATATATATATATACAGGCTGACCCGTAAGTAGTTGAGTTCCATAAGAGGGTAGGTAGCGGGTACAATTTTGGAACGAAAAGTCCTGAGACATTTTTTTATTAGACGCACCGTTAATTAGTTATTAACTAATTAAGGAAACTAGGTTGAAACCAAAGAATAGCCAATATCTATGTAAAGCTTGCAGCTGTGTGTTCCAAATCTACTATGAATTTTATCTGTCGCTTGTATCCACAGAAACAGGAAAGTAAAATTTAAGGGGTGGGATCTTTGTTTTATGAGGGTGCGTTTTTCTAAAAATTGATAATTGCAAAAATTTAATTATTAAAAAAATTAATCAATAAAATAATTTAATTAATGTACTTTTGAGAAAACTTTATAATTTAATGAATTTAATTTGCGCATTTTTTTTAAAATTTATAATTAAAACAATTTATTTATTACATTTTTCGAAAAATAAAAAAATTTAATTAATGCACTTTTCAATGAATTAATAATTTGAAAAATTCAAGCAATATTGTTCCAAAAATTGATAATTAAATCAAAAATGAATTATCAAAAAAATGCACTATTTGCAACCGAGATTCTTTAATTAATAAATAATTAATTAACGGTGCGTCTAATAAAAACATATCTCAGGACCAAAAATATCTCGTTCCAAAATCGTACCCTCTATCTACCCTCTTAGGGAACTCGACTACTTAAGGGAGGGACACCCTGTATATATATATACTAAATTCTATCTATGTATATGACAACAGTATATAGTATCGCATCATAACTGTATTTACTACAGGTATCGTCCTAAGATTGCAGTAAGCAAAGATCCATCTCTGTATTCTTCAGCCAAGGCTTAAACTCATCATTAAGTTTACAAGCTTTTATATAACTTTACATGTTTGTTTGGTTAGTTGAAGCATGAAATCTTGCAATCAAAATTTCGACTAGTTCTAATGAACTAGAGCTTTGAAATTTGTCGAATGTTGATCGAGTCATGTGAAAATGAAATAAAGTATTCTTAGTATCGTTCGACATAGATGGAATTCGAAAATATGAATTGAAATAGAAATTTGGTTGAAATGTTCATAAATAATTGAAGTAGTGGAAGCGGTGGGAAATTAATCAGAACTTTTTGTCTTATGATAAAAATAAGTAAAATTAAAAAAATATTAATATAATAGACTAAAAAGTAGAAAATAATAATCATAAAAATATTTTTTGAAAGTAAGCTTCTATTTAAAAAAAAATTTAAACTTAAAAGTAGAAAATAAACATTTTTCCCCGAGTTACCAGTATGTGACTACGAGTAAAAGCTTGGGGCACTCAGGATCGGCCCAAGCAATTATCTATAGTTATATATTCATGACTCTGGGTAAAAACTATAGTTTTGTTTCTTATCATTTTATCTGTTACACTAATATTTACAATTTCAGATTGAAAGTTAAAATCCCCAATATCTCCGTACACATTAGAGTTTGAGAAAAAATGATTAGGTAATGAATTTCAGCAAACATGATTTTCTACAACTTTACTTCTTATACATTTTTCAATTGTTCTAATATTAAGAGAAATATTTTATATTTTGTGTTTTCTTCTTTCTCAATACCCCCCTTTCCCCTTGACTTATTCCATTTATTAATAAAATTGGCCATGCAAATATTAAAATCATATACGATATTTAATTTTGATCAGACTAAAATTGTGACGTTAGAGATTGATTTGTGAAAAAGATCGAGTACCCCCATCACCTGTTTTTTTTTTACAGAATATAATATTAATTGTTAATAAATGACACAAATAGCTCGTTAGATCCATCAATTTACATCACAATTGTTGTGGAAACGAAAAAATAGAATAGCTCGCCAGCCAGCCATTTACATTTGTGAATGCAATTAGTAAACGAATTAAATTGTCACTTATCCACATATTTTTTAACGCATACAATAAGTACAAGTGTGATTATTATGATTATTATTATAATGATTGTGAACGATAATTCCATATTTATAAAATAAAGTGATGATGAATATAAATTTATAACAACTGTGATTTAGAGTCCTTATCACACAATATCAACCATTATAGTATATATATATATATATAACTATTATATGTATTTTACTTAAACATATCACATATACACGGTGTTTTAAGGTAGTTCGCACATGGCTCCATGTCAGAGCAATAACTATATAAGATAGCGAAATAAGTGACTAGTATTAATTGAAGTGAAGTTGCACTTAATTAATACATATTCATTTCTAAAAATTGTAGTACCTAGCCTAAGCTTTACCTATAAAATAACATCGTTTCATAAAAATGCATCGTTTTTACAAAATCATCGGTACAGAATAGAAAAATATATATAAAAAATCATAGATTATATTTTTTTAATTAAAAATAAATGGATGGATAAGTCATTCTTAAAACTAGCTTAAATAATAAAATAAATAGGGGCAAGGGAAAGTACATATTATTAGATTGAACCGGAATTAGTTGTCACCATGTGGCATTAGGAATTACTTCCTGAAGAGCAATTCATGTGGATCGAAGCGGCCCAATGCGTTGATCTCCGGGATGGGGTTTTCACGGGATATTTGGTGGTACGATATGTCAGTGGATTTGATGAAATCGACAATAGTTGGGTGTCCACTTTCTTGGTGGAGAACTTACCATTGGAAAATCTGATGAGTTTTTTTCGATATAAATCGAAGAAATCGGTTTTGGGTCGTTGCTTTTTTACAGGTTTTGGAATCGTTGCATTTTTGCTAGTTGCGAGGCTGCAACGTTTACCCAGATGGAAGCTACATACGTTAGTATGGGGTGGATGCAAGACATGTATAATTGATGTTTAAAGCGTTCGTCTAAATTACTCCTAGCGTTGAATAAGGGGTACAACCCTGAAAATGCTGCGTTTTCGGGTGCAAGACGCTTTGAGACGTCCAACTCATCTGTCTTTGTAGGGTTACACCCAGGTACTCAACACTTTGAGTTTGTTCAATTCTGTTTCAAACATCTTCAATTCAAGGGGGTAAGAAACGAGATCTCTCTTGCAAGAAAACAGGATTTATAAAAAAATTAGCAAATATTTATTGGAAACACTTTGTATATAAATAAATCAGAATACCTCTCTCAGTCCACAGAATGCTCACCTCTGGCATATCTCTTTATTGCATATGATGAAATGGTTATGCTGTTAGTAAAAGAGAAAAACACTGCTACAATTTGTATAGTAAGTAGTTTGTTCGTGGACGAAAGAAAAAGATATTGTACTGTATAGTGTTGTACAACATTTTCACAATTTCTTTGAAAGCTTCTCACAGTATGTTACGTATGCCAGAGGTGGGCAGGAGATGACTCGGCCAAGCTCTGAGTGAGAGGTAGGGAAGAGAGATAGAGTTAATACAGGGTAACCTACCAATTATTAATATTTTCTTTTTTTAATTAAAACATTTTCTGAAAAAAATATAATAATACCAAATCTTTTTTATGGTCACTATTATACAAAGTAAATAATACAAGCAATCATTCAATACATACTCTGGAATTATGGGCTGGTAATTAGGGTCATAAAATGTACCTTTTTAGTATATATCATATTTGTGTATGAATAAAATAAAAATATATAAAAAATATATATAAATCTTTTGAACCTTTAAGTTTACCGCTGGACCATTGTAATAAAAGAGGGAAATTTTTACAAAGGATAATTTAAATAGAATTAAAGTTTTGGAAATTCCAAATGATTTGTCTAAATATTTTACTATTCATATCCGAGAACTAATAAAGAATTATTTACCTGATTTAATTATTTTTTCTTCGTATGGAGTATGCTCAGTATAGTGTCATGGGAATTTGATGAATTAAGTTAAATTTTACATAAAGTGGGAATTTGAGTTCTTCGAGTTAGTCTACTTTGAATTGAAAAAGTGAAAAGTACTATTTGTAGTAGTGGAAATTATTTTTCGCATAATTTGTTTTTCAAAAAAAATAAAAGTAGTGAATTTAATAATGGAGAAGACATCGCAAGCAGTCTTGGATAAGTTCAGATTATTATTATTATTATTGTTATTATTATCATTATTGTTATTATTATTATTATTATTATTATGTTTTTTGGTGTATCTCTCCATACTGTAAAAGATATTATTCAAACAATAAATATTTTATAAAACTATTTCTAAATTGATTGAATAAATTATTGGGCAATAATCGGTAGGACAACCTGTATTGAAACATCGTTCCGTCTTGCTTCAAAACATACCTTCTTTACTTACTCTCACCCAGCTTATGGAGAGCTCGTAAGGCTCAGACGAGCTGTCTGTGCCCACCTCTGATGTATGCATATATGACGTCACACATATACATTGAAAGGTGTATCACACACACACACACACACACACTTACGAGTTGTGTATAATCATATCTTCTACCACATCAGTTGTGTAATCTGATACGTTCCTGAATGCCTTACAAGAAAATCTGATCATAATGTGACTGTAATTATTCAGTAATGGATTCCGCCGACTATATATATATATATATATATATATATATATATATATATCAGCTTCTAGGGAAATATTCTGTTATATTGTTTTGTATATAAGTATATAATATTTCAGGGACGGAGATTCTTTTTTTAAAGGACGTGGCAATTTTCATATACGCCCGCAGGTATTTCTATAGAAACTATTTTAGAGATTTGGGCCGTTGAAAATGATTTGGGACGGACAGAAAACGGCTATAACTTTGGAGCAGTTTGGAATTTTGAACTTCCTGTCTTCCTGGAGTCATAAGGAATATTTACGCAGGGTTTTTTCTTATCATTATTTCACTATCTCTTATAGTTTTTTCCAAACATTCCATTTATACCTTTTGTACTCCCACAATTCAGACAAATCAAAGGACACTACTTATGTTAAAATCCATCAAGCCGTTTAGTCTACAGAGTGTGCTAAAAAGTAGATTTGCATACATACATACAGTTGACCTGTGGTAATCCGGCCCCTTTCAACTCGGCACCCTCTATAATCCGACATGCCTATAACAGTACATACAATGCACATTTAATACGGCCAAACTTCGTTAATGCATGTGTAGCGGTATCGCATTTTCATTAAATTATTATTATAATTTTATTTCTCATTTTTATCTGTTGCTTAACAACTATAACTTCTCTCTATTATCACGGTTGCTTTGAATGTTAACAACTTTGATAATTTACATATAAATATATATAATATGTCATAAATCAATTTAATAAAGATCAATTATATCTTTAACATATATTTATTATTTATTTAAATAATAATTATTCATTATATTAATCAATTATCTCTACACATGCTTAAACATGTTGTGACTTGTTTGCAGCACCGCGATTTTTTCTCGACGCGTATTGTCTCAGTTTGATTGTGAATGTGAATGTGATCACAAGGTACTCCTTTTCAAAAAATGTCCGGACTACAAGGGATCGGTGGCAGTACTCTACAGTCCGAAAAATTCATCCGACATCATCTTGCGAAATGTTTGTCGGATTACCGTGAGTCTACTGTGCAAACATATACTCGAAAAACATTACCCACCTTCTGGGGCAGACAGTCGGGTAAAAAAATATTAACCTAATAAATAAAATTCTACGCACCTTCGCTATAATATAAGGTTTTTTTTTTTCTGTTATAAAGAACATTAAACATCTCGAACGATGAACGTCGATTTGATTGTTTCGCTTTTCCGACGCGTTAAATGTCCAATTCATCCGCACACTGCATTTCTGACATATTTATTGCAATTAGGCACCCAGAAATGGAAGGAAGTCTATCAGAAATACAAGAGTGTAAACCCATCCATCTAAATAAGTCTGTTTGTTGCCTGGTGGTATGAGTGATGAATATATATGAGAGTAGAAGCTTATTATTACTTATGTATAATACTTTCATGATATAATTACTTGCAATATTTAGCTCTTTATTGTTTGTTCCACACAACAACAAAAAAAACCTTACGAAGAGAAAGAACGACGACATATTTGTAAGTAAAAAATATGTTCATTTACCATATCAATCATCAGCCAAACTTAAGTCCTTTTTTTTTTTAATAATTCCCTCATATTTTCTACAATTGTTTCAATTCTTTTAAATTATTCAACCTATTCTTGAAGACAGTATTGTGTTGTACAATATATTATTTAGAAAATATTATGAGTAAATAGATTTTAATAATACAATAACCAACCATAGATAGATCAGGAGTGCACTGTATCAAAACATAAATTTGTTGTAGAATCAGCGAATTGTGGAGGATACTCGAATGTCTACCATTTAACATTATAAAACTTTGCATTTTGTATAATGAATATGAAGCTACTGTTGAGTTAATTCTAGTTATTGACATTGGTACTATATGGGCCACAGAAATCTTCGTCCTGGTCCAGAAGCCCTGATTTGGGACTTATTCATTTGGAACCTGAGGAAAAAGTCAACAGAATATAAAACGGGTAATGAAAACTCGAGCTCATTTAACGAATAGGGATGCAGAAAGACCCTTCTTAGGACCGGAACCTTTTTAGAGTACTTGAGTTTTACTTTAAGGACGTACCTATTAAGGTCTAGGATGGGTAATTACATGGCGTAGTTCTGGAACAAAATTCCAAGGCAAAGACCACTCGACGGAAAGCGCACAGATAAACCTGTCACTTAGCAGACATTAAGGTCATTACTGAAATGCTCACTGATGTATCATCTAAAGAACATCGAAAAATTGATAATTGTGGCTTCTGCAACGAGACGGAAACATTACTATGCTGCTGCGAGGTTGTTGACAAAAGGCTAAACTTTCTAGGTGGTCCATTTCCCTTACCAAGTGAGGCATCTTGACTGGTTTTGTCAAGGTCCTGTGCCTGGTCTGGAGAAAATAACCATGGGAAGTAAGAGCGAAAATGTTACAATAAACCTTTCCAAGTTGTAAGAACGGGAGGCTTTGCCTCGAACTCACACCAATGTTATCTTATCTTGCCATAAAAACAAATATGATCATACTTTTGAAGGCTAATATTCAGACCAGTTCCGTGTTATACGGCTGACAAAACTAGTTTTCACTTATATACTAAAGATGTCTCTCATATACTCCCAGCCGTTTCCCACCCGATTCTGTCAAAAAATATGGGTTCCTATTTACAAAAACAATCCCCAAAAGTTTTAAACAGAACCAGCCATAAGAATCTGCCTAAACTTTAATCCCAAAAAATGATTAAGGTTTTGTATATGAATGTTATTTCTCTGGGAGGCATAAGGGGATCCCCAAAAATTACCTGGAGTGATTAAAATGGAGTAAGCAGTATATAAATGATGCATTTGATTGATACAGTGAATCAACTAGATAGCTCCGGGTCTACATCTAATAGATGTATTTAATGATTGTGGGATGTGGTTTGGTTAAATGAACAAAACGTCACCACACTTAAATAATGTTACACTTAAATGTTAAAAATGTATTTGCTGTTATTTTCATTAATTCTTTATACAGTTTTTTATATTAATTTTTTTTTTTTTGCTATTTAAAATGGTTTGAGGTAATTTTACTTTTGAATCAAATTGTTGAGAAACAATGAGAAAGTATTGATTGTTCAACCCATCACGGGTAGTAGGTTGGGGTGCTTTATTATTGAACAACGCACTAGCCATGAGTTTTGACGATATAGACGTAATTATAATTCGGGTAATTTTATATGTAAGAACTAACTTTTAATTGTGAGTGTCTTGGAATGGGGATATCATTCTCTGATAAATGATGGTCAATTTTTGTGTTTTTAAAGTATTTATTAAGATTTGAATTGGTTTTTAAAAAATGAAAATATCTTCGTCCATGGGTCTGTAGTACCTATGTATATGGATATGTTTGAAGACACGATGATATATATTTTTGATTAAACATGGTTGACTATTTCTTTTGCTGCTTGCGAAAGATGAAAAAGAAAATGCTTTCGGGTTGACATGTACAAACAGGTGAGTTGGTATTATGTAGTCACCTTAGATAGATAGATAGATACATCTTGGGGTCTAAAAAGTAGACCACTTCGACCTTATAGTCCATTGTGCTCCGCCTTCCACTTCAGCCAAGGAGCTATTGTCAGGAGCTCTTCGAAAAATTGAAATTTAGGATTTAAGTTTTAAGCAATATGTTTTTTTTTTACAAATATTTATGTTTATTTCAAAAATTAAATTATTTGAAACGATTTAATTGCAAAATTTTTAAGTATTTAGAGTTGGTGCAATGGATGAGATATCAATGCATTTAGTATAGAACAAACTCCCCACCCCCACTTTCCCTCAGCAGTTTCACAACAACCTTAAGTATCATAGACTTCTTATTTAATTAATTCCCCTTTATAAAATGATTTCAAATGATATCTGAATATTGGAACATTTTTTCTCGCTTTTTTGAAGTCGGTTAAAAATTAATAAATATACGAGTAAGTTATTATATAATCATTTTTTTCTTTTTCAAAAATCAAATAATTGTTCAATTACGTGTAAAAAAAGTGAACAATTTAATATAATAATCTGAAGTATCCTATAAAACGTTTTTGACTAAATTGCCGCGCTATACAAGTACACGGTACTTCTGATATCATATATATATACATGTTTTCACACAAATTTGTACATAAGAAATTGTTTGTTATGCAGTTTATCATTAAATAGAATCGATAAAAGATAAGAAATGTCATCCAATGCTCGTTTTAAGCGGTTCGCTGTCAAATCGAAAGTTATCGGAATTCGAAGAAGTTGTAATTAATATTTCTTGTAGTAGAAAAATTAATGGTACCATCAAAAAAATGTGCTATTTTCACTAGTATAGTTTTTTTTTCTCTAAAACTCTGATTTTTTCTGAGAATTGTTTGAGCTTAGTTTTTGACAATGATAGGTTCAGTTTTCATTTCTGCAATAAAAAATGTTCAAGGCTTCTAGGACACGTTTAATCAAACATAGAATCTTTTGGCGAAGAGTTTCCTAAAGAGATGTCTAAGATTAAATTAAAAACACTATATGTTACTCCCATATACTACATGTGAATATATTATATTATTTATTGAATGGGAAGTAAAATGAACATAATATATAAAAAAATTATAAAACATCAATCAAATACGGTAGGTATATTTATATATATATATATTTTTCAATTGTAAAATCTGAAAGGAGAGAATATAAAATTGATGTGTATTAGTTCGTTGCTTGCTTGTGTATTTTGACTTACTTATTTATTGTTTGATATAAGATTCATGCATTTAATTTAATGTCAGTTTAGATGAGCTTCTTTCAAATCATAAATTAAATTGAAGATAATAGTACTCTAACACTATATAACAAATACCCAGTACGTGTGATCCAGTTATTGAAGATGTTCTACTCGGAACTCGGAGGTTGTTGGTTCGATTCTCATAACTGACCCGCACAGGCTTTGCACTGTAATTGTGTCTAAACTATTGGTAATATTGAATAAATGTTTCAAACAAAAGTCATTTACAGAAAAAGGAGAGGATTCTTCTCTCAAAGATTTTGTCTATTCATGACTTCACTTTTAAGATCTAGTGCACACACAGAAAATTTCAGCTAATTATCTGTTTTCCTTTTTCAATTATCGTGTCTATGGACAGACGGGCTGACGAATGGATATGTAGAAATGGAATAATTATGGCAATGAAGACTAATACTTATGGAGAAAAGTTTTTTCTCCATTCAATATTTTCAACTATTACAAAGTCGGGACTAAACTCATAATAATAGTAATAGGAGCCAGCCAGCCAGTTTTCCGATAAGTTGGGCAAAGACCTATTCCAAAATACACGACTCGTGTTTATTCACAGCTGCCCTTGTCCAGTAACCACCCGCAAAGGAAACCAGATTCGTTTCGCCAGCGTCTATTAGGACGACCTTTCTTACGGATACGATTATACGGTGTCCATACGGTAGTCCGTAATGCCCATCTACAATCCTTAATTCGCGCAATTTCCATTTAAGACTCTTTACACTAACTACAACGTCTTTAGCTTGAGTTTTTTTACTAATTTCGTTGCAGCTTTTTTTGCGAACTCTAAGCGTATGCCTAATATTGAGCGCTCCGTGCTTCATTGGAAAGTTAGGAGTTTTGTGTAGGCAGGCGCTTGTTTGCGAGCCATAAGTTAAGATGGGCCCGACACATGTATCCAAAGTGTTTATCTTTAAACTTAGAAACAGTGAATTACTCTTAAAAGCATGCTTTACAGCCCAAAATCCCTTCTACGTGTTACTCTGAGATTTTACTGAGATTTTGAGAAACTCATAATTATTTTATATATACATTATAGTTCTACGGGTCTCAAGTGGATTACAAAGATTAGCGAATGACGAGTTAGTTGTATCCATAATATAGTTTAACAAAGCCTTTAAAATTGTAGGTAAAATGCAGACCTATTATGACCAAATTTTTCCGAAATCAAATTCTAATAAATCGAACTCTACCCGAATGTATAGTGAGAGTGTATCTTAAACATGTCTATCGTACATGTATTTGTGTATGTATGTATGTATGTATGGTGACATAGCGGTATAATACAAAGTATAACAATTCTATAGCACTAATTTAGCTCGTTCCTTCCGATACTTGTGAGCTCCGATGGTTGGGCTCCTTCTCACCCCTCTATTCTATTTATAATATACATTAATTCATTCCATACAATTTAATCCATCAATTTAATGTTGTGTATTTGACGATGATGATGATGATAGCGAAAGGAAACCAATTGTTGTAATTCTTTTTTCATTCTTTTTTAAATTGACAATATCGGTCTATATACAATTCTCAATTCTCGTACAGTATGCGTCCAAAATCTTGTTGTAGCGGTGTGAAAACCAAAATCGTTGCGAAAACTAACGAGAGCAGACCGACCACATGTTTTTTGTTTCTTTTATTAATCATGTTTTTATTAATTCTTATTCACTTCCACCATAGATAGATCGATTGTAGAGGCTGCCCTGGAAGGGCTACACTTCGACCATAAGGTCCATTGTGGTCCAATCTTAAAGATCAGGTAATTTATTTCGATCTGAAGACCAGTAAGTTGTTTTTGATCCAGATCATTTGCTTGAATTGTTTTTAGCAAATTACTATCTTTAGGATTTATGTGTCTTGAGCCTCAGAATGTGTGTTTGGTATTATAGTCATCACCGCAGATAAATCTATTTTACTAAGACTATTGAAAAAACATTTCTTGGCTAATTGATTGTCTAGGTGGGACGTGGACAGCTGATATTTTTCAATTTCGTAGTGTTTTAGATTACTTTTATAATAACTGCTCTTCTTCCCAGAGTTTTTCCACTTGGATGTTTGGTATCGTAAACGCAATAACTTTTTATGTTTAAATAGCATCTCATTGTGAGGTCTCAGAAATTAGAACTATATCGATATCTCGATCCGTGAGGAAAGTTTCAAGTGCTAGACGACGGTTTGGATCATTTGGATTATGTTTTGGAACATTTTATTTTATTTTGGAAATAAAACCAGTTAATAGATTGACCATAACGCTGTTTCGTTTTTACTTCACTTTTACGAGCTCAGTAAGGACTCTGTAATGGCTGCGAAATTGTTTTTCCCGCTGTGATTATTACTGATTATATTTATTACAGATATAATTGACTTTTAAATCATGGGATTTTCAGACAAAGTCTGTATATTTAGGATTTGTGGTTGTTCTCTTCAGATGTTTTTAAATAAAATGTTTAGGCTTTTCTCTTGTGAAGTTATTTCAGACTCATACTGTATATTATAAATAGAAATTAGTTTTTATTTATTGAAAGTTAACAACTTAAGAGCGAACGCCGATTCAACCCCTTTGTAGTGTGTGACACAATCTGTGTGTGTGTGTGTGTGTGTGTGTGTGTGTGTGTGTGTGTGTGTGTGTTCATGTATCTTAAATGTTTAATTATTGTATTCAATCATATGAACAAAATACATTAATGATGCTAAAAAGACCGATCAAGAACCAATTTAGTAGGGGATTCAATACTATCACTATATATATTGTTACAATAAAGGCTACAGGCCACCTACGAAGTGATACTTAAAGACTATATGATTGGGGTATTTATACTGTTGAAAACTATCCTGGTAAGAACTTTAATGGCTTTTGACTACGGATGAATTTCAATTGTGAAAAAATACATCAGTCTTTCTAACCTTAAAGGAAAAGTTCATTTTCTAGATAAACAAGCGGTGTCCGATCAAAGTAACTCTAGTTTTTGCTAACCCAAAAGGGGTTAAGTAGGGAATATTAGTTTGTATGGAATAAACGTTTTTGGAAATGCATCCACAAAGGGAGTAAAATAAAGGACGAATAAAGGTAATTTTGTATTTAGGCATTTAATATTTGACAAAAGTCGGATGGTTCCTGAGAGGTTGTCGATGGGAAATCCAATCGGGTACATTACTAGTAAATTAATACGTTTGAATTTGAAAATTAATTAAATCCAAACTGACCAGGGTATATTGTGGACCAGCCTAAGCGTTTTTTGGCCCTTAAAACTAGCAACTGAATAAATATAACCCCTTAAGAAAATGACAATGCGCTATAAATCGATTGATCAACTATACCGTACCAATTTCCAACTAGTATTTAAAGAAAACCATACTCGTAAATTGTAAATTATAAAATATTTCCCGTAAACTAATGATTTGATTTAAATATTATTGTAAAATAAAGTAAAGTAAAGTAAATGGTTGACAATTTTCTAATATTAAAATAATAATATAAGTTAACGAAGTAATGAAGATGCTATTATAATTTATTTAACATCATTTTCAAGAGTTGATAAGTCAATCAGTGGCAGACAAGACCCCCCACAGATACTGGTAATTGGGTGCTGAGATCGCGGCTCATGACATACACAACTTCGTATATACTATACCATATAACTTATATATATATATATATATATATATATATATATATATATATATATATATATATATATATATATATATAAAGCATTCGAGGAGTTCCTTCTATATATTATAACAACTTATTTCTTCTATATTATTATGTAATACATATTATTATAGTATATACACTATATTTATGTATGCATCTTATATGATGATGCTTTTATACAAAATATATATACAATACTAGACACTGTCGAAGTACAGTCGAACAGTCGAAGTACAGTTCGAATCATAGTCGAATTTGAAAATCTTATGTATTGTATGCTCAAGAACAAAATTCACTTCTACAAACAACGACTTCAACGACGCAATTAAAATCGATCTTGGCTGAGGATCAAACTCAAGATCCCAAGCTGTCCGGACTAGTGTTCTACCAACTGAGTTATCCAGAAGATTTCGTCTTATATGCCTCGTAAATGTAGTCGGAATTATAGAAAACGCATATCGGAAAAATAAACTTGGGTCGGAAGAAATGCAACGAGCCTAAAAAGTCCAGTGCCAAATTAATACGAGCATTCAAAAGGAATTAAAAAAAAACCATTACGTAGCTGGCTCATCGGATATACAGTGGCCAACGACAGTCCAAACGTCTACTGATCGTGCTTTCAGGAAAAATCCATGGCACGGACCCTTGTAGAACTGTGCCTTTCTTCTTTCTTAAAAATTCTGTTTACACCAATTCTTTGAATCATTTATATATGCTGATTAGATCCTTTACAGTTTTTTTTTCGAATTCCGCATCGAAGAAGATTTTTTTTTTCATTTTCATAATGTGAAAATTTCATTTTATTTTCAACAAAAAAATAATGCAACAAATATTTTAAAACCCTTTCGAAAATAAAGTTGCAATTTGACTATGGTGAAGCTTTTCGTGAGCATATTATATACAAAAGGAAAAGTAAATGAAATTTTGAATTAGAGAAACTTAAAATTACATGTTCTGTTACCTATATTCACTTATTATACTTCTCAAGATGTAAGAAGCAATAGTGTATTAATATATTAGGAATGGAAATTTAACAACATTTACTACGAATACAAGTACAAGTACAAGTTGTTTAGATTTAGATTTAGATTATTTGATTTTAGATTTATTTAACAAAGGGTGTGTAGTTCAGTACCTACATACATTATTATCTATCAGTCAGTCAAATAAATTGCTTTACATTCTAGTATTTGTTATAAATGTAATTATTATAAATATCAAATATGATATATGTTAACAGGACCGGATTTAAGGCAAAATTGTCTTTGGTTGTTTAGTTGTTCCCTCCACAATTTGATTGTAATTGCTTCACTTCCTAGTGAACCTCATTATTGCTTAATAACAAATCGCCAATAAGTTCAGAAGTTTGGTCATGGTATAGTCTATTGTGCTCCCTCTTCATTTCAGTCTGACGATATTCGCTTCTCCCATATTTTGACAATAGCCAGGAGTTAGATTATCAGGTTTTCCTGAAGGTTCATATATTCGGGGTATAATGCCTTAGACCGCTCAGCTACTTGGACTGGTAAACCTCGTACCACATTTATCATTTGCATTGTGGAGTTGTTTAAAAGGTTCTGGTTCATTTCTGGAATTTTACAATTCATCAGTTTACACGTCGTTGCAAATACTGCAGTTTACAAGTTGCGTATCCTTACGTTTGAATGTTGAATGATTATGAACAATTGAAAACATGGATTTATTTCTTTGTCCCACCAATTTAATTTTGACCATATGGTCCATTGCATTGTTTGTACGTTTCTAGCTCTTCAACACCTTTATTTAGTTTTTACATTTAGTAATCTTTCAAAATATTTTCAACTTCTCCTCCTCTCAAAGCATTTGCGCCCAAAGCTACAGCTTACACAGCCTCGTGATAAGCCCGACCCTGTATGAATTACATCGTTACATAATTATTTTACCATACTTATAATTCAGACACTTTACTAAAGGGTGTCCCAACATGAACTCTGACGTTTTCAAGTTTTCATAATACATATTTTTAGCGAATTCTTAAGAAAATTCAGCTATTGTAATTGTACCGATGGAATGATTTCCGTAAGAATTCTTCAAATATAACGGATCATAATCCGGTGGATTTAGACGTAGAGTCGCGAAACTTGGGCGACAAAACTCGAGAAGTGGTAAAATTTTAAAGGCATTTTTATTTTGAAAGAGAATTGACATTGAAAGGGTGATACAATTTGGTGATAAAAAGGGTGATACTTTTATTAGTCTTTTTATTAAACGTGCTTACAAAGGCTAAAACAAAAGTGCTAACTTTCGTAAAAATGTCAGCTTATTTTGGGACACCCGTTACATGTTTCAAATAAATATTAATATAGTTGTTTTATATACAAGTATTTGATTTGACACACATTTATCTAATTATGATAATGTTTAGTTTGTCAAAACCATTCCGACAAATTGGATTTTACAATTCTTAGGGTTCATAGTCATACCAGGCACCCTTTCGCTATATTTGCATTCGTTTTCCTCGTGACCATCTTTGCTATAAAGCTATAATTATCGAATGGTTGTACGCCTAAAAAAAGTTATACAAGAGAGTTAATCGACTTCTTTTTGTTTAAGAATCAATTAATTTTTGTTAAAGAATTAATTAATTTAAGAATAATGTTGTTAAGGCAAAAGTTAAAACTTTGGTTCTCACTCGAAGTCCAGAGAAACACATTGTCGTCTCGTCCCAACACCAGAGACAATCGAATGCTATATCATTTTGAATCTTTTTAGCGAATTGTCGAAGAACATGTGGAATATCCTTCTTAATATAAGTAAAATGAAAAAAAATTTATAATGAGTAAAGTTGTAGGACATTATACTATACAGACCATTTTTTTGTAACTGTAGTTATTTACGATTTTTCTCCAGGTAGCTAGATAGATAGATTGTAGAGGCTGCCCTGAACGGGCTACACTTCGACTATAAGATCCATTGTGATGCCTAAGGATGTGAGGATATGGCGACTATGATACGAACTATGCCGATATTCATTTGGAGTTCATGAAGCAAACTGCAGAAATCTTCTCAAGCATAGCCGGTTACTTCGTTCTTGTGTCCATACGCCGACAGTTTAGTCAATTAACCACCACTTTTTTGTTCTTCTTAATAATTGAAAAACTAACGATGTCGGGATTCGAACCGGACTGGTTAGTTGGACTGATTTTCTCCAGGTAACTTAATTTCATGTATTAATGTATTATAGTTCCTTTCTCTGGGCAAATTCACACAGTCTATTTAGCTCTTTAGTATCGAATTAGTTTTTTTTTTTATAGGTAAATAAAACTCGATATAATTGCATTTAACGCTTTGAAACTATGAAAACTATTTACACAATTAATGATGGTGTTCCTTTCCCGACTTGTTTAATGTTTCTAGAATTGTCTAACATACACATTTCACACAAACTGCAGAAAATTGTTTACTTTACTTGCACATGAGAAACGTGGATGTATAATTTACGCATCATAAATATATATAATTTTCTTCAAATGATGAATGTCTATGACAGGTTGTATGAAAAATTGTGTATGTTTACCTACTAATTAAAACCTCCCTTATAATCATTATGTTTACAAGTAGAATAAATATTATCATGAATCTTTTATTTATTTATATGCAGCAAATGAGGGGGCTGTGATCAATCATAAAAACATAAATGGGGAGACTTGGCCAATATTGTGCATTCTTTTATATACAGTCACTTTTTTTAGCGAATTTCCTGAAAGGAAATAGAGCTATTGGTCCCGTACCGAAGTCAAAATTTCGCAAAAATTTCTTCAAATGTCCATCGATCCTACCTTGTAGATGTCAAAAATCACCATCTGTAAAATTTATATATATATATCTATGGACATATATATATATATATATATATATATATATGTGTCTGTCATCACTCTAGCGATCACAGTTTTCATTTTATCGGAATGAAATTTGGTATTTGAGGCGCTTTTGGTATTCAAAAGGTCAAGTTCGTTAATGGGTAAAATCGGACGAGGGGAAAGGGGGGGTTTAGAGGGAGGGAGAAACACAAAATTTGACATATCTCCCTTAATATTCGAAAAATCGAAAAATTTATAAGAAATTAAGTTTTAGGTATTCAATTTTACTGTAGTTTTGTTTCTTATCATTTTTTCTGTTACCCTAATATTTACAGAAATATTGACGGTTTAAGATTGAAAACTAAATTCCTCACTATCTCTGTACATATTAGAGTTTGAGCAAAAATGATGAGATGATGAATTGTAGCAAACATGATTTTCTACAACTTTATTCCTTACGCATTTTTTGATTGTTCTAATATTAAAAGAGATATTTTGTATTTTGTGTTTTCTTCTTTCTTTATGCCCCCATTTCCCCTTCACGTATGATTTTTATTTATAAAATTGGCCTTGCAAATACTAAAATCATATACGACATTTTATTTTGATCAGACTAAAATTGTGACCGCTAGAAAGTGATTTATGTATTTTAAGGAAATTCGCTAAGTTGAAGCAGCTCCTGCGTAACGAATTTTTTTCTTTGTAATATTAAATTTGTTGTTGTTGCAGTCTTAGAATACTGCAACGTTTTTTAGGCGTAACCTGTATACGCACTAAGTTCTTTTAATTAAACCTTCGAATAACAATTTTAACAATTAAAATTTATTGGATTACAACAATGAAGTTAAAAACAATCAATTTTTGCAATAATTAACAATAATTCAGCAAAAATACTTAACAATATTCGCGTTTATAACACAACAATATAACTAAAACATAGTTGCTTTGAATCGCTTGTTATCTGTTTCGTATCACATGTAGAATACAACTTGTTGTAACTCGATAGTCGTCCGATTATCATATATACTCAATAGATCTATCTATCTAGAGCATCATTCTCGAATCTTGAATTTCTCGAATGCAAAATTAATAAAGCAAGGAGAAATAAAACTGACATGATTGAAAGTTCATGAACTAACTAGAAGCACATTGCTAGAGAGTTAATGGAGGGAATTCGAGCTCTAGACAAATACGTTTTTGCTGTTCTGTTTCACTTGAGTAGTTTCGCCCAAGTTTCCTCCAAACTACAGTAACAATGATGAATGCTGATAATGATTTGATTTAAAAAGTATTTCATTCAATTGCTGCAACAAAGATTGGTCTACTGACTGTAGTTTGAATTCAATATAAATTCATAATAATAAGATAAATGAAATGTATTTACTTTTTGATTAAACAATTGACTTTCAACAACAACAACAACAACAACAATAATAATAATCTTTGATCTGGTTGTAAACAATTATAATATGATATTAGTTAGTATTACGATATTACATAATAAAATAAAATATGGTTGGTAAATGAGATTTGGTATGGTATGAGTAAAGTTAGCTCATGTAAAGTTAACGTCTCATATCATATTTCATACATCTCTGACAAAGTCACCCTCCGATATTGGGTCCCAGGACATGTGAGAATAGAGGGGAATGAGATAGCGAATGGTCTGGCGAGGAAGAGACCCATTCTGTGGACTAGGCGATCACTCCTATCGAGAGGAAATCAAAAACGAAGAAAACACCAAGAGAACCACACTCTGGAGTAACCATCTAGGGGTTCAGGCAGGCCTAGAATCTTCTCGGGAACTATAACCGTAAAATATACGAAACCTGGATTGGCCTGAGCAAAAATAGACTGCGCTTCGGACGAGGTTACAGAGGTTACAGAGGACACCTTAAGAAGCTAGCCTTGAAAAATGAGGGCAATCGCAAGTTTTGTGGAGAAATGGAGGAAATTCCGGAAAACCTCCTAATCAACTGTGACGCCCTGATACTCAAAATAATAAAATGTCTGAAAGTCTACCAGATTCGTGTAGGGAAACTACAATCCCTATATCCAATCCAGGTCCTATACTTCTTGAAGGAAACAGGACTGGACGAGGTACTCTAAGACTACTCCTAGTTAGGCACTAAATTGGGGTGCACAATACATTTTATTGACAGTGCACCAAATTCCCCGGATAATTTTTGCACCGGGGTCATGGTCTTGCTACGGCATATGTATTAAGACTTTCTGCAAGACCAAGAACAAGACGGTAAGACTACGATCGATATTGCTGTTCAACTATCCATATCGTTGCATTAGAATGATATACTCAAAAACTACAAACTGGTAAGAGTTAACTTATATCCAGTATAACACTTTACTATAAATATAACATGTTAGAGGAGTTTATTATAAATTATAATGTTGGATTCATAACTAGGAGTTTGTTATCTTAGTATTAAGCACAGCTGGAATTCTATTGGAACCTCCAACAACTGCTTGCTGTCATTTACATCTGAGAAAGATTACTTAACTAATCATCCGATATCACAAAATATATAGGTACAAAATATTATTATTATATACCTCCTTCTATATTAGATACGAAAATAATATATCTGGTGTGAATGGCACAAGACCTCTATGTACGTGTTACATCGAGAAGAACATTCCGCAAATGACAGTTCTCTTGAAGACGTGTTACGTATCGTGCTACCCGTCTGCGCTGGTGGCCTAACGCATAAATGAACAACGGATTGTAATAGTTTTAGAGAAATGCACTTGTCTATCAGATTATTCATCATTCTGTAATTTTTAATATATGTAGTTGAAAGTATCTTCCACACGTAGAATTTTTTTTAATGGTCCTTACGTTACTAAATTTGTAAAAATTGACAATTAAAATTTGTATGTTTATCATATAAAACTGACCTCGATTAATGTTGTCAAACACGTTTTATTAAATATCAATAGTAATTTTCCTTCGATACTTTTAAAAAACTGAGAATAATTGAAGATATAACCAATATCTTTCTACAAAAATAACACGCGGCATTAGTTATTGTTTAAGTGTTCAACTTAAACAAAAATTCCATTATGTAAACTACAATAGATCAAATAAAATATAGTTGAGGTACAGTGTTAGCGCAACAAAAAGTAACACTGTACCTCAACTATATTTTATTTGATCTATTGTAGTTTACATAATGGAATTTTTGTTTAAGTTGAGCATGACTGCTCTTTGGGAACGTCCTTAAATGAAAACATTTTGAATTTTTTTCGTATAATTTTGGTTGAGTCCACTGCTATGATGAGTTCATACAAGATAGACTTCTTAATATTACATTTGGAATTAACTATGGTGTTAACCGTATAGTAGCCGCGTTTAATTTTCTGAAACCGGAATTTACATTCTGTGAGAATGCCTAAACCCCTCTCTCAAAAGAAACTATCCTTTAGGATGGACAGATCTCCAGCCACTATCAAGATCATAGGACTCCTGGAACACTTTTGAAGAAAAGGTGGTATAATAGCTTAAATTGGTCGCAGTACAATAGCTCTTTATAAGACTTGCTCCTGACTCCATACAACAAACTATCGTTGTATGATGTATCATGGAGGTAATAATAATTGGTTTGTTATTATAGCAGCAGACTCTCATACTTACGTTCTGTTTTTAGCTGCCTTCTCTTCTGTTTATGTATTTACAATCTACCTACCTACCTCAGGAAGACCATAATAGACCGAATCCTTTACTTTTAACTACAGCACAGCACAGTAGCAATCATTATCACTCGTGACATTTCCATGAAATGTTCTAATGTGTGTTCTTCTACATATCCAATGTTTTAAGTCTCTTTGTTTCGTTGGTTTGACTACATGTGGCGAACTCAAATAGCTAATATTAATTTAAGCAGCGCACATTGGTGGTTTAATATTATATATATATATATATATATATATATATATATATATATATATATATATATATATATATATATATATATATATATATATATATATATATATATATATATATATATATATATATATATATATATATGTTTGTAATCATTATTATTCCCTGTTCAGGACTCAGGTCATTGTATAGTCAGGACTTACTTTACTACTGTTTATGTTTTTAAATTATTTTATTTATTCCAAACGTTTAAGATATGACCGTAAAAACGTTCATGTGCTACGCTAGGGTCAAATCAGTACTATTTTTAATAAAATTTATTTAGGATTTTAAAACAGTTGTAAAGATTATATCAATAATCTTCTAAACGATTTATAACCTTTTAATATTTGTCCTAAATATTTTAAAATATTTAAAGATCTGTCAATAAACTATACTGTATATATTTATGTGTATGTGTATATTTTTTTACTGTGCGCTGTCGCCAGTTTTCAAAATATGGTGGCAAAAACAAACGTAAGAAAACAGTTTTAATTTTATTTAATAATTAATTCAAACGTTCGTCAACAGCATTTTTTTAATGCAATTATATTAACTGCGTATTTCAAAGAATATTTATAAAACATTATTTATTATGGTCTCTACTTTAATAATATAGTTATTATAATTTTAAGCACAAACATATTCTGTTCTCCATAGGACGCTGACTGTGTTAAACGTTTGATTTTTAATCGATAATTACTCTGTGAAATGATCGTCAACAGGTTTTAAATTTTTGAAGGAGGATAACTACTGAATAGAGCTATTCAATTCCTTAACATACAGAATATAAAACATTATACAGGATAGCTCGATCTCTCGTGTTTTGACGTTGTTTGTACTTACTGATACACCGACCTATGGCCCTATTTGGTTATCGAGATGGATCTTTTATACATTTAACTAGCAGTAGCAATTATTGTAAAGTGTGTTAAAAAAGACAGTTAAAAAGCTTTGGACATCTTATCCGGCAAGACAGGTTTAACATCCAAAAGTTAGTGCTTTTTGGAAATCTACCGTCTAAAAGAATGCAAAGGAGAAGACCATATACGTGGATGGATAATTTAAAGCAGTGGCCAGGAATGAACTTGGAACAACTAGTTCGTACAGCAGATCAGAGGAAACTTTGGAAGAGTGTGATATCCAACATCCTTTAGGGGTGATATGGAACTATTCAATCAACCAAACAATCGTTGTTGTAATGTGTGAGTTTTTCGACAGGAAATAAATTGAAGTAAAATTAATTATAAGGAAAATTTAAAATCCATCCCCTCATTTAAACCCCATTTTTCTTTGGCCGAGTTTGCCAATGAACGAACTTGGTGATATGTATAAATAGATATATATATATATATATATATATATATATATATATATATATATATATATATATATATATGCATTCTTAAGATCTTAGTAGTGTCTCTCACTATATCAATGTTTTTCTAATATGTTTCCAAAATTTTCCATAATATATTGAAATATGTGACGCCAATGTACAATGGATGGATTTCATTTTGATAGTTTGTACACAACATTGACTGAATATAACATGATCTAAATTATAAACCACAAAAACCTCAAAGTAATTAACCATCAAATTTCATATTAATTAACAACACATTATTCTATCGTTGTTTTAAAAAAAAATTACACTCTATTTGTTAATTTACGCTTTTATTTTACGTTACTTAACGGGGACCAATTGAGCTGGAAATTCTGTAGACGTGTATATTTCATCGTAATAGATCTTGAAATTATTCACCGGAAATAATAATTTGGTGGAGGCGTCGATAAATCAATGACAAACATTAAAAAAATGTATATTTAAAAAATATATAAAATATAAGCACTAACAAGTTAAAAAGAATTACTGGTATAAACTTGAGACGCTTTGTATTGAAAATTTTATTGATGAGACTATGTTGATTTCATTTAGTACGGCTTGATGTCATGATAACTTCAAACGGAAAATCGTTACAAGAATCAAACTTCAAAATAAGAATGGGCAAAACTAAAACACCAGAAGTAATCTTCGAGTCGAAATTAAGGGCATCATTAGAGCATCCAAGTCATCTTTTTTTTCTTTCTTTTTTCTTGAATGTTTCTTTTTAGATCATCAATAGAGCATAAAAGTCGTCAAACAAAGGTAAAACGTCTTAAAACTGATGGCCTGTTTATAATTTAGGTCATCAATAGAGTCTCAAAAACGTAGTTGTCCAAATTTAATCCGCTTTTCATAAATGGCATGGTATGTCCGCGAAAATTGAGTATAGGCCTTATCACTGTCTCAGACAGATGAGAGGTCTTTGATTAATAATCATAATTAATAATCATAAAGAGATGATTTTGTATATTTACTGCATTATATAATTGATTCAACGGGTATTTTGTCTGGTAGATATAATTAATAATGTAATATGTTGTTCAAATTGAATAAAACATTATGAAAAGATGGAGAGGAACAAAAAATGATGATCACTTTGGGTTGGGTTCGATTGGAGTTTGAGGTTGTAATGATTTGCAAAATACAAAAAAAAAAAAAAAATGATTAAAATGTTATAAAAAAAGTAAAGTCAACAAGACACTTGAAAATTCAAATAAATCATTTAGTAGATTATAAATTTGTAATTAAAAAATAAATTCAAACATTAAAAAATGATCAATTATTTGTGTCTATCTATCTATATATGTATCTATGTATCTGTGATAGTATGAATGAGTATATATATATATATATATATATACTACTATAATTGTATAAGCTTATACATATATGTATCTATTGTTTTCACATTTTGTGAATCTATAATACACGGTGTATAAAAAGTACCTACCCAACTAGTGAACAAACGTTTCTACTTGCTAATTATTTAGGTTCGTTTAGACTACGGCACAATATACCGTACATTTAGTGTATACACCGAGTGACTATGTGTGCACACGTGTGTCTCTAATTAATCATACTAATTTCAGTTATTCTTTTGATATTGGCTCACATACATTGAAGATTCCTAGCCTTGGTCGGTAGTTTCTTAAGGGTCTTATAGAATTTAAAATTTCTTATTGACATTTGCTTGGAAAGTTGAATGTTCATTATAAGAGGGAAAAACTACCCTCTGAAATGAAGAATATTTTTCGAACGTCAAATAGATTCAGCACAAATTAACAACACATATTTGAAATTAAAACATCGCATTAACAATCGCTTAAAGTAGTAGTAGAAGTCCTTTAGAGCCCACCGTTTTCTAGGCGTTTTGGCAACTTCCAAGGGTCCACCGTCTCCATTTCCTTTCGCTATAAGATGAGGTCCTTGAATCTACCCATCTTTTTAAATGAATTACAAGAGAGAGTTTCACTCTTATTGTTTCACAGATCTACTATTTCGACTGTACCGAAAGTTAGGAACCAAATTCTAGGTTTGTACGGGCATTGTGTCAGACGGTGAGAGGACGTCCAGGATTATCCGACCAGTTACAGTTCACGTTTTCCTCCAATCTCACAAGACATAAGTACCCATAAGGTCACTGTATAATCTGCAGTGGTCGCCAAGAACCTTAACCAGAAGTTTGTTGTCTTTCTGGTTCGTCGACATACTTTTTATGGTAGCGTCCTTAGTTTCACCCACTCCACAGAGCTCTGGAAATATATAAATTTTGAAGCTCGGTGTATATGAAGTGTGTGTGCGATATAAATACATGTAGTCGATATGAGACGTGAAAATTGAGGAAATACTTTTACAATATTATGTGTATATTGCATGTATAAAATTGTATATATTAGTTATTTGGTGGATAACCCATCCATCCTCACTCACAGAGACAGACAGACAGACAGACAGACTGACTGACTGACATCATAATAATTGTGAATTCAATTTCTGCTAGTTTCAACTCTCACAATTCTACACTTTAATTCGCCGGCTTATCTATTGTATTCGTTTGTAAAGTGGCGTATTCGTTGGCGTATATGTGTTATGCAATGCCTGGCAATGTGTATATATGACTGTGTATATAACAGGGGTGTTAGTTTTATTATGATTCTGTATGTATATGATGAAAATGGAACGCGAGGTGCGGGGGGTAGAAGGGTATACCAAAAAGGGGTTTTTGTGTGGAGTTTAAATGCAACCTTTCATATACATTTTATTATCGTCATGATTATGTGTACCAAACTACACACACACACACACAAACACACATGAAAATTCATTCATTCGCCCTCTTTGCGTCCTACGTCTCGCGTCACTCTGTCTCGTGTAATATTCTCCTCATAATATACCGGCAACACCTCAACACTTAAACATCAGCAATTTTGGTTGGATATTTCATCAAAATTAAATTTTAGATTACACTAGTAACATATTATTATATTTGACTATAGTTGCTATCGTGGCTTTGCCCGTGTAAAAGCGAAAACAATTGTGTGCATAAAAAAATGATTTCAAACAAGATATAATTTTATATACATACTACATTTATATTAATTTTCTTACACTTGGTCCTCTCTTCCATATCATTAGTTTTTAAGGAGCAATTTTTATATTAAGGCTATACCCGAAAATTTAGTCTCATTTTACATTTATTTTTTTGATCGGATATCACTTCTTTTTGTAAAGTTAAAAAAGCTGATGAAAATGTTTATAGTTTTTCGATGTGCTAAGAAATTAATGTCTCGACTAATAAGATTGTCAAAACAGTCCAAAATTTTCGATTTCGGGATAGAAATTTTGAGTTTTTATGATTTTCCTATCGGTTTGGGTAGAAAATTATAAATTCAATAGTTGTTGACATAAGAAAATGTGTGTTGCCTAAACTTAAGCTTATTTTCATTCAAGAACAATATTTAAATAGTTTAAACAGAGCTTTAAAATTGATTGATTATTGAAAATCGACGTATAACTAAACTTTATAAAATCAAATATATAACTTTATGACTGTATAAACCATCCATATTATATTATACCATACCTATGCACTCCAATATCACCCCACCTCCCGATATTTTTCCCAAAAATATATATGCAACTATATCCACATATATTAAAGAAATATATAGATATTAACTAATATTAAACAAAATTATCAGGCAATCAACATTAGTCGAGCTATTGCTATAGTCAGGAGCGTACATACCGATGGCAATGATAAAGGATTCCTGAGCTTGAAGAGCCTCCATATAAGTAAACAAAAATTCGTAAAATGTTATTCATATATTAGTAAAAAAAGATTACTAATATCAATACTGAAATAAGTAAATAATTGTTTATACTTCCAATCTACTGATAAAATCTCAGCCTTGATGAATATTAAGAATAAAACTAGACCAATTCGTCAGAGCTCTATTTTATAGGCCTGGTAATGATCTTTTGAGAGCTCTCGAAAATCAAATTTATTTGAAGTCTGTTTACGACAAAACGCATCCAAACCACTTATTTTGGTAGATTTGTCGAAAATATGCGTCAGGTAAAGTGTAGGCAATTATGATACACTTAAAGTGTGTCCCCACTTAAAGCTAGCTGCGTCACTGGCTATGGTACTGATATTAGTTTTCTATATATTCTATATATTAGATTGATAATAAAGAATAGTGAATTTATTTGAATCGCGGATGCGAATCCCAAGATTTATCTTTTTCGATTATTATTTCTGCAGGTATGCGATTTTTCATTTTTGACGTGACGCAATTGAAATTGAGCAGCATACAGGATTTCATGTAACAATGCAATACAGAAAAGTGATGATGAGTAAATGAACAGTTCGTTCGTTAGTGTGTTAGTTAGTATTTAGGTATGATATTCTATTTAATATAGATCTTCCGTGTTATAAAATTTATTATTATCTATGATGCTATCTATCTATATCATCCTTACTGTCTCCACACGAGCATTCAATACTGTTACAATTGCACCTCCCACCCATTAAGCTGTTGATGTTATGCGTCGTGATGCTGTTCGGTTACGATGGGTCGTTTATAGTTGGACGTCGCAGTTAGAGCCTCGTACATGACAATACATGTACAGATGGTCTCTTAAATATGCAAAGTTGAATCATCAACATTCAGGTAGATGTCGTGATTTAGAAATGTCAAATTGTTGTGGAGCGTATGTGTATAGAAATGTATAGCATAATAAGCCATAATTTTAGTCCAAGGCTGTACCGGTAGACACACGTTACACATATGATACTTGTCTATACGTGTATACAAATACTACCTAACATTTTTAAAAGTTGCAATCCGACAACGTCGCTTCTATTCCGCTAGTTGATATACTGTTTGTTTACATACATGTACTCGAATAGTACAACGTATTGTGACGTACAGTGTTGTCAAGTTGTATCTGTTCAGCATACCGACACGTATATTTACTTATAAAATGCTTTACTTTGACTTGTTATAACTAAACAATGAGACGGTTAATAATTATCGTTTTTTTTTAAATACGCAGAAAAAATCCTAATTGATAGGTATTTTTTTTCAAGTGTCGTTTTTTTATTTAAAAAAAAACACTGGTAGAAATACTGCTTAAAATGGGTCGTCTCCATTGCTCCCCATGTCAATTATTCGAACTTTAATTAAGTTTTTATTTATCATCAATGTCAAAATTTTTGACAAAAACTTTGTTACTTAATCAATTTTAAAAGTCAATCAATTTAAATTGTAAAGCGCAAGGTGAATAAATTACATGATCGGTATGTTTTCGCTACTGGATTCCACCTACCGGACGGTACGAACTCCCTTGATTTGCATACAACATACATAATATGTGGGCTGGTGGGTTATATGAATATGATTATATAGAGATGTTGAACGTAATACTAGATATGTGTAGGATAGACACACCACTCTCTACGGTCTACGCTTACTGCAAAACTAAGCTACGTTACGTCCATACGTTCGTACGTGCATACAAAGATAATGATTATACAGAGCAACAATCCAACACAATTATTTTGCACAAAATGAATAGAAATTAGTCAATTTCTGTTAAATTAAATGTGCATTAGTGTTAAGTAGACATATATACATTATCATCATCATCATCATCATCATCTCATATATATATATATATATATATATATATATATATATCTATATATATATATATATATATATATATATATATATATATATATATATATATACTGAGAATTATAAAATCTGCTCATATTTGCTGCTTTTATTATCATTATATTTTATCTTCGTCTCTATAGACAGACATGAGGCACCAGTAGGGTCAATATATTTCAACACTTTTGATAGAAGTAAAGGTGGTAATACTTCCGTTTATTTATTTACTTCCGTTTAATAAAATTGAACAGACCTGAACCGAATCAGTCTCTCACAATTTTGATTATTCTTGTAGTAACAGATACAACATTTTATTTAATTTTTAAACGTAAGAGTAAGATATAACACTTAACATGTATTATCATTACATATATTTTATAAATTCTCACTCACAAAATATAGAAAATACACACTAAAAAGTATAAATTCAGTTTATACTTCCATTTCTTTTTTACACATTTTAAAAATATACTACTTATCTTTGTTTATAAATAAATAAAATTATACATTATACAGAGAGTTACAAAATTGAGGAGTTTTATGAAATGTAAGATAATTAACATTTCAGGTCTGTTCATTTATTTTGAACGGGAGTGTACATCAATTGCTTTTATAGCCATGTCCCGGATGAGATTTTCTATCGGCAACTTCTCAGGAACCATCCTGACCGAAATTCCTTCAAAAGCCTAAATAACAAATTCCACGTTTCTTACTTCAAAAATGATGAACTTCCTTACAAATTTTCATATTCTATTTAACCCCCTTGGGAGATGAATTCCGAAAAATCCTCTCTTAGTGCTCACCTACGTTATATAAGGAACTCCTGTACAAAATGTCATGCTGCGAGACCCACCGATTTAACTAAACTTTACTAAACAAAAAGGATTTTCTTAAAGATTCTAAGATTGACACGTCTGGTGCTTCATAATAGATAGATAGACAACACTCTATTGCGATAACTATAGATACTGAGTTTATGCAAACTTAAAAGGGTACGTAACACTTAGAGTTATATAAATGTATGTACATATGTACGTATTATTAGGGAATACCGTGTATTTGGATATACCGTGGTTTCTATTTACCGAGGCCGGTATAGCCGGAGGTCAGCCAGGTAAATCGAGGTTGTACTGTAATTGGTAAATCGAGTAACAACTCGCACTTAAGATTCCAAAAATGTATAAGCCTTTACGAAAATGAAATGGATTCGACAAAAACGGCAAAAATTTGATTTAAGAACATTTATAGAGTTGATTGTACACGGTCACTCCACAAAATGTATATTGTATAGGGTATTATATGGTGTGTTCTTGTTACGTATAATATTTAAATTTGATACACCCCGTACATGTAATAAATAGATAACTGTTATATTAAATACGATGAATATAATTATTATTGTTAAACAATTTAATAACGCTTTAATTTCAATTTGATATTACAAATTATATACATTATATTTTAAATATATATATATATTGTATAATATATATAATATATTATACAATATATTCAGTTAGTGAGATTGTAAAGACAAATCTACATGTAAATATAGGGTGTCTTCTTAAATATTTAATTAAAAAGTATTTGTGTTTGTAATTTTTAATTCAAAAGTCGGCAAAATACTGCAATATATAGTTCCTAGAAACTTTTTACTGACTCAGCAACACGAATTATTTCTCGAAGTTATATTCCATCCCTGGGTTGATCCAAGGAGAGGACTTAAATCAAAACGTGATTCATGCTCTGTTTTTCTGATACATTTTCCTCTTCCTATACGCTCTTTTCCCATTCTGAAGAAAACCAGCGGTTCCCTCAACCACCAACTGGAGAGATGTGAGATATAGAATGACATCAATTGCTGCCGTGACACACGTCCTTGTAGCTCCAGTAATGCATAGGCAGGCCAGCCGTTGCACTTTGTTAGGGTATTCCTCGTAGTGCCAAGCTTGGTCCTTTTGCCCAAGCAACTGCCGCACATACTAAAGGCTATTAGTGTGGTCTTTCTGGGTTAATATTTAGCCCCACTAATCACACCAATCTTTTGTACTATTTATCGCGTTTTGGAAAATATCGCAAAGCGTTCCTTCGTACTTAACCCTGGCTATGATTACATATCCAGTTGTTTTCTTGAGACACATTTACTGTTACTGAAGATAATTGTTAAGGTGAATTTAAAAACTATTTGATTTCGAAAAAATTCTCCAGGTATTGGCATGAACAATACCAGTATTCTACAAGCTAATGAAGTTAAATACTGTCAGAATTCTTTTTCTGGGGCAAAGTGAAAGAAAACTTCATAGAATTTTTCTGCGACAAACGCCATCAAAGTGTCATATTTGAATTAAATATTGATAAGAAAAATTTAACTCTCTCAACCAGGAGTCGAAGCTCGGCCCTCTGAATATCTAGTCTAGCGTGCTTACCGCTACACCAAAGACGATTCTGACGTAAAAGCCAACTTTTTCATATCATTGACAGTATTACTTTTGTTGTCAACTATTCATATACTTATTATTTGAACCCTGTACTCTTCGATATATAAACGTGTCTAAATTGGACCATGCTGTAATTACCTAACAACGTCCTATAGAGGGTAGACGATTACCTGTATATTAAATATTAAATTATTTGATTGAAGAGGTCTTCTCTACATTTGAATAATAATAAGTATGATAAACTGAATGCTTTTAATTAAATGTAAAAATGATTGTTCTTTTTTTTATATTAAAATATTTTCACAATACAATAAATAATAATAAGTAATGTTGTTGTGTTGTTCGGAATCATTACGTCATTGTGTTTAATATTGAATAAAATATTTAACAAACAAAAATTATAAACATCACTGATGTTCATTTAAAGTTCATAGCACACCAAATATATGGAGGGTGGTTTAAAAGCAAAGGTTCATTTGTAAAATCCGGTTAGGATAAATGGACCAGTCCAAACGGTGTAAGGCATTATGTCTGCGCAGTTTGCATACTTGGAAACTGGGAGGTTATGAGTTTGAACCCTCGCATTGACATCGGCAGTTTGTCAATTATTAGGGAAATAAAGGGCAGTTAATTGACTGAACTGTCGGCGTATGCACAAGAACGAAGGAACCGGCTATGCTTGAGAAGGTTTTCAGCAGTTTCCTTCACGAACTCCAGATGAATATCAGTATAGTTCCTATTAGAGTCGACTGCAGCCGTATATCCTACCAGTTCCTAGTCTAAACACAAAGATTCCTTCCACTCCACTCACAGCCTCACATCCTTAGGCACCACAATGGACCTTATGGTCGAAGTGTAGCCCGTCCAGGGAAGCTTCTACAATCAATCTTTCTATCTAAGTATCCTCAATTGGTTTTTTCCTAGTTGTAAACGTTCAGAGCTTTTGTCCATGAGAAGCTTTTGAAAAGAGCCTTTGCATGATCTTGTCGATGAGTATTGACCCAAGAACCATTGGACTCTTGTACCGCCCATTATTTTATTTTATTTTGTTCGATTATTTGTAGTTCCGTCACTTATACAGTGACTTATTAAAATATTTTATTCACTTGCTATATTTGAAGAACTTATCTCGTATTGAAAGTTGTTATGATGCCCCTCAAATATCAATGGAATTTGTATCAATGAAATAAATTGATTCGACCTTTTCGATAAAACTTTCAGAATATTCATAATAAATAATTTGATGAAATTTATAATAACCACTCAATGTATTTAATTATCATGTTTGAAAGGTATTTAATTCTTCGTTAAAGTATTTAATTAAATTTAACTCTCGTACATAGATAGATAGATAGATAGATGATATCCTTCACGTTAGTAATAATTATACTACAGGGTGACACAAGCATAACATTTATTTCGGTAGGCTACAAAATATTTATATTTTAATAATATATTTCTGTAGTATACAAAACAATATCCAAATTTAAAACAAGTGTACTATTTCGAAACACTTTTTGAAGGAGAAAAATCATATGAAATTCTTTCTGTATTACGATGAGTATTTTATTAGATACATAGATTGTAGAGGCTGCCCTGGACGGGCTACACTTCGACCATAAGGTCCATAGTCGGCTGCAGTCGACTATGATAGGAACTATGCCGATATTCATCTGGAATTCGTGAAGGAAACTACAGAAAATCTTCTCAAGCATAGCCGGTTACTTCGTGCTTACCCCGGCAGTTTAGTCAATTAACCGCCCCTTTTTTTTTCTTAATAATTGACAAACTGCCGATGTCGGGATTCGAACCGATAACCTCCCAGTTTCCAAGTAGGCATACTGCGCAGACATAACACCTTAAACCGATCGGTCACTTGGACTGGTACAGTGAACCCTATAGTAGTTTCCGTTCTCTCGACAATATTGGTTCAGAGAACGAAATTAATCATCAGAATCGTCCATTTTAAGACTTTTTCCAAATTTTGAATCTATTGATTTGGTGAAACTTATTGCATCTCGAAATCCATTAAATATTATTCGAAGCTTTGAGTGGTACAAATCCGATTTTGAAGTCTATTTTTTTTTTGGCAGTCTCTACACTTTGCTGAAAATTTGGTTCTAAATATATAGAAAAAAAAACATAAACTGCAAATGCATTAGTTGAATTTTCTTGATGAATGATAACTCGCCCAAATAGAACGTCTCCACGTTTAGTACATTTTATGTGTATGTGTAGCTTTCGTTCTAGGACTATAAAAGTGTATTCCTGCACATCCCTATTCTCTAATTCAAATTAATAAAAGTTTATATATATATATATATAGATGTATGTATGAATATTAAACATAATTACAGAAAATATATAACAATAGACACTTTGCAACAATAGCTTACAACTCTATTATATGCATGACAATGCGGGATCAAAGGTCGATCATCATCGTTTATAATCATATATATATATATATATATGATTATAAACGATGATATATATATATATATATATATATATATATATATATATATATATTTAAAACTGGTGGTGCTGGTGTCACACCATCTTTGGTACTCAACACTGACCTCCATATGCAAAAACTAACTATTAAATTGATAAGTAATGATACTAATTTCAATACGCCCGTAGTCCCACACGGATTGACAGTCCAAACAATCCGAAAACCCTTAACAAAGCAATACACGCACTAATTGATCACGTTTGAACATGCAAAAAAACACTGTAGGTAGGTGTTAAAAGTAAGTCTAGTTGATAGAGTAGGGAAATTTTTATGGTCTATTGTAGGACTAAAAAAGTTTTGTACCCGAATGATTATCATTTATGATTCATTATTGATACGTATGGTAATCATCATTCATCAGTCTTGGAGATTAATCAAGGATATTATCATTCAAAAGAGGGTATAGATAGATAGATGGCTTTATGTTTAATTCTTGCCATTTGTTGGTTGCTCTGGTAATTGAATGCTTCAATTTGTTCCACTTTTTTTCCTTTACGCCATACTGAGCCACATGCCATAAATATAGAGGTGTGTGTTGTTGATCCATCCATCACCTATCACCTATTCGATACAAACGTGTTGTTGGTACCAACATACACATTTCGATGTTATTTCTACCTTACAACCATTCCCCCCCCCCCCCCCCAAACCCTTTCCAAATATTAATATTGTGTTGTGTTGTGTTGTGCTTTTGCTCTTTTGCTCATAATCAAACCATGCACATTATAATAATATATGAAATAAACATGATGGTCCATAAAAATGTACCATACCTACGTATAAAAGATATGTGTCCCCTAGAGTACATACTTGAATATCTAATTAAATGTCGGACACTATTTATATTTTCAAAAAACAATTTTAGCTAGCTTAAAATAACCACTAACTGAGTTAGTTGTATAAATACTCTGCACTTATTGAGTTCATTACCAGTTATGATAGATGTTATGACTAAGTTTGCCGAACACAAAATTGAAGTTAATTTTTAGCTCCAAGACACCCAACGCACTAGTTCTCTATGTTTTTTGCTATCGTGTTGAAAGTTGAACGGGCGGACATCAGGAAAAGAAGTAATTCAAATATTTTCTAGCCGTTATAAGGGAAATACTTATACCTTATACATTTTATATGTATACAGGGGGTGTTCAAACTATTTAGCACTAGTTCACTATGTTTTTTGTTATCGTGTTGAGCCGTTATAAGGGAAATATTTATACCTTATACATTTTATATGTATACAAGCGGTGTTCAAACTATTTAGTAAGAGTTAACCATATAAAGCGTAACTTTGTGGAATCCCATTATTTGATAAAGGATGTTCGAAAAATATATTTTGCTTATGCACTATTTTATTTCTATTTGTATTAGTGATATGTATTTCAGGTAATATATTGTCAAACTGTTGGTAAATAGCTATATTCCTCTAGTAATTCTCTTGTTTCGTTGTCGAACCTACCCGCCTTCTTTACGAATGACAGGGCAGACCTTCCACTTAAGTATATTATCTCAGATTCCCCCAATTAATTTGAGTCAACAGCGTGGTTCCTCATTTTGGCATTGCGATTATATTCTGCCAGAAGATGCAACAGTGTATCATCCGCTCCGATACAGTCAGATCGCACTGTCTTCTGACCCTATGAAAGATAGATGCCTCTTGAGCCTGTAATAACCGGTAAGCACCCCAACCAAAACGTTTATCTACTTACGGCATTTGCCAATAAGCCAACTTGATCTTGCGGGCATTATACCCAGTTATCATTTTTTTGGCTTGTATGTAGCTTGCTGTAACTGTCTATTTCCTATTCATACACCTATCTACCCAGAGGTAATCTGCTTTCTAGTTATTCCAAGATTTGGTCCAGTACCTGACCCGGAATTGCGATTCCTTAACGGGCCAGTTCATTAACCATTCCATTCTTCTCAACCTCGCAATGTCTTGGTAGTCACATCAAGGTGTCCTATGTTAACGTTACCAGGTTCTTCAATGATTCTGCACATTCGAGAACCAGAGAAGATGCTTCTTTAGCGGAACAGATTGCCATCAGAACTGATATAACGACTCAAAAAAGTTTGGATGTGGAACATTTTATTAGTACACATGGTGTAAATATACAAATTTGATTTCTATTGAACTTTAAGTGTCGTTATTAATTTACTTATATTAATATTCAGAACAGCACAAATTTTATTAAGTAAAATACATGGGTGTTCTCACTCTCTTACTATAAAGGTTCTATTACACTACACTTCGAATGATGATTAAGCCATCCGTCAATAGTGGGTACTTTATATTTTAATAACCTAATATTTTAATAACAGTTAACATTTTACTCAGGAATTTATTAGACTCAATGGATCACTATAATTCTTGTTTTTAATTGCATTTCTAAGCTCAAGTATTAAAAAGTTTAGCCTTTAAAAACGGATTAAAATAGTGATTTACTAGAGCAAAGTTGTAATTTAAACCCTTGGTTAATATGGCTAGTTTCATTCAGTTATAGACCATGGAAAAACTAAGCTTTAGGGATATTCAAGATTACAAAACCACCGTTTTATTAAACTAACAAAATCGGATTTACCAAGACGTTTTATCGTATAGTCCTAGAAACATGTTCCAGCGAGAATAGGATTCCTTAAAATAAACGTGAACCTCCAGGGGTGAACTGTGCAGATTTCTGGATAATGCATTTGTTTTCAAGTTCGTTTTATAGCTTTGTCGTTTATGGGAATCATATAGAAATCTAGATAACGTCACTTTGATTAGGTGGTCATGTTCTGTAACAAACTTTAATTTCAGCCTATTTCAGAGGAAAACCAAATCTAATAAGGATTCTGCGGGTCCTTACAATAAGTTTTTACAAGCCTCGGGTATTTTCGGGCGCATTTTGATGCGATTTGACACACTATACTAAGCCGACTTATCGACGAATCCAATAGTATTTCGAGAGTTTTCTGTGGGAAAGTTTCTATGCCTTACAGAAAAAAAAATCTCTTTCTTGCAATGTCTGTGGGGGCGAGAACTCAAATTTAATCCGTTCGGAATGAAATTTTGTGAGGAATGTGCTTCTGGTATTTGAAACACTGAAGTGAAAACAGGGAGAACGAAAGCCACAAAATTTGAAATACCTCTCTATATTAGTAAAATTGAAAATTCTAGCATGAAATAAAATAAATTTTAGTAATTTAATTAGTTTAAATTTTTTTATAACACTTACTTTTGAGAAAACTTGCTTTGTTTACGTAGCTCCTGCCTTCTGAATTTTATTACATTCTGATATCATTCTTAATGTACTTCAAATGATGACCTTCAATTTGGGAATTTGTGGAAATCCAGATGATAGTTTCTTGCTTCGTCTATCAAAAATGAACAATTTTTTTTAAATAAAATGATTAGAATATAAAATTTGAAACAACCTTAACACGAATTGAAGCACATTCATTCATAGAATAGAGAGAGACACACAGATCCATACTCAACAGTCTTTTCATGTAAAGTTTATTATTACATAATATGGTATAATATTATATTACATTATATTACATTATATTATATTATATTATATTATTATACAAGCGAGAATATTATTAATTTTATATGAAATTGATATCAAATTCAAGTTTATTAAATAATTATGAAGAGTTTTCTTGATTAATGAAATTCTAAGAAATAAAATTATATAATCAACATTAATAAAATAGTGTTAAATCATTCGTGAGATACTTTCAAACAGAGAATATGGTTGTTTGGGTTTGGGGTAGCTAAAATAGTCTTCTCTATATTTTATAATTACGGGCATAGAAATTATTCAACTACGCAGCAACTTTGATATCAATAAGTTCAGGTCTAGTGGTATGGTATGCAACCCACATCATTAATTTTTAAACCTTTATTAGTTTTTAACCATACATTAATGATGTGAGTGGACGATAAGAAATTTAATCAAGACTAGCAATTGGCAGATTGTGCGACGACTTCAGCCGACTTTGTCAGAAACTATGTCGATATTCAAACATACCGGGTTACTTCATTCTTGCCCATACGCTGACAGTTTTGTCAATTAACCGCCCCATTCATTTTGATTGACATACTACTCCTTTTGGGAATCGAACTCACAAGCTTCCAGTTCTAAGCAGAGTGCATATGATTGCACGGCTTCTTGGACTGGTTCCGTAGTATATTTGAAAAAAACATTTTAGGGGGTATTTTTGCCCTCTGATTCTCATCAACTAAGAAATCTACTGAGTTTAAAACACACGATAATACACAGGATCATCTTAGGCCACACAACGCTGGCGCTATAAGGTCAAGGCTTAGTTTTTAGAGAAAAATTTATTTCCACCTCAGCATTCTACCAATATTTTTCCATGATTGTTTGAAACCGATAGAAAAATTAACAATTTTTTTTGACGAATTAATGTTAAAACTATTAATGACGTGCAAACCATTTGGGTTAAACAAGATAGTTCAGGTCTTTATTTGCACCAAAAAATTATGTTAAATTTTTCAAACGAAGAAAAAATTTAACAGTTTTTGGACGAGTAAAAAGTATGCTACTGCTTCTGAAACATATCCAACCGCTTGATTGTCTACCAAGTTAAGGGAATGTGCAGTAGATGAGATAAAAATAGCAAATTAACCTTTTTCTTTTATTCTTTCTTAAAGACCAATTTACTTTCTAGACATATTTGCTGCATTATCATTCCTTGGATTGTGAAAATCCTGTATTGGAATATCCAAGTTCAAAACAACTCCTTCCCTGAAGTCCCGAGGATGATAGTTAAAAAAACACTTTAAATTGATTGAATTAAGTTTTATAAAAATATATATGCGGATTTCGCCATTTTGAGGCCTCCATCAGTCCGGAAGTTCGTTTCCTAGTCCGTATATAGTCACATACTTTATTTTATGTAATAATTCAGCACAGAATGGAGAAATAAAACGGAAATTACAAATTTATATTAGATAGATCCTGTATATAGTTTGATAAGAATATAAAAACCATTTGAATCGGATCGAGGCGTTACACATTAGTTTGTCTTAATGCACTTAGGGACATACTGGAAATTTTCTTGTTATTTAATAAATACTTAACATTTTTTTTTTTCTTCAAAAAAGGATCAATGTATTAAAATATTATGATGGTACAAGTCCTGTGAAATTCATACTAAGTATTAAGTATATTTAATAACTAAACAATAGTGCAATAATACTTTTTAGATAATTAGGGGGTTGTTTGATGATTTAACCCAAATTAAGATTAAAATACACACCACAAGATCCCCAGGTAGATATTTAAAAACATTGTGTATTAACAATTTCATTGGTAACATTTTATTTTTGACAGTTATTTGATTCATACAAAATATCTTTTTCTCAATGAAAATCAAAATTAAAAATTATTAGCTCAAGTCGTAAATGGTGTTATTTTTAAGTTTTTGTGTTCTGAAGAGATTTTAAATAAATTAATTTTTAAAACCGAATCCATTTGGTTTTCGAAAAAAATCGTGGAGTTTATCAACAACACTTTTTCTTGTAGATGAAAAGTATGAAATCAACTGTTCTCGATTTTATGGAACGATCAAATGGATGTTTTCGATCAAACATTAAACTCGGAGTAAATGTTATATACGGTTGACCCTTATTAACTGACGCAGTTTAATAAAATATCATACATAAAATAAAGCAACCATTTTTTATTTGAAGCAAAAAAAAAAGCGTGAAAAATGTGTATCTATATATGCTCTAATGTGTATGTGTGCATGAACGTAGAGCATGGATGTGGATATGTGTCGTATATATTAACCAACACTCATATATAGAGTGTTTGGACCAACTAAAGGATTTGGAAATACTACAAAGGGATGACAGGGGACGTCATTTTATATCCATTAATGGCAAAACTGAATTATCGATATAAAACGATGCAAAATCTACCGATTTTCGAGTTATTCACTATTTTCGCCTTCCATCAATGTTTTTCTAACTTTTTCCTTGACTGAATTCAATATTATTTCCTTTACATGATATTGACATTAATACGCTTCGATTGACATCTCAACAAAGTCCATATCATTTTCGATTTACTAGATTTTCGACACGTCAAAAATTTCAACGCTTACGAACGTACACAAGCAGTGGAGATATGCTGACAATTTCGATTTTCTTACTTTTACGATTACTATTTCTTTTGTGTTAAAATGTAAGGGAATCATATTCCAAAAAATCCTTTTCAATTGTTTCTATTGGTAACTCAACATCCTGTATAAAGATATTTAGCATATAATATGCACAAAATTGCATACTTTAATTTGAACTAAACGATACTTTATTGGTTTTTATTGAGTATGCAAGCAAATATTATGTGACATGACATGCACAAAATGATAAAAACTGTTGTGGATGTATGCAGATGAAACTGCATTTCACTCCGTGTAGGTACTCTCTAAACTGTTTATGGCGGTACATACAGGTAATTTGTTACATAATGAAATGAGAAATACTACTGTAATTTTAGGATTAAAGATATGTAAGTAAGCATTTAAATACTTGTAGTCAGCCGCCAAGTAAACGTTAAAATGATGTTTAATATAATGCAAACATCTTAAACGTTTAATTTTAAAACATTTGAAGTGCTTTAAATAAAAATCCGTGTAAGGTGTTTTTTTATATGAAAATACACTTTGGCTGGCTATAAATCCACAAAACAATCACCTTCGACAAATCAAGAACACATACCAACAATGGGAAACCTCAAATCAAGACAATCGAAAATTTGAAGTGGCTTTGACCAGACTACGAATAGGACACACTAAACTAACTCACTCCTATTTAATGAGCAAAACCATCCCCCCGATATGTAGTCTCTGCAACATACCACTCACAATACAACATCTTCTGACATGCACCAAACATGAAGACATAAGAAGGCTCACCAATGCATCTCCAAACCTAAATAAACTATTAGGAAATCAACAACAAGATCTAAATAACCTCTTTAAATATCTGAAGCAAACAAAATTACTTCACCAAATCTGATCAGATAATGTAATTTTATTGAACGCATACTGCGTAATGACCGTAGTAGTTAAAAACGCAGTATAATTTAAAAAAAAAAAAAAAAAAATACACTTTAAGTGTTTAGTGCTATTTATTACTTATATAAATATTTACAAACTAAAAATAGTTGGTTTGATTTTAATCACTCTTCGATGACTGTCCTGCATTCATCTGTTACTATGATCTTGGCCTAAATTATTATGGCATCTTGTTCATTCAATTAATTCTGTAAATCAAAGTTCAATGGTAATATTGCCGGCATAGTCATGGGTAAAGGTCCTGGTTGACGAAATAGTTGTTCTTAAGACGATGTACAAAGCTCAGTGGATGGCTTTACTAACTATTCTTTTCACTGGATTCATTTAGAATGATGTCATAAAATCCATAATTCCACAAAATTGTTATCAATTATGATTACAGCCCCAATTATTAACAATTATAATTATAATAACATTGAATTATAATAGTGATTCATTTTAAAAAAATAACATAACTAATAATATGCATAATATTTATGATCTCTTTAAAGCACAAATGGACAAGAACTGTCTTCTCTCAGTGTGTAAGGCTAAACCAAAATAGCCGAACTATTTTAAATAAAGTAGTCTCGTTGTAAGATGCCTTTTTTAGAATTATGCACTTGAAGTGATTTATACTATTCTTTAAAATACTTGTAATGTTTAGAATAATTGACAAAACGTTTAAACCATTTTGTTTCTAATTACTAATCTGTTTCATCAAGTTAAACACTTTATTTGCTATGTTGTTAGTGCATGTATCTTAAAAAGAAATGCAACCCTTACTGTTTGAGGAATTCCCTTTGCACAAAATAACACACACACACACATACCTACGAGTATTTCACTATTTTATACAATGCAGATGAGCCTGAAGCGTCCATTCTTGTGTCTTCTCCACCATACCATGATAGACAACAGATACACAACACAGTGGGTACAGATATAATAATAATAATAAAACAATATAGCGAGCATCGACCACTTTTCTCTAGCCGCATAGCACGGTTTTTCCTATTTTTATTTACAATAACTTCATCATCGTCATCATGCCATTATCATTATTATCATTTAAGTTCAATTCAAGATTTCTTTTTAATTTTCTTCTTATAATCAACATAAATAAACAAATAAATAAATATACACCCGCTTTAAGATTGACACAAAGAGGAGCATCACATGAAAAGCATCCCAGATTTTACATATGCTTTTATTTTTTGTTTTTCAATGTGTTACCTAAGTAATAAAAGCGTGTATTTCGGTATTTTAGTTGTTGTTTATACTCAAAAACTCTTTACTAGGGCGTTCTACGAGAAAAAAAAGTTCATACAGCAAAAGTTGTACAGCATAAAATCTGCTAAAAACTATTTACTCCACAAACATGTTTTTCTAAACCTCATAGTTCTTGAAATATTGAGCTTCATATAACAGAAATGATATAATTTGAGCTTCATATAATTTAAATTAATAGCAGATTGAAATAAAAATAATCCATTATGCAAGAGCAGCGTTAACTTTTCGAATTTCCTCAAATTATGCTTTTCTTGTTTGCTAATATTAAGAGAGAAAATCGAAAGATTTTATTGTTACCCCCTGCCTCTTATTTCCCTTTTCCTCTTATCCGATTTTACCCATGACAGAACTTGACCTTTCAAATATAAAACCTACACGTCACATCCATATTTCACTCCGATCTAGCAAAAATTTGCGGGCTCCAGGGTGCGTACACGTATATAATTGTATCTATTATTTGCAAATTTTGGAAGAAAGAGAAGTTCTCCATAATTATATTCTGTGACCGCTGTACCTTGATATTGCTTTTGATTATTAATTCTACTCTGAGAAAATTCGTTTAGTCTACTAAATTTGTACAAGACGTGAAGTTTTTTTAGGTTAATATTTCCTTGTTTATGTTGCCGTCAAACTAACTTCATGTTCACTTTGTAAATTCATTTTATTAAGTATAAATACAAATATATTTTATTATTTCTATGAATAAATAAGTATATATATATATATATATATATATATATATATATATATATATATTATTTCACAAAATTAAATGAAAGAAGAAAACACAGCAAAGAGCATATAAGAGTAAGTAATAATAAATTTAATATATATGAAAAGAAATTGAGAAATGATTGTGTGTATTATAGCAGATTGACTCAAATAATCTAAAGTATATAAATAATATAAAGAAGAAGAGTACCTTAAAGGAGCTACAGAGCTACTATATACAGTTGTAACAGCTTCCACTGCTGTAACTAACTTTAATATTTGTTTATTTGGAGTTTACTTCCGTTGGTTTTATTTTGTGGGAGCACAAAAACCAATATCATTATACATATTGTATCAAATAATATATATGATGCTCTATTCTCTACAGGGGTGTCACTTAAAACGAGTCACGCAGACAGTCTGTCGTGTTAACTAAACATCTAGCTTATCTAGAGTTAATACATTATGTAAGATGATCCTGAACAGGTACTCCAATCCTGAAAAATCCCAAAAGAAGTCGATTTCCAGAGTCGTGGCCTCCCCTTGTTAGACTAAAAGTAAAGTGGAAAAAGTCAGGTATTCACAAAACGTGAAAAGTTCGAAATGAAGTTCGAATAATTAACCTGAGGAGCAAGTATTTCTACCAGTTTTTTATTTTTTATAAAAGTACGACAAATATCAATCTTAGCTATCAGTTATTGGATTTATTCTGCGTATTTAAAAAAAACGATTATTGACCGTCTCATTGTTTAGTTATAACAACGCAAAATAAATCATTTTATAAATAAATATACGTGTTAAGTAGTATTTGTGTATATTTCTAGATAAAATCATCGGTATAGTCTTGGACAAAAATTATGGCTTATTATGCTTTATTATGCTCATTTCTTTGCTCTTACTATACGCATATGCTCCACAACTTTTTGATATTGCATCACGACAACTGCCTTAACTGTTAATTATTTTATTATGTTTTGCATTTTAGTGCGTGCCAACTAAAAAATATCTTTTTGAACTTTTTTTTGAGAATATAAATTTGAATATGGCTGAATACATATATTTAAGTGTAGCACCCTATACATATTATCTAAATGGATGTGATAAAGATATCTATATTAACAAATCATGTTAATATAGATATATTTATCTTTGTTTTTTAAATGTATAAAGGAGTATAAATTGTTTTTAAACGTCTCGTTTAGTTTCATTTAGTTTATTTATACGTTTGTGGGGATTTTGTTATTTTACCGTGAGATGACTCTGTAAGGGTGTTCTCTGTAAAATGGGTAAAGTATTTTAGAGTTGTGAGTGAGTGTGCTTGTTTACTTTGTGCCAGTTGTATCCTTATTGCTATTGGTACAAAATTATTGCTGTAAAAACTAATAATAAAATATTTGTTTTTTGTTTTTTATTAGACAAGATGGTTAGTTGATGTAAAATATACTAAAGCTATACTATTTCCACAAATTCCTAGCAGGAAGGCATTACTCAAAATAGATCCAGGATCTATTTTATTGATTTTTAAAACATAAAGAGCCCGATTTTGGAAAATAGTCTACAGCTATTTATTTTTCAACTTTCTAGAACTTAAGCTCCAACTTTCCTTTATTGTTTGAACCACCAATAAAACAAAATATGCAAAATTTTAGCTCAATCGTATAACTGCGAGGTGACTCTCATCGAAGTATTGTAAACTTTCTTTCTGAGCGAAAATTCTAAATCTTCATGGTCGATGAGGGTCAGCTCGCAGTTTCTGTAAGATTGGGGATCGACAGCTAAACTTATAGAAAGTGAAAAGAAGATAAAATCTCTCTTTCACGGCGAAAATTAAAAAAGAAAAAGGTTCAAATTAGCATTACCAAACCCACCATCCTTCTACTTTCAGCTCAATCATATCTGTGCCCATTTGATATCGGGACTTTGTCATGACACATTCTGTACATGACAAGAAACAAATAGTGTAAATCAATTCTATACAATTATGTAATTGATTGGCCAGTATTTTTGATGTGTTGGTATGTACAAATACTATATGTGATTGTTTAAGTTTTCGTATAGACGAAGAGCCATTGTACAAAACGTGCTATAATCGGATGGAATTCTTTGATGGTTACTTTAAGATTGTGTCTCAAAGTTAGCAGTAGTCAGTTTCATGGTATTTAGAAAATACGGCATGCAACACCTCGTGCTTCGCGTTATAAATAACGCTTCGAGTTACTTAAATCAATGCTTCGATTTGACTAACGCATTCCATCAAGTCGTGCTCCCGTTAAATAGCGCTTCGCGTTCACTAACGCTTCGTGTTGACTTACGTTTTGCCTTAATTTTATACAATAATGTTTTAAACAAAAGTTATTACTTTTTAGAAAACGGGAATTTTTTGTCTTAAAATTTTTCTTCTATTTCTTACCATTTTCGAAAGAGAAATACACACCGTTTGAGTAAATTGAATTATTTACTTTCACATAGTCTTAATATTTCGTTCGATATGGATCCATTTTCAAAATACGAAAAATATATCTTTACAAAATGAATAAGAAATTTTCGCTATAATTCGCTGTAATTAAAAATTTCTTAGATCAAATTCAGAATTTTTATTCGAAAGATAAATTGAATACTTTTTAACTTTTCAGCATTTTTATAGGTTCACATACCCCCGATAAAAATGGGTTAAGTATTTCATTAGGTTATACATTATAGTTTTTTGTTGTTGTCATTGCCTCTTACTCTATCATGACGGGTGCTTTCACAAACTGTAATGAATTTTCATTGATTCAGGTTATTTATACAATTCGTAGATTAAACTTTAATTTCAATATTAACTAAAGATTTGTGTTCAACACACCGTGATAAAGGTTTTTCATTTACTTTAGTTATTGTATCTACCTACCTACCTATCTATCTACCTTTAGTCGTTGTCGACCGTCGTTTCGGTATTGCCAGCAGTTTAGTGGCTGGCAGTGTGTTCAACCATCTAGTATTCTAGCTATATAGTAGCTATCTGCTATAGCATCCCATTATGCCACTAGACTCACATTATCTACTTTATATATTGTATATTATGTAAAGGGTTTTTGCTGCTTTTTCAGCATAATTGTACTGTATTTTACAGTGACGGATCTCATTAACTATTGAAGATACGTCGCAAATGGCCTTCGTAACGATTTTATAGAAAATAAATCTTTATCTTTTAAATGCGAACAAGTTTGTAACTATTGTTGTTAATTAATGACATGCATTTGTTTATAAATACAAGTACTCGTACAATATATTTGAAAGAGGAAACCTTGTAAAAGAGCATTGAGTGTTAAGCATGTATATTAACATACATTGTTTCAAAACTGTGATACTGATTGGCAGTAATCAGTTCTGTTTGTGCAGATGCTGATGCAAGTTTGTATAACTCCATTTCACATAGTTTTATCGAGAGGAAGTTAGATACTAAAAGAACCACACTCTGGAGGAACTTTCTAAAGCTCAGACTGTCCAAGAATCTTGTCGAAAATTTAAATCGTAAAATATACTAAACCTGCAAAGTCCTGTTGGCCTTGAAAGCATACTACGAATACTTATGGGCTTGCTAACGGGGCATTGTAGACTCAAGAGACCCCTTCAGAAGCTAGGCTTAACTAAAAAATGCAACTGTAGATTTTGTAGAGAAATGGAGGAAACTTCGGATCACCTTCTAATAGACTTCGAAGTTCTCATACACAAGATAATAATATGACTGGGAGTCTAGCAGATACGTGCAGGGACTTTTTCATTCCTAGACCCAATTCATATCCTGTAATTTTTAAAGGAAAAAGAACTGGGTATGGTACGTTTTATACCAAACAATTAATAGCCTTAGTTGGCCTGGAATTAGCAACACCTCTAGCCTTAAATATCAGCCGCAAGCAATGGAACGGAACGTGCAATGTAAAATAATACTAGGCAATAAATGCAGACCTTGTTGTATAATGTAGAGGAACTATCGAAAGAAGGAAATTGCCAGGAAAATGAACTCTGAAAAAAAGAGAAGACCTAGACACATCTTAAGGCCATGGAGCACAATAGTGTTCAATAAATCGCACTTCTTAGTCTTAAATTTCGAATAAATTTCTTGTCCACTCAGCTGAGTGGAAAGACATCGTTGAATCAAACGTATCAATTGGTTACCTATGTCAGTAGGGTATAAGAACTGAAACCGAGGTTTGGCGTTCCGTACCGCCACTGTGTATTGCTAGTATTTCATTATCTTCGCCGTTAGTCTGCAGTTGGTATCATGTATAACAACTACTGTCTATAAATACTTTAATGAAATATTTTATTTCACTAAAATTTTTTGATGTTAAGGTAAATATTTATATTGTTTTTTTTTTTTCTTCTGTTGCTCTGTGTGTGTGTTTCTGTGTACCCTTTCTAAGTTTATCTACTTCTCTTCTTTATTGGAATCAATATTTATATAAACTTTTTGTGGTATTTTAATATTAATTTGTATACAAGAAACGTTATTAGTTGTATTAGTAAGTCGAAGGTTTGTCGGTTTTACCTAACATTTATAAATACACAAATTCATTATAAACAAATCATGCCAAATTAAAATCTCAAAACTTGTCGCGTGTTCAACGTCGATTGGCTAAACACAATCGGCAAAGCTGATTAGCCCTGACACTCCCATCTCTTAAGTGGGTCACTAAGGGGATGAATGTCCAAAAACGTTGATTGAACTGACTTTGATTTATAAACTTTTTTAACTTAAAAAATGACGAACTCCTATACAAACTTCCATCCCCTATTCAATCCGCTTCTAGACTTTATTAAGCAGATATATATTGAAAAGTATTTCGAAATAGTTTCGTCGCAGAGGATAAGGATTATGCGTGAAGGTGCCTCTGCTGAAATTTTCGCATATTTCCACAGGATCTGCAAATCCTAACAATGGATTGGTCGAAACAAGTCTGTTAAATGAATTTCTTGATCTAGCACCTTAAGACGAACTCTATGGTTTATTCTTCAGCAAAAACTTTCATGAGTCATCCTGATATTATAAGACATGCTACGTAAGCATGGATTCGTCGTGATGAAAGCTGCATTCAACCAAATGAAGACCACTTTTAACAGTTATTCTAAATGTTTTTTTTGTTAATTAAATTTCTTAAACACTAAAAATCTCGGTAATAAAAAAATTTTGCATGAAAACACCCTACATATTGAAGAGAACTAAGCAAAAAATTTGGTTTCCGGTATTCATGTGTCAATTCCTCTTCAACTATTCGAAGGTTTAAATCAATTGTAAGTATAATTATTATTTTATAAATGTTTTATTTATATAAATTAATCAGATTTTGTAATTGCATTGTAAAAATAATAAGAAATCTTTTACAAATATCAAATCCAATTTGAAAGAAAATTAATTTATTTATTGTACGTTTATCAAAGTACTAGGTAGGCTATTAGTACCTAAGGACTAAATCTAGCCTAACTTTACCCATATAATAATTATTCACAAACACGTATTGTTTGATTATCTGTAAAATTAAAAAGAAAAAAAACAAGAGGGAATTTGCAATTTTTGTGGTCTGGATTATCAAATATTTTGCGCATTCAAATATATACGTGCTAGATATTCTCGCAAATTACCCCTCTATGAGTGCTCCTGTTATAGAATTCATATAAAGGAATGTATAAATCGAATAAGCATTGGAAAAGTCCTCGTGAACTTTTTCGCATTTATAATATGGATGGCAGCTATCTTGATATATTTTTGTCTTGTTATATAGATATTTCTACACCATACACTGACATAATATTAACTCATGTCCAATATGAGTCGATTTGAACCATATTTTTTCGGTTTTTGAAGGAACATTTCTCACAGAGGATTTTTTACCTTTTCTTAGGATATCTTTTCATTAGGGCGAATTTATCTATTCATTAGAGAAAGATAAGATTACGAGAGACTTCTGATTTTGCGATATAAAGTTTAGGGGTGAAATTAAGGGCGTTGTAAATCTGTACTTTAACTGATTTGTATCTATATTATATTATTTTCCGACTTCTGCGAATTCAAAATCCAAGAAATATTTTAGCACTATTCAGGTGAAACTCATAAGTTCCTGCGTTTTAATTGAAATAAGAAAGTAATTTTAAACATATCCTGGCCTTAAAATTATTCTGTCCGCTGTTTCATTTAGCCTCGGAGCATTTCAGGAATGCCTTAAATGACGAATTGCAAAGAAATATAAAATATATGTTTGATACAACACCCTAAAAACCAATCAAAATTAATCATATTGCTTTTTTGTGCGTTGTATAATCAAGGAAAAAAAACAAATCAATATTAATATTTGATAATAATTTGATTTGATTTGATTTAAATGATTTATATATGAAATGACTTTTTTTAAAAAAAATATCTAATTAAGTAGATTAATAAGCCAATAAATAATTAAATATTCAAATTACTCAGTGTAGTGTATTTATCAACCAATACAATTTATTTATTTATGACAGATTTTTATTCTACATTAATAGTGATTTATACGTTTTTTAAATCCATTTCAAACACTTAATTTTCCACTCGAAATATACTTTTTTTTTAAAACTTTTGGCGCAGTTAATTTTAAGTTGATATTTATATGGGACAACAAAAATTATTTAATATGACGAAATTACTTACTTAAGCAAAAATGATCTGAAGGCGTTGTGGAACTCTTAAATACTGGTTTTTATGATGTTGAATGTAATCTCAAAAATTTGTACGAGATAATTAATTTATCAAATATGATGTCATCTTACAACATTGTGCTTGCTTGAATTAATGGTCATTAGTAGGAATAAGTCTGATCACTTGGTATACTTTTGTAAATTTATTGAAACTGTAATTCTTAAAACGTAGCTAATAAAATATATAGTTTTTCATTAAAATTTAATTTTCCTTTGGGAAATGAGAAATCTTATTAACTTGTTTGTCCTATTTTTCCCCTGTTAAGTCCATTAAGTCAATACAAAGATTATTTTTGAAATTTTGCAAAAGTATGAAAAGCTTTGCAAAAAGAAGTGATATCCGATCAAAAACATAAATGTAAAAAAGGATCAAGTTTTCGAGGTACTCCTTAATATAATATTTACTAAGAAAATGCTATACTAAAGAAATAACCTTGAATGCCAAAGTAAAGGTGAAAATTAAGACCAGCGTCCGATTTGCACGCCCGCACAAAACTATTTTTATTCGAGTCATTTTCTCGTCAGGTTCATTATCTAAAATGAGACACCGTGTATATAAAGACGAAGGCGTACGTGACTTTGATAGATTTTAATATAGTATTTTAGTAATATTTATGTAATTACTAATAAACTGTCATTTAACGTCAAACAGAGAGTCGTCCTTCATGCTTCATCCTTCTTCTCTCCTTACAAATACATTATTACTTATTACAATAAATAAATAAATAAATACAAATATCTATAAATAAATATATAAAATATTGTATTATTATATAATGTGGGTAATATTTAATAACCGATGCTTGATGAAAATCACAAACTCAATAACCAATTTCCAGTAAACAATAAAAGTAAATAATAAAAATCGTTCAATAAAAACGTAATCATAACAAATCTATTGCAATATCAGCGTGTTAATTCCACATACATAGTTCTTATATATGTGGTGTAGACTGTAGGTAGTGTATTATAGAGAGACTACCATATATACAGGAGACCTGGTTGGGTGGTAGTAGGAGTCCTCTTCCGTATCACAACGCAATCTACTAAATATATAGTCTCTATGCCTGGATATATATATATATAAAGTGTTGTGTTGTGTCGGTTCAACAAATACAACTAAAACTCCTTTTTATTACAATTTATTATTTGATCACCATTTTGAGGGTTTGTTTTAGTTGAGATCACGTTGACCCAACGCGAAAAGCAGTCCACGATAATGAAGATGTACCGGTAACCTTCCCTAGACGGAAGAGGTCCAACAATATCTAAATTTAAGAAAGCAAATTTCAAATATTTATTCATTATCAATTTTATAATAATTATTCGTACAAGTAGTTGTTGATTTCCCATCGGGAGCCTTCCAGGATGGTGGATAGTGGAATGATGCACTGGGTTAGACTGGGTGGAACAAAATCAGCCTCTACTGCCTTGTAGCGAAATGGGATTGGTCCCCTAAGGGCTAGGAAAAAAATTACCTGGTCGTCCTAGTTAAAATAACACGTTACAAAATCTCAACATATGAATGCCGGACAGATTCATCGGAAAACAACTGCACGGATTTAGGACTAAGACTTATAAATTGCAAATTACAAGCGCCTCTAAATTTCTCATAGAACAATTGACGAGGTCGATTGTCGAAAAAATGCCTCGAGTAAAAGCAATTTGGTAATTTTGGTAAAGCCTTTGCTTTACCTAAACACTCGAGCATCCTTTAAGATTGTAAATGTCTGAATCTAACACTGTGTATAATTAAAATCAATCTGTAGAAAACATTAGGTTACTTATGAATACTATGGCCAGGGCCAATTTATGTCCTAAGTTGTTTTTCTTGGGTATTAACCATTGTTTTGTGTGTGTGGAAATGTGTACTTCGAGAACCACGAAAATGTCTAGAATACTGACAATTCAACAACCATTCATCATCTTGAAAAACAGCATTTTCGCATTTCATGATTTCGACCTCAACAAGCATTTGGATATAAAAGCTGTGTATTAAATTCCAGTGTGATACCTCTTCCTATTCTTGAAAATTAGTAATAGCCTAGTAACCAAAAATTAAAGACGGGGCAATTAAATATTTTGATCATAAACAAATTGACAATACATTGTCTGGTAACAATTTGTCTTGCACAGAACATAATGCAACCGCTTCTATATGATAACTCTCTCAAACTTATGATAACTTTTTCTAACATTATATGATCTTTCAGTTATATTTATTGATAACATAAGCCAATAAAATTATTGACTGTGATAACCTTTCTCTCTGGTGGCCAACTATGCTCACACAATTACAATCTAATAAACTAGTTGGATTGGGGAGATCTAAGGGAATAAATACCCCCTATGGGCGTTCCTTTATCTCTTATTTTCATTGTATTTGTTCATATATGAGATAACATTAAGTTCATTATGAAAAATCATCCTTCCCAATAGATATTATATATATATATATATATATATATATATATATATATATATATATATATATATATATATATATATATATATATATATATGGTTTTGTTAATAAAGAAAATATATTTACAAATAATAATTTACTTAAAAATAGATAAATATTATTGGGAAATTTTTTAATAAAAATCAGGAAAATTAACTCTATTAGTTTTTCGGGGAAAATTAAGTAAATTGTTTGCTCAAGCAGAGTAATAAAGGTTTATTGTATTACCTCTATAATCTATATATATATATCTATAGACTAAAATAAGCAAATAATCATAAAACAAATAATAATGTTGTATAAAAGTGCGAGATGCTTTGTATTGAATATTTATTTGTTCGACGATTTTACAAGAATACCATTTATTCGAATACCTTTCCAAAGGTGTAGCCGTTTTCCGACAGCCATAACGTTTTCTCACAGCTTGATCTCTAATACAGTTTATAGATTCTATAAAAATATCGATATATTAACAAAATGTTGGAAATAATTTGTTTGTCAATAAATTTAAAATATAAAAAAACTAACGTTTTGAAATGTCAGAACAAGGAAAAAACAATTATGTGACATAAATTTCATATGCACTGTCGATAAGAAATTTTTGAAACCCGAAGAACACCAGGTTTTTCAACTAGTTTTACATTTTTGAAACATGAAGCGGGAATTTGAAGGATTTATTAAATATTACAAATTGTAAAGTGATTATGGTTATAATAAATTTTATCATTATAATACGGTACCAATCCCCATGCAGAAAGGTACACCATTCAATTCCAAATGTAATTTAACGAGAGTAAATTGTCCCTTTTTTTCTTTTGCTACTTTTTAGAAAATGTTTTTCTGGCAAGCAGTTCCTGCGAATGCTTAATATAAAACCAAAAAGAGCTAAGCTATCACCCTTTACATTCGTTTCTGAAAAAATTGTCCTGAAAAGCATTTCAGAATATTCTATATAGAGTCAAATCCCCCAGACCTCTAAGTCCCAGTCATCTTTATGACTTTTAGGTTGTGCGTTCGTAGTAAAAATCGAACACAACATATTTATTTCAATTATGTCTTATGTCGGTACTCATTTGACAATCCAACCATTTTAAAATACTTGAACATCTCTATAAGCGTGGGTTAATAAATATTGACAATTAAAAATAAATAAAAAGTGTTTGATAAATTTAATTACAAAAATATAAAAAATTACAAATGCTAATTAAAAATTGTAACCACCTGCACACCCACTCCATCTCTTCTCTTCCATTATTATTATTATTATGTTCAATATTAATAACAGAAGTATTAAGGTAAAACATGAAGTGAATAAATAATTACAAAATGAACAATTCAATTTGTTCATTTTTATTATAAAAAAAAATAATATAATAAATTATTTTATAATAAATGAAATAAATAAGAATAATAAATTATTTAAAATGTGTCTATTTACATGCTAGCGTTCAACCAACATTAAAAATTGATTTACATTTGGTTGTTGTATTCATGTCATGATGATTTATGATATCAGTCAGACCTCTTAATCTATGCAAATACATTGATAGATCCTTCGCTCTATGGTCCATGAAGAACCTTGATCTTCACTGGGCTTTAGCTTTCCAAAATGTATCCAAAATGTATTATACACACAGTTTTTCAAAATCCGCCCCACGCATCAACTAACATTCCCATATTTACTAACGCATCAACCAAATTTTTATTTAGGACTGTTGTTATCAGGACTGCTTTAATTTGCAAAATATGAACTCCATCGGATTAGATAGATAGATAGATAGATTGTAAAGGTTGCCCTGGACAGGCTACACTTCGACCATAAAGTCCATTGTGATGCCTAAGGATGTGTATAGGCTAGGAATTGGTAGGATTTGCGGCTGCAGCCGACTATGATGGAACTATGCCGATATTCATCTGGAATTCGTGAAGGAAACTGCAGAAAACCTTCTCCAGCATAGCCGGTTACTTTGATCTTGTCCATACGCCGACAGTTTAGTCAATTAACCGCCCCCTTTTTTTCTTAATAATTGACAAACTGCCGATGTCGGGATTCGAACCCATAACCTCCCAGTTTCCAAGTAGGCATACTGCGCAGTATGCACTCGGCCACTTGGCCTGTTATCGGATTAGAAGAATTTAATACAAATTTTGAACCTTATATTTGCTTCGACATATATTTGTACACGTATAGCTTTTGAAATTATTTGCTTACGTTAGCGTGCAAATAAACACAGTGAATAATTATAAATCAAATTTCTGATTACATTTCCTTTCAAACGATTTATAAATATAAGTGAACAATTGATTACAATTTTTATAATTGAAACTTATTTACGTTTTCTCCTTTCACCTTGATGACAACACAAGATGTTTGGGGTGGAAGTGGTGTACAAAACTAAAAAGAATGATAGAGATTAGGTCATTTAGAATCGTTGCCGAACTCAAAATGATATCATCCAGTTTCTTACTTTTTTCATAAATTCAATAAATATTATTACTTTTATATTTTCTACTTTTCAATTTTGATACTGTATTTCAAAATCTTAAACTGATTTACGTCACTCAATTTATTTAAAAATCAAGTAACCATGGCGATTCATTTGTACAATTCATTATTATGGCTTAAAATTATTATTATACATTATTAAGCATTATTATTATGCTTAAAAAATTGGATTTACCTTTTTATAATAATAATGTACTCGAACCAATCTAACGGTCACTGTTTTAATTCGATTGGAATACAATTTTCTAAGTATAGTATGCTCCTGGTATTTGAAATCCCAAGTTCATCACTGAACCGTACTTTTGAATTGCACTCTCCGTAGATCAACTTACATTCAGAACGATGTTAACCTGGCCTTCGAGACACTTGCATTTTTGGTAGTCTCAGAAGGTGAAGAATAGTGATTCAATGGAGACGCATTAACAATACAACGATTGGAATTCACCTTTTGGTCACACGCTGAAATCTTATCGAAAATCTTTCAAAATACACCTCCCATAAATGGTACCATTTGCATAGATATTGTATTTAAATTGCAAATATTTCTGCAGTGTTATAGAAAATATGGGCAGGTGATTAATTTTAGTAAAATAAACTACAACTTTACTCATTACAAAATGTTTCCAGTTGCTAGTATTAAGTGAGAAATTTGTTCAAGATTTTACGTTTCACTGGCCCTCTAATCCACTAGTCTTCTTCCACTAGTTTGATTTTGCCCATTAACAAACCGGACCTTTCAAATACGTCACGCACCAAACTTCAATTCGATCAACCTTAAATTTCGGCCACCAGAGAGACTTTTTCTTAAAAAATTCATCTTTAAACTTAAAGATACTTCATCTGCATACGAAAATAAGTTGCCAAATTTGTCAGTGCATAATTTTATTGGAGATATTGGGTAGGTAAATGCAACTCAATCGAATTGAGTACAAATCGCACGTTACGTAACGCCGCATTACGTAACCATGAAAGTAAATAAATATCGAACGTAAACAAATATTTGAAAAAATAAATAGAGCATGTAATATTATTAATTGGAATAAATAAACTTATATAATAATTGATACACCATTAATTTTTAATAGGGTTCAGTAACTGAAAGTCAGAGTTGATTGAAAAGTTCTCACAGATTCTATTTGTAAAAGTGTTGTTTTAGAAAATCTGCTGCTTTTTTAGAAAAAAAAAAAACATAAAATATCTCCTCAATACATTTTTGTATTACGAAATTAGCAATGAGATACAGCTTTAATTACAGTCATTTAAGTTACAATCATTTGCACAAATCAGACTTACTTAAAACTCATGATGAGGGTGGTATTAAAAATCATAGGATTCAAAAGTCATAATATACCCGTAAGAAGATGACCTCAAATAAATATTTTACTTTTTCGACCTAGTCCATGCTGACTGAGGTGAATGAATCCTGACAAGATGACCTAATATGAAAAAAAACACCTCTCCTTACCATAAACAATGTCATTCCACAATGGAATTACCAAAAATACAGAAGTGTGGTCACTACATTCCTTACACTAATGTCTGTTTATCTATTATTAGTATGGTAGCATTTCGGTTGTATTATACCCACGGAAGTGACTAACGTTTACTTAATTTGACATTTAAGTAATATGTCGAGCATTGATAACCTTTTTTTGACATCAAATGTATGATGTGAAGAATCATACACATCTAGGATAGGATTCGAACCCACGACTTCTGGCATTTTTAGACTCTGAGCTGCCTGAGATGTTATATGGTATTGGAATGCATATGATCTCTCACTATCTTGATGCCAATATTTTATTATATATATGTTCATAAAATAACTCTCCTACATTTTTTGCAAATTACCAACCCATATAATATGATTTGAATTTAATATTTTTTATTTCCCGTATGTCGTGTACATACGGGAACATAATGTCGAATTCGCAAATAAAACAATTTCAGCCAAACTCCCAAATTTATAAACTCTCAAAATTTATATTTATAGGTATAACTAATTTTTGAAATGCAGTCTGATAAAAGACTGATAAAAGGCCATCTTTGAATATGATGAGTTACTTAATAAAGTACCTACGATACCATTTGTGTGAGAGTCAATCTCATGTTCTTCTTAATTATGTTATTATCAACCATCATTGTCATTCGAAAATGCAGAATATTAATTATGTAAAGGAATAATTCTAATAAATTGTCAATAACAAAACATTGATTTTCATGAAATGCTGTCTTACGATGATTATTTTATCTTATGTAACCTTTTTAAGTGATGATGTTTACTTCAATTATACTGCGTACCTACTGTACACGACATCATTTTATCTGGGCCAATCAATCTATATATATTTTATGTTTTTGATGTTTACATTTTTAACTGATTTATCAGAAATTAATAATAAAATAATGGTCCTTGTAACATTTGACGCAAAGTTTTCGAATATAGAAATAATATCAGCGTCATTTAAGCACTCCGTTTTTAATGTCATCGTTAAGGAATAAATTATAGTGTTATAGATAGATATTTGATTTTAAAATGGAAAAAACGTGACCATACCCCTAAATCGTTGATATGCACGATAAAAATTCTAAGTGGTACTTTCCAAAATTGAAAATTTTGGTATGTTACCTTTGGTGAACTTAACCTATATATATATGTCATACATATGAAATATACACTGCATAATGTCATTGGCTGATACTTAATTGCTCTTAGTCAAGTTTTTCTCACCTTGATTTGATAACCATTTTATTTGAGTGTTTCAACGAAGTAAGACTCAAAACTAAATAAACATTTGTTATGAACTCTTTCTGAAAATTTATGTTAAGAAATTTTTCCTTTTTCCAAAAGGTTGATTCGCTCAATCGATAAGAAATGTGACGGAACGTAAAGATTAAAAGAAATGTTTTCTTCTCTAGAATAAATTTTTTCTGGGACTATAATGCTTTACAAAAAGAAGTGATATCCGATCAAAAGCAAAAATTTCAAAAAATGGTCAAGTTTTCAAAAATATTAAAAACGAAATTTTTATTCATTTTCTTAAACTTGATAAATACCCTCTCTTTCTTTCTTTGGTCCCCCTTTTCATATCACAACAAGGAGAAAATAATGTATTAGGGAACACTTCGAAACTTTTGCCTTTGATACATCTATGTTTTTGATTGTAGATGATTATTTTATCAAATCGTTATGCTTGTGCCGTTGATTGTTCAACGGGTTTCTTATAGTAGATCATAATAAGTAAATGTGTTTATACAAATGCATCGCTTAGTATCATCATATAGTGTACTTGTACAGAATATATGATACACGTATATTGACTATGGTAAATTAAATTCATGGATGCCATTTAAATATATAAAATTTTAATTGAATGTCCACCGTCCATTCTGCTCTAATATTCGATGTTTGCTGTTATCTTATTTGAATAATATTTAATATGATTTAAGTTTATTTTTTAAAAATCGCATGCATCTCCGTCCATTTGTCGATTTTATTTGTAGGTAATGCACCAAAAAGCAAAAAATTAATAAATTATTAAATAATAAAGAAGTTTCGACATGTTTCAAAACATAACAATTTGGAATATACGCAGTCGGACCTACAACACGTGATACTCATCCCATCAAAAATCAAATAATTCGACCAGTTTACTCAGGAGATATCAATTGTTAAAGTTGCACAAAACTCCTTAATTGTAAAAGTTTGAGGTGCTTTGTATTGAAAATTGCATAACAAACTGTCCAACGCTTCTATAAATAAGTAAACTATTATTATTTATTTGTCGCTTTTCAGTGTAGTACCTATTAATAAAAGCTTGCATTTTAGGGTTTTTTTTTGGAAAAAATAAATGTTTGTTTAGATTAAATATTTACTAACGCTTGTAATTTATATTTTATGGCTTATTTTCGAAATAATGAAATTTTATGCTGTGGTTGCATAATAGTGCATAATTGTCATTGTCAATTTGTTTTGAATTTTTTGTCCAGCTCTCATCGTTTGCGCGTTATACAGCAAAACATCTGAAAAACCTTGCAAAGAGTACTTTTTTTATTTGAAACGATTTGTTTACTTATTTCCCTTTCGTTGCAAACTATGTTTCAAGGTGTTTCAGTAACCGGGGTTTATTTGAAATATTTGAGTCTTTTCAGTAGCTATGTGTTTTTTCTCAAAACTCACACACTTACATTTCGCAGAGATTGAGATTTTACTATTTACTACGCCCAGATGTATAAAAGTTCATAGTAATGTTTAAAAGTTCTATAGACACACTAGCTTATACCCGCGGCTTCGCTTTAAGACTAAAAATCACAAAGTAATTTCCCACCGCTTCTATTTTTTCAAATATTTATCGTTCCCACCGCTTCCACTAGTTCAACATATTTATAAACTCTTCCACCATAATTCTATTTCAGTGAATATCTTTGAATTCTATCTCTCCGTAGGGAGATAACATACATACCTAATCATAAGCTTTTGAACACAAAAATTTTCATCAAAATCAGTCCATTAGTTTTTGCGTGATGCTCCAACAAACAAACAAATAAACAGATATGTACAAAATTGTTTTTTGTAAACTAACGTCTATTTTATTTCCATTGTTAACATGGTTGCCTTTCGGTTATATTATACCAACGGAAGCGACTAGCGTTGTACTTTATTTGACATTTAAGTAATATGTCTGAACATTGATACTATTGTTTGACATCAAATGCTAGATATGAAAAACCAAACACATCTGGGGATGGGGGGGGGGGGGAAGATATTTACAATTTTATAATAGTAGAGAATATAGGCTTTTGTAATCCAGAGCATTCACAGATGTTTGAGCTGAAACTATTCAGTTTATGAAAAGAAGTTTCAAATAGAATATGTAGATAATCATCTCTTAGCATCTGAAATTAATAAAAGACAGTAAATAAATGGAGTTTACTGCCTTTTACCTAAGCGGTAGTTCTAAAGATACGTCCTTCGTATATTATTATTTGTGTATACCTAAGCGTCACAATATAATACTTATCAAATTCCATTTAGGTTACGTAAGAGCAAGTACAAGCGAACTGGCGTATACTGTATAGACAAAATTAACTTGTCAACCAGGAATCGAACCACGGACCTCCGGATATCTATATTCCAGCGTGCTTATCGCTACACCAACGACGATTCTAACGTCAAATATCAACATTTATTATTCTATATTATTATTATTTGTTTAGGTTTTTTTTAGCCTGATCAAAGTCCCCGATTCAATAATATTATCTAGCTGAAACCGAATGAGTTCTCAACGGGTTTTCTGTCTCGTTCCAGATAATTTATACACATTGCAATATATTCTAATGGAAATCTGTATACATTTTCTTAATATACCTCACCGTAAGTAGATACATGTGACAATAATGGAGAGCTTTAGTGAGCGTGTGCCTCAGCGTTAGTCCGTCCACGTCCTATATGAATGAATGACACACAACAACACACAACAAGTGAACTTTTTCCAGATATATTTATTAAAAACATACATCACAACTCACTCACATAATATATGTGTTTTTCTCTTTGTTTAATTTGCGCACGCACTAACAATCATATCAACAACATTCATTGATATGACAAAGATGGTGCCATGTAGAGAGCATGCCTGAGGCGTTCAACATTTCTGATTGGCTGACATCAACGTTCATTGTGCACGTGACATGTGCACATACACATACACGAATCTGACGAACAGAGAGAGAGGGAGTAGGGGTGAGAGTAGGTGAGTATACACAGCAATCACGATTATAAACTCAACTTGGTGGTGTATATGAAATGTATATTATATATATATATATGAACGGTAATACTTCAGGGGTTCATTATTTAAGTAAGTTAGGGGTGGGATGATAGGTAATAATTAGTTATCAAGCAGCGGAGGGGGTAAACCAAGGGATGAAACTTTTATTATTAGGGTGAAATATTTTCAGTGCTGTCATTGATATGAGAGCGTATGGTTGTGTTGTTCAATTTTAATAATATTTTATGTGTGTTCTAAACAACTCTTTAAAACTCTTGAAGACTCTTTTTAATTATTTGGAAAAGTGGACTCTTAATTAGTTTTAGTTAAATTTTGTGAGTTTTGTAATTGAAAAAAAACCTAATCATTTTTGGACATCTCTATTTCAAAATGCAATCGCAACATATTACAGCGAATGCATTGGCACGTCGTGTGGTTCAACAATCGTCGCAAGGTATTCCCATGTCGGATGAAACTGTGAGTCGACCACGCGCTGTTTACTCAATTGACCAGATTCTTGGTACAGTTCAAGCGCATAATGAGCATAAAGCACATGAAGGTAAGTTTTTATGTTTTTTATAGAAAATTCGAAATTTAATTTTGTGTGTGTGTGTGTGTAAAATATTGTTTTTGGGAAGGTTTATGGGAAATTTACAACGTACTTTTTCTGGGCGAGTGTTTGCGGCAAATAAGATAGAAACTACAGGTTATTGTCGGGGGTTTTTAATTTTTACAAAAAGCGACGCGGTTTTGAAAAATAAAAATAGTTTTAGTAAAAACTGAAACGATTTAATATTTCGCAAAATGTACTATACATTTCTGTAGAAAATTAAAGCCTTTAAAACTAGATAAACATTGGAGGAATGATTTATCCTAATTCGTTATTAAAGAAAAACGCATTTTTTTATGTAGTTTTGTACCTTTCGAAACGAAGCGTAGTTAGCAAAAAACTTTAAAAGTAAAACAAATTTAATTAATTTAAATTACGGTTTTTAGGACCTGACTTGCTTAATGTGTGCCTTATAAAACAATATCCATACACTAAACATCCACAGTTTAATTGGCAAAATAATTTTTTCGGCTAGACGCACGTCTATGGTTCGAATCCTCGTGGTTGTATTATCTTTTCACATTACCGGGAAATAATTGTAAATTAACCGTTTTAAATGTCGTTTCTTAGTTTTCGCAAAATAGATCAGGTGCCCCGTGCCCATATGCAAGGAAGAATGTGAAAATGCACCAAGTGCAATCTATATCATTTTCTTTAAGCTCTTCAGAATCTATACGATAGACAATATTCCACTTTCAACTTCCAAATAAGACTACCAAATTATTGGATAAATGAAAAATTTGAAGTAAACTAAATTTGTTGTTCCTGATTTTGTTTCATGCTATAAGTTTTGAGTTTTGCAATTGTGGGAGCGCTGTGAAGTTTAATCTGATTATTACTTTTAAAACGACTATCCTTACAAAATCATATCTCATTAAGGCGTAGCTTGGTAATTTTGTTAAATAGTATTTTAAAACTTAATTTTCTTGAATGTCCGATTTTTTATGTCCAAAAATATCTTATAAGTATACAGTCCAGGAAGTCATATTGTTCATGGAAGTTAATTTCATCTCAAAGAGCTAAATTGATTTATATAGAGATAAATACATTTTAAAATCGACTTATTGATTGGTGAAAAAAAATTGGGTATAAATGGTTATAAAATTTTCAAATCGTTCCAATAAGGAACTCGATATCTCGAACGATATCTCGATATCTCCGTCATAATTGGATATCTCAACTACGAAAAGAGATAACGGATATGCACACACGTGTATAAAATACAAAGTAGTGTATAATGGTACACTATATACATATATGCTCTTATAATAGAGAGTAATTTTATATCTTTTGAGCACAAAACCGTCCAGTTTTGAACAAAATTACCAACAAAAGTTGTTTATTTAAAAAAAAGGAATATTGTTCTTCAATCTCTTATGGTTTCAAAAATAAATATTTTCCCCCCTTAGCGAGGGATTTCCGAACGGAATTTGCGTAAAATTTCAACTCGTTATCCTTATTCAACTCGGTATCGTGGTAATAATGGACAGACAGTTCGGTATTCGAAAATAGACTGAGTAGGTCATTTTATGAACATATCTATACCAACAATCTTTTAAACTGTTTTAAAGCCGGGACTAAACTTATAATATACTTATGTATATCTCTTTGGACATATATAGAGATATACATATTATCTATATATATATATATAAATATATATATATATATATATATATATATATATATATATATATATATATATATATATATATATATATATATATATATATATATATATATATAAGGAAACATGTTGTGTGTGTTTGTAGTGGATTCGCTACTTAATCTTAATTTACTTTTATATTTAGATACCTTTGCGAACACACTACATATGTCCTTTGTTATTTGGGTAACTGTATGTTGTTACTTCAGTAACTATCAACAAACTATCGTGAGATTAACTATTTTGACCGAATTCCTTGGTGAAAACTATAGGAAATGACCCTATAGTTTTCTCCAATCTTCATGGTCTTTCCTTCGAGAATGATAAGAGAAAAGCCTATGTAAATTTTCTACCACTGACAAACTATCAAAAGTTCAAAATTCCAAACCGTTCCAAAGTCATACCCGTTTTCTGATGACTAGATCTCTAATATAGTTTCTATAGAAATACCCGTATTAACCAAATTTTGGAAATATATTACTTGTCAATAAACTTCAAATATAATTTAAAAAAAACTGTTTTAAACTGTCAAAATTTAGAAAATAATAATAATTTGACATAAATTTCCTATAAGACTTTTTCGAAGCCCGAATAACGCCGGCTTTTTCAAAGAATTTTTAAAAACCATAATGTTTATACACTTTTATGCAATATATAGCCAGCCGAAACACATCATATAGTTTTAAAATGAAATACATTACCTAATTTTATATAACAAAAAAGAACAAAAAAAAGATGAAAAGAGGAAAATGTTTTGTGGTGTGACATGTTATAAAAGATTAATTAGATGTAAATATAAGCACATCCGCCCTTCGCCCTTTAGGCGTACGGCATACGGCGTACGGCGTAGGTACTTTATCTAACACATTTTTTTTGTTTTAAAAATTAATATTCATAGAATTTTTAACAACATTATGATTAACATATTTAATTGAATGATTATTATTATTTTATTATGACTCTTTTTCTTGTTTTTTTAAATATTTTCTAATCTTTTATAATATTATTGTTTGGAACGCATTGAAAAAATCATAACTAATTGATCTCCAATAGGGAATAAGCATGAAAATTTTTTATCACCTGAATTGAAGCATGTTTACTTGACAAATATCAAGGTAAAATTACTTTTTAAATTTAAAAATAAGCGAGATATGAATGATTGAAATTCCCGATTAGACAAAGAGGGTGATAGCCCTCTTGATATGTTATGTGACGTCATATTACACTTTCACCATTTAAAATACACGTAAAACTCCGTTTTTAGTATTTTTGCAAGAAAGAGACAGATAATAATCTTTAAAAGCTTATAGATTCCTTGATATATGTCGGATTTTAATTTCGTTTTTAAATATTATTACAGTATTAACAGTATTTTCATATTCTGAAAATAAATGTGAAAAAAAATTTTCATGCATATTTATTGTAAAAATTATCAAAGATAATCAAAGAGAACTATGTTTTGAAATAACGCATCTGAAATTTGCGTCGATTCCTAGATCAATATAGCCAATAAGTATTCGAGATTGATTACTATTAGCTTATTCATACCGATAAGTACGGAAAAACCGTTAAGTTATGGTATTTATTACAGCTTTGTCAGGTGATGATATGATATAATGACCTGTAGACGTTTGTACTTTGAGGTGAAAATTTTTAAAAGATGCACAGAATCTATTTAAGGAATTCCAAAGATAACGAGTGGATGAACGTTAAGACCGTGATCACTAAAATATACCACAATAAAACTAGGAAACTGTTTTGAAATGGACCCAAGAGAATGTCTATGGATGTACTTCACCTGAACAGGATACAAGTTCGGAAGGTTACCGGATTCATGACCGGATATTATCACCTAGGAAAGCATCTGTACGCAATAGGTTGTACGGCGAGGAGGAAGAAACATCCAGCGACATCCCCTTTAATTGCGAATCCCTTGGTTATAGCAGATACAAGATATTTGGTGCATCTCACCCCAAATATAAGAACCTTCAGGGAAACCTAATAAGCAAGCCTCTGGCCATTGCCAAGATACGGAAGAAGCTAATCTTATCAGACTGAAGTAGAATGAGAACCACAATGGGCCATAAGGCTGAAGTACCATACTTTTTATACCTTAAGATATATCCATCTATCTATCCATCTATCTATCTATTTTTATGAATATTAATCTTAGTTTCCCAATATTAGATGTTTTAAACTGACTATATATATATATATATATATATATATATATATATATATATATAGTTTTAACGACTCTATCACTTTCAATTTTTGTGATTTCATCAGTTCCTAGTTAAATTAGCTATTTTTTTCGCGTTCAACGGTTACCAAAAGAAACGTATTCGTCATCGAAAACACAAATCTCTATATTACATACCACCATCCATAGTCTTTATAAATAGAGGTAATAACCATTATACACAAATTTCAACATCGTAAATAATCTGTGAAAAAAAAACCGTTCGAATCATTCGACAGAAATGAAAACCAATATAATAATTTTTTAAATATTTGACTCCCGCTGATTCTATTTTGCCATCATCAACATTTATTATTCACAAACACAAAGAAAATGTTACAAAATATTAAAATAAAAATTACTTTAGTTTCTCAAGTAGGTATTACCGATTTTATTATCAACAAAAAAATTTAATTCGTCTGAAATAAAATACAAAAAAAATACTTGAAGAGCACCGATATATAATAAAATAATATGTGCATGGTGTTATCTTTGTCTAATACCAACCGTGTAAATACTAAATCTATTATTTAAGCTCAAGATTGCATGAAATATTAAAAAATATATATATATATATATACGATACGATGAAAGCACAAAAAGGGTGGTTTTTTGGTGGCATAACCGGGTGAAATCTAACCTATTATATATATAATGTATGTTTTTAATATATAATAGATTAAAAAACACAGCCAAGCAAAGGGTGTTGAGTTTTTACTTTATATTTATAATATAATATATTGAAGGCAGTTAAGTTCATATGTGTTCATTTGTTTAAGGGATTAAACCACAATTAGAGGATATGCTCGACTATATGCGTCACTAATTCGACGAGAAAAAATATTGAAAATCTGTTCAAGATTTTATTTTTATCGAATAAATTCTTAAGAGTGATGTGGTATTTGTTGTCGATTTCTATTATTAATAATTTGTTTCGGGTACCTACTAATGCCAACTAAATTAAATTACTTAGCAATCTGTCAATATTTTTATGATATTTGTTGGTAGTTATTTGATTTTTAATAAAAGGGGTTTCGTGAATAATGGTAATATTATGGTTTTTGTCAGTTGAACTATATTGACACTCTTAACTATTCGCAAATACTTTATAATGATTTCAAGTTCTAAGGTATTGTCGTCTGTAACAATGGCCGTTCAAGGCGACAAGGCACCTTATGGTAATTGTTGAGTTAATCCGAAATATCACCATCACATATATAAGTAGAAACATCAATAGACAAAAATGTAGCAACACTTTTAGTCGAATACGTTTTTGGACAGCAAATCTGTGTTTATCAATGAGACCCTCTGTTTAGAATATTTAATAATCACTTTTTTGGAATTTTTGCTGAATAAAGTAGTGCTTTTTTTAGTTTTTACTATTGGATCTTAGATAGATAGATTGTAGAGGCTACCCTGGACGGGCACACTTCGACCATAAGGTCCATTGTGATGCCTAAGGATGTAAGGATATGAGTGGAGTGGAATAAATTTTTGTGTATGGACTAGGAATTGGTAGAATATGCGGTTGCAGCCGACTATGATAGGAACTGTGCCGATATTAATCTGAAGTTCGTGAAAAAAACTGCAGAAAACCTTCTCAAGCATAGCCGGTTACTTCGTTCTTGTCCATACGCAGACATTTGATGCTTGTTTAGTGAATTATATTGATTAATTTGATTTGACCTTTGATTTGCAAATATTTTTTAATGGGCCTTATTGAGAGACCCGGCTCCTAATCCAAGGCCTACAATCTCAAACATCGGATGCATGAATAATCAATGTTTTCTAAATCTCATTGGGCCTTATTAGGTATCAGTACCTTATGCTTACATTGGCGCCACCGTATCAAATGCTTATAGTTGCATTTAAAAATGATGAAACAACTGTTTCGTTGGAGGGGATTTTTGAATGAACAAGGGGCTAAATAGGTGTTAAATAATTTCGTAATTATCGTTTAATTTTTTTTTTGTACCTGTAGAAATATTTGCTGTAAAAAAAATGAGAGTATTTTAGTCTTGTTTTAATATTAAGATTATCTAAGTACGTAATTTAGGTCAAACATAATATATCTGGTGGTAATAAAAAAAATTTTAAGAAAAAAAGAAGAAGAAAAAACAAGAAATGTCCATTATCTTAATCTTTATCCACTAAGATTTTATATTAATCTAAGCTAATTCAGACATTGTTCGTTCAAAATATGTTTGACTATTGCAAAACTTACGGGGTTATACAGGGTGAGTCAAAAGTCATGGAGATTTTTGAAAAGGTGGATACGGGATGAAATTCTAAGATGAAAAGTCCTTGGACATATTTGCACCTGACCAACCGTTAATTAGATATTAATTAAATAAAGTAACCAATTAGAGAAGCGCGTTAACGGATTAAGAAATGGTGGGGAATTATCGCAGCGGCAGCAGAGATACGTGAGGGGAGCCAGCTCTCCCCACCACTAACGTAGAACGAGTCAATCTTATGCGTTTCAAATCCCGTACAGTTTTCATAGTAGTTTTTACAAATTTTGAAAAAATCTAATTAACTGAATTATTCAGATTTTATTACATTTTTTACGATGGAATTTTACGGCGGCATTTTCAACTTCATCCCCTATCTACCCTTTCAAAAAACTCCATGACTTTTGATTCACACTGTATATATGTATATATATGTATACTCTTAGCTGATTTTAACAATCTTTTTGTGTGTGTACAAAATCCACATAAGTAGACAGTATTAACTATTTAGATCCTGCTTTAAATCGAAAAAAAAAACAACAAAGTTCTAAGATTTAACGAATTTAATTTATTACTTTTAAAGTCCTTATAAGCTTATTTTGTTTTTAATCGTTCAAAATCATGAAGACTTAAATTATTTCTAGGTAACTTATTCTGCTGGTTCGATGAGATTTGGAAATTCTTGAAAATTCTAATATTTTTAAGGAAATTTTCTTTAATTTGGGCATTTATTAAAATTTTCATATCCAAAACTGGTTTGCTTACAACAGCCAAGTAAAGATTTCCAATTAACTATTTGGAATTATGATTCAATATTTAAAATAAAACATATCAAAATTTGAACCAATTTTGATGTATAGTTTATGAGATATTGGATTTAAGATATTGGATAAATGGCCTTACCGCGCTCAAAACCGGATATCCGATTTGTGTTTTTTGTACTAATATATGTTGAGACTAGTAAAGAAAAGTCAAGGTTTTTAATTAGAAAATTCTCTGAAAATTTTTAACTGAAGCGTAAACACAGACACTAAAGTTTGGAAATGCGTATTGGTTTTTTTTTTAAATATTTCAATAATCGTTGGCTCTTTAGAATTTTTTCCAAATAAATTTTTTCCTTAAAGTCCAATTATAAGTGCCCTGTCGGAAAGTGGGACATTGATGATGAGTTTCAAACAAATGTTGAACAGAAAATGTGGAATATTTTCTGTTTTTAAATTTATGTTCTCTTACGGTTTTTGCACGTTCACGAACTTGACCATTATTAGCCCTAGAAAACACACAAAATTTAAGCTTATTATCTCTTTTCGCTTTGAAGTTATCGTATTGACGGGCGGACATTCGGATATGCGTAAACAGTCTAATTAGGTCTTTTTATAAACATCTACACCAACATTTTCATATGTACCGAATATAAAAATGTATACCGGGTAGTAAAAACTTTGGACCGTAAAATTTTCTAACAAAAACTCTCAAAACACTTATCGATTCGTCAATAATCGGAATATATCTTTGTGCAATACAAATTATTGATCTGGGAATTGGGGCAATTTATTAAAACCTAAGCGTAGATTCTAGTTTTTTTGAAAGTATACATTTTTCAATTTTTTCCATTTGCTACCCTTAATTTGAAATTAAATTTCAATAGTTCTCAAACGGTGAGTTTTAAACACGAGCAACGAGTGACATATCTTCACGGCGATTTGTGATGATTCGCAAGTTCATACTGATGATGAATATACTGAATAGCTGAAATTCGTATTTATAAAATACGTATTTAGGGAGTTGAAACGATCGCTCATTTTGAAGTCATCAGTTTAGTATACATTAAATGATTTTGTAATTATACTGTTTTTTATACACATTTTGCTCTGACATAGATCAGAGTAAATAATAAAAATCAAATTAGATTTGTTCTCACATAACAAAGTACATAATATTTGCATAGTTCTATTGATATAATAATCACTACAGTAAAGAATAAGCACTTTTATTGATAAATAATTACACCCTTGATTACACCCCGATCTACCTTTTAATTTGATTTATTAAACAGAATTAAAAACTTTTCGATACATCATTGAATTCTAACAATACAACAAAAAATAAAAAAAAAAAAAAAAGTTCTTAGTTTATAGCCTCCTAGGTATTATATTACATTCACTCGAATCAAATTAACATATTCTATAACTAACTACTGCAACATTCACTGATAATCCAGTTACATTGATCCAGGATGGATCCATCTGATCCATCCACCAGGTAGTTAGTTAATAGGGATGTGCAGACCTTTAGAAGGTTTAATAATAAACGATTTTATTATTTATTATATTATTACATACTTAATCTCTTATGAATACAAATAAAAAAACAGACAACGAAAATAAATAATATGAAGAGTATTTTAATAGCAGCGCGGAGTGAATTGTACAGCGGGTTTGTTTATTATTGAACAAAATGATATGAGATGAAACTATAATGACTATCAAATCAAGTTCCGATTATTATATAAGGTATAGCTGTCGTCTAATATAGCCCGGTTATGAAAACTCGTAATTGTAATTATTGAATTCATTCGAAATATCTAACATATATAAGTAGAAACATCACTTTTAGTCAAATGTGTTTTCGGTTAGCTTGTTGGAAACATTTGTTTCATACTTCTCACTGTAATGGATTAAAACCGGACGCGACTTTAGATATATCAAAAATATATGTTTATATTATATGCATGAAGAATAGATATATTAGGAGATTGAACGACATAGGCAATTCGTCTGTTTTTGTGTCCTCAAAAACGTGTAGAGATCATAGTTATTATTTTCGCCACTAGCGGCAGTGCGAATCTGCCCGTACGGAATTATTATTATTATTACATATTAAAATCAACGGTTATCACATCTTACAAATAAAAATTGTAAGTATAAAAATTGTTTAATTTTATAAATGTGAAAAAATGGGACGATGTTGTACAGGGAAAGCATAGATATACCGCTATATATCAATGAGTGGAAGGTTGTTTAAGGTTAGGAATGCGTGTCTTGCATTTACGAAAGGAGTATGGTCTGTAATTACCGGTTTTGTCATCTTCTTTCTGTATCTAATATATGTTAGTATTGTAAACATACATTTGTATATTATTATTAATTGCAATTATCACTATGATTCTTCATCTTTTAATTGATTGTAGATTATTAAGAATTCTCTATTATTAATAATTATTTAATTATTACTTGATAATCGAAAACAATTTTTTATTATCTATAAAACTAAGACTTCTTATTAACTGAATGAAAGTGATTTCTTGGCGCCTACATTTAAAAACATTTAAATTCCGTACGGCACTGAGACCAGTGACCCCTACTGATAAAAGATAGTTACACCAATTCTTGACCGTTTTTTTAACATTACGTTCGCTCTCCTAATATATCTATTCTTCATGATTATATGTATAAATGAATAGTTTTCTTTTGTTTTATAGCATTGTTTTTCCAAGTTAAAATTTGTCTGGACGTTCAATAGTTAACGAACTTTCTGTACACGTGTGCCTATATTTGTATCATCAAAGTATTGTTGATAGTACTATAACATATAACTCATTCCACAGACTCTATCATCATCAATAGACCTCTATCATCAACAACATCATCATCATCATATACCTAATAATTCACCTGGTCGATTTCATTAATACAATAATAGGTAATTCGTTGAACACATACGATATGATACGTTCAGTTGCTTGTTATTGCAGACAAAACATTTAATACATACCTAATATGTTTGTGTTGTTGTTGTTATTATTATTATTATATTGGTTGTGTAAAAAGGTTTATTATAAATGTTGTAACCTATATACGCTTGTAAGCTTAGCTATAACACAAAACGCTTGTTTATACTCAAGTACCTTAATTCTTATTATATAATTTGATATGCATATTATATATACTCGTATAATACATAAACATTTACAGATTGTATTCTGTATCATTTTGGGTGTATTCGTTTTGGGCGCTTAGACGTATCCAGTGTTCTCGCTTATAAGTCCAATTTATTAACATCAATATTCATTATGGTGGATGAATCGCTCTAGTGGTCACAATTTTAATCTGAATTAAATTTGATATTTGAAACGCTTTTGGCATTCAAAAGGTCAAGTTTGTTAATGGGTAAAATCGGACAAGAGGAAAGGGTGGTTTAATGGGAGAGGAAAACACAAAATTTGACATCAATTTTCAATTTGTTTTTGGACTAATTTAGTGAATTTAATAATATCTAATTATACAAATATGTTTCGACCGATATGGTCATCTTCGAAATGTGAAGAATCTTATAACCTTGAGTTGGTTTTTATTTGTTGTTCTATTAATTTTATGTATGTACAAACAAAAACTCCAAAATGGCATAATATTTACACGTTTCGTACGATATGGTCATCTTCAGACAATGAAATCTTTACAGTCTGATGATATCTGAATCAGTTTAAACATATAATATATGAGATATTATGCAATTTCTCTCGTGCAACAATTTTCAGTATTGAAATAATACTTTTTTAGGTTTTATAATTCGTTAATTTAAAACTAAAATTACCTTTTTTTATTATTCTTAAGCTGGCGATTATTTCATTTTTTAGTGGAAGTCTTTCTGATTCAAAATTCAAGAGTACGTCACTTTGAGTTGGAAATTTCTTTAGTCCAATACAAAGCACCATACGGCTCTAAACTTACCTAATTAATAATTTGTTTGCTTTTACCGATCGATAAACTTTGTTATAATATTCATTAGGATTTATTAATTCTATGAAATAGAATTATTTCGACCAAGAGAAAAAGTAATTTAGGTAATAAAACTAGTTTATTCATTTCTCGAATTATATAATATGTTGAAATTTGTATACATGCATCGTCTTAGGCATTATATCTAAATGTGATTGGTAAAGATATTTTCAGCGTAAAAAGTCCTTTGATAAAAAAAAATATCCTGTTCCATCTATACAATAATTTTTATTTCCAGAAACTTCAATTTAAATTGATGATATTTATTATATGGCATAAAAGATATCAATTCATAATATTTTACCTGTGTACTATTTATGCACAAACGTTCTCCATCAAGCAGATAAAAACTTTTGAGTACATTGCATATGTAATCCGATTTTATTTAATTGATGTTCGAAAGAGATCCATTTTTATTTGTTACCTCTATGTACAAAAACCGTTTTGTACATAGAGGTGTCATGTGGCAGATTCAAAACAGCTTTTCAGAAGTTATATATCTTTAAGCGCGTAATGTAAAAAAAGGTGTCTTTAAGAAATAGCCCTTAAATAGCGTCTTATGTTTTCAGTAATAGATGGCATCACGATACAAAACATAAATAGTTTATGAAATATGTTCATGAAGCTTCCTATTTGACTTTTTGAGCTTTGATGTGATTACTTGATTAATTATGTTAAGTTAATTATGTTCTTTAATTCTGAGTCTTCATTGATTTTATCGTTTTTATTTCAAGGACTCGGAATGTCATCAAAATGTTACTTAAAAAAAGAATAGAAACTACGTTGTGACTAAAAATTAGCTTTGATCCATTAAAGAGGAAAATTTATTACGGGCTATAAGTTCTTGCATGTTATCTAGAGACATAGACTCGTTAGGGAGGAATTATATTTGTTTAAAACCCTTCGTAAGAGACTGAAGAAAGTTTTAAATATAAAAAATGTTTATTTTATTTGAAACCTATAATTTTCATGGTATATACCAAACGATTTTATAATATATATTTATATATATATATATATGTAAACAAATAACAACGGTGAATCGGTATAGTAAATTTGAACGAATATTTAATCCGATTTAATAAACGTGAATGCAGCAGCATTTCTGTTAAATTTATCTAAATATTAAACATAAACTTTTGGAGATAGATAAACTATGAATACATATCCACCATAATAATATTGTGTGCACTAATACATTTTTAAAGGGACTTTTGTTGAACTTGGTGATATTTCAAGGTGTGGTCGGTTTCTGTGATTCCTAGGTTCCTAGGTTGTAAATCGTGTAAATTTACTAATCTTCCTTATTTGTTTTTGCCTAATACCAATATTGTATTGAAATTATTATGACTTGAAATTTTACATGTTTTCCATAATTTTACCAAATCAGAAAATTTCACTCTTGGCGCTAAACATTATGATGGGTTTTTTCATATGTATGATTATCGCCGACTGAATTCGATCACGGTACTTGAGAGATGTTCAGTCTCACATTTAAACGCTTTCAATAATATAAAGGCATAAAAAAAATATTTTCTACGCTTGATTTGAAACGCGCTTATTATCAGATTCCTGTACACGATAATGATAATGCCAAGATTGTCATAACCACTCCTTTTGAAATTTTTGAATTTTTGAGAATTGAATTTTTACCTATCTGTTAGTACAATAAACCGGAAGAGGATTCAAAAACTGCCCAAACTGCCCATTAATGGGAGGTATGAATCTAAACATTTAGATCCAGAGTGTCCAAAAACCATATTTTTGGTTTAGATTTTGATAACAAGGATGATAACTACCATTAAACGTAAAAAAGATGTAAAAATTGTACATTGATTTTCGACATCAAAATCTATTTATCTCTACAGAGGTTTAGACTTTAATGTCGAAAAGTTATCAAAAATAAGTTAATCCTTTATTTTAAATGTTACAAAAAAAAAAAAACGTATTTATCGTCATAAAACGTCGATATTATTTTTTAATTGCAACGAATTTATTAATATAACAAAAATGATACAAAATGCATTTAAAAAAAAGCTCATAGAAAATTTATTTTTTGGATTTATTTATTTTTTTGTAGTTTTAATTTTTATTTCATTCATTTTTTATTCATTTACTTGATGAAACCCGTTGAATAACCGATAACGATTGATGTACAGATGATATTCGAGTAGTTTAGGAGACAATGCAAAGAATCGGGGTGGTAAAGCTTCCCGTTATTATAAATCAACAGCAGTTTTTTCAAAAATATTTGTACAATCTTGAATAATTTACTTGTTTATAGGAAATTTAATTCTCTAGAACTTTTCTATTTGAATATATTTAGCAAAGAAAGAAGGCTTAAAAGAAGTTAACAATTTTTCACATTCTTATAGAAAATCTTTCTGCTCTTGATTTTGGACTTTAAAGCTGTCGTTAAGATATTGCTAGAAATCCGTGTGCTCTAATCCTAGACTGTTAGTATATTTTTTACTTATGTAGTCCAAACTATTCAATTCTATTTGCCCGACAATTCTGTTTATATTCATTGATGTTAATTAGGTCTTGCAGTGATATTTTATGCGTGCATTGTAGGAAGGACAGAGGATATTTAAGAAAATAATAAATACGTATGATATTTTAAATGAACATGGGATTATAAATTGAATTGGAATTTATTTTTGTTACTATTTTAAATTCGTTTAAATTTGTTGTTCAAGTGAATTTATATTTTTATATTTTTTTTGTAATTTAATGTTAAACGATAAAAATTACGATTAAAATATAAAAAAAAAATATGTGTACTTTTTTTAAATATAAATTTAAATAACATATTATCTTGTATAAAAGATTACAAAAGATTTAGAGGCTTATTCTACTCTTTGGAAAATTCAATTTTCGTGTTCTGAAAGTACAGACCTTTAAACATATGCCCCTAAGAGGAAACTTTGACAATCAAAAACTTTTCTTTCATCTTTCATTGTTTACGCGTTTTTTGGATATTAAAAAAGCAGCGATTTTTAGATCCTAACTGATATATATTTCGGACCGAAAGGATATAAATTTATTTCCCATGTCCGCTAGCCCCAAATATATGAATCTTTAGGAAAACCTGATAAGCAATCTCCTGGCTATTGCCAAAATATGAGAGTAGCGAATATCATCAGGATGAAGCACAATGGTCCATATGCTCGACGTGCAATACTTTTAAATACCCCCAGATATATCAACCTTTCTATGGCCATATCCGAGTCTCGTAATGTATCGGGGAATCTTTGCCTTTGTCTGGTAAATTTTCGAACATTATACGGGTATTTAGAGATTTGGTTATTCGCAACACTGACGCATATGAAGTTTCAACCATATAGCTAGCATAATCTGCAAGTAAAACCATTGTGGCTTACATTGATTAAGGTCTAAGAAAGGATTAGCCTTAAATGTTCCCTTGATACTTTCTTAGACCGTTTTTACACGTGAAAGTTTTGATGAAAGTTTTCAATCGCAATAAATGTAAATGATATAACTAGACTTACATCTCTTTGTACATGCAGAAATATAACAATCGCATGTTCTGTTAATAGCTTATAACTCTCACCTTGCTAAATATTTCTTTCTTTGTCAACCACTTCAGTCACATGATCATAGTAAACCAATCACAAGGAAGTAAGCCAATCACCCTATTCTTACATCTAAAGATACATATAAGATTGCAATGGAATAGACGCCAGGTCTATTTTGTTATACCAGCATAGTTTCATCAAAAAATACTACTGCGCTTGTTCACCAAGTCAGGCCTTATGAATGGTTTCATGAAAAGTTACATGTGTAAAATAGGCCTTAGAAACTAAGCAAAATCTACTTAGCATCATAGCATGATATTTAAAATACTTTGTTGAACAGATGATCATTTTTATTATATATTTTTTTTATAGAACACGAAATATCAAAAGCAGAATCGACATCAACGTCAGACGGTGAGGGTGATAATGTTGATGGTGATGATATGCCCATGATGGGTGATATGGGTGATGGTGGACCAGACGATGCGAATCGACCTAGAAAAATACGACGATCACGAACAACATTCACCACGTATCAATTACATCAATTAGAACGAGCATTTGAAAAGACTCAATATCCGGATGTATTTACAAGGGAGGAATTAGCAATGCGGCTGGATCTTAGTGAAGCTAGAGTTCAGGTTGGTACACTAAAACTCAATTATAATATACGTTTGTTTTTATCTTTGTATAAATCACTTCGGTCGCAAGTGAAAGATTAGGTGGTTTGCGATACAGTTGCAAAAAGACAACAACAACAAAAAAACAACAATTATTAAGAATGGAATTGAATTTAATAGAATAATTTATTGCTTATCTTTGGCTCATATTCTGTTCAATAGAACAATTGAGCTTGCAGATAAGAACATTAAGACTCGTCTGTGAATCTTGGTTACTTAATTATTATTACCCAGTAATACTGCCTTGAACGGGCTACATTTCGACCATAAGGTCCATTGTGATGCCTAAGGATGTGAGGATGTGAGTGGAGTGGAAGGAATTTGTGAGTGACTAGGAATTGGTAGGATGTTCTCAGAGATCTTTAGCATTACTGCACCATCCACGTAGATTCATGGCTTTTAGTTCTTTTTCCCCGTTCTGGAGCCATCTTGTTTTTGGACGACCTCTTCTCCTCATCCCATCTATTGTATCATACACAATTTTTTGATTGTCTCTCTGCTTCTATTCTTTTGATGTGACCTAGCCATTCGATTCATCTTGAAAATCGAAAATCCTACTATATCTTGGCTTTTGTAATAGCCATTCAGTTCTTTGTTGTTTCATCAACGCCACTATTCATCTTCCAAATATAGGCCAAATATTTTTCTAGTATCCGGCGTTCAAAGACTCTCGAAGCATTAATACGGTATTCAACACCCAAGATTCTGCTCTGCATATGTGCTCTGCTTTGTAATACGCTCTTCGCGTGTGTAATACGCTCTGTTGCCAGCTAATACTCTCTCGAACGTCATTTTATTGTTGGCGTTCAGTTGCACCCCAAGATAGACAAATGAATTTACTCTCTCAAAGGTCCACACTGTACTTTTACAAGTTGAATTCGTTGAAGGGATATATAAAATAATTAATACTTGAGAAAAAGAATTTACTGCCTTATATTCCATCCATATATCTTGCGCTACATTGAGTAAGTAGCTACTATTATTACTGCCAGTAAATCTTATAATTGTAACACAAATTATCCAATTAAATCTGTGTGTGTTTGAACATTTTTATATTCATTTAGCAAATGTGTTTTTTAATTAACTTTAATTGTATTTAACAATTATTATTTCATTTAAGCTTTAACACAAAAAAAAGTTTTTAATTCTTTCATTTACTTACAAAAAAAAAAAAAAATTTTTTTTAATTTTCTTTTATAATCATTTTTCTCTTAATGATCTCAAAGAAAAACGAGCTACATGAATTATTATTATTATTAATATTTTTTCAAAACATTTTACATTACATTTCGAATGTTTTATTTTAATATAATGAATTATTAATTATTCAATAAAATATAATTAATTTATTGTATAAATTAGTTGAAGAGTTTTTGTGCTTCTCAAACAAAATAAAACTTAATTAATTTTTAGCGAATTTTCTTTTATAAGAATCTGGACACTTTTAACAATCGGATATTTACCAGTTGACGTTGATCGATGATAGATAGATTGTAGAGTCTGTCCTAGGCTACCCTTCGACCATTGTGATGCCGAAGGAATTTTTGTCTATGAATTGACTAGGACTAGGAATTGGTAGGATATGTGAAGAAAACTTTCTCAAGCATAGCCGGTTACTTCGTTCTTGTCCATACGCCGACAGTTTAGTAAATTAACTGTCCCTTGTTTTTTAATAACTGGCAAATTATTGATGTCGGGATTCGAACCCATAACCAGTTTCCAAGTAAAGAACTGCGAAGACATAACGCCTTAGACTGCTCGACCACTTGGACTTGTTTGATTTATGCGGGGTTTTTTGCTAAAAAATGTCATCAAATATCTATTGAACCTACATAGTAGATGTCGAACCCTCTAAATTTGTGCTTTGAACGCCACATTTTAACATTCTTTATCATCAAATGCTTGTTCCGAAGATCCATACACGTCTAGGAGGGGTTCGAAATCAATACCTCCGGTATTCCATGCCAGTGCTTTACCTCTAAGCCACCAGATGTGATTATACGTATTGGTGGAATACGTATAATTTTTCCCTATCTTGATGTCGATGTATTCTTTTTAAAAAAAATACTATTTACATATTAAATGGTTTTTGTAAAATGGTGTCTCTTCATCTATTGTTAGCATGGTTGCCTTTTGGTTATATTATATGGTTATATTATATTATACGGCTTGACATGAAAACGGCTCTCTGCCATTCTAGACCAGATGGTATTGTGACGTGATTTCTGCAAGCGGTTTGGTTTAATTCTTTTTTGCAAATCCATAAGATTGTATAAAATTTTCGATTATTTGATGTAACAATCAAGAAACTGCTTTTCTCATTGTCGAAATATCCCGTAGGTATAGACACAGATCATGTGTTATAAAGGATAGTATCCCAGTTTTTCACATAAATAATTAATCTGGAAGAATTGAAATCAATAATAAAAATAAAACAACAGACAGAGATGGAAAAAGGATTATACATTTATATAAATATTACGAGTATATTAAGGATTTTCTATTATATAATTTTAATCGTTTATCTTCAGGTTGTCTAGCGTAAATAGGAGTACAAATCATTATATCTACTATCCTCGTATCTTTAATACAAATTTTTTGTACCGACAGCAATTTATGAATAATTAAATATAAAAAAATTATATATATATATATATATATATATATATATATATATATATATATATATAATTTTTTTTTTGAAAACCGTTTACAAGGAATAAAGAAAAATAATTATTTCTTTATTTTAATAAATCATTTTTAGTAATATTTAAATAAAAAAGCTTTTAATAACATCAATTACAATAATGAAACTAACTTCACTCTATATTCTATAGTACCTATTGTATTGTACTGTACTGTACAGTACATTGTAGAAATACTACAATTATTTTTTTATGATTCGTCAAAGAGATCCAGCGTAGAGGAGGCTCCACGGAAAGTCTTCTTATGCTGTTCGGAGGAAATTGTTGACAATACTATTCAATTCTTTTACGTGCATGTAATTGAATTTGAAGAACACACGATTGATTATTGCTGAGGAAAGATTAGTGTATTTTCAGCATGTAACAAATCGCTGATATAATACTCGACTGATGAAGCACACGCTCGATCGATGTTACACTGTTAAAAAAAGTGTGTCATACAGTATATACACAAAATTTATACATACATACATTATATGTTTGAGCGAAACAGACAGAAGTCTGACAGTCACATAAGCAGTGAGACTACTCTTTGTAGTAGATAATAAGTTTCTTTGTGTGTGATATGATTTTTGGATTTGAAAGAAGTTTAGAATCATTAGCAATGATGCCATTTTCATGAGCTCGTAAACTTCACCTCGTGTATATTAAATGTACAAATTGATAAACCCTGGTCTGACTTTCACTTCTTCACTAACTCTATGATTCTAATGTAAATAATGGATTTTATAATGGACACTTTCAAACTGTAATTTTAATGGAAAAAGTGACGGTGGTCTCAATTTTAAATTTTGTTTTGTATCATAAATTTCTTTAGAACTATCCTCCTTTTTTTTCGTTGAAAAGCAGCTTTACAAGATTTAGATTTTTAAAAGATTATTCACATTTAATCGGATCTATAGAGAATTTTATATTGTCTAATTGAGAGATTTATAACGTATGCATGATAATCTGAAATGTTTTGGGGATAGTAGGTATGGTTAGCCCTTAAGATAATTAGTTCTTATTGAAAGGTACTCTATTCTATAAGTATCAGGCACTCTATCAAAAGCCATGTGCACAGTTAATTCATAATGAAATGTAATCTGTACACAGTGTTTTAAAATTTGGGGTTTCTTTTATTTAAATCTATTTTGGTGAGGGTGTTCAACTTGATACATCGTATAGTATATATTGAACTAGTCTGGCCAAAATTTCCAAATTTTGAGTAGAATATCTTGCCTCTAAAGAATTGGTGGAAACTAGTCAGAGTGAAATAGACATTGAGAACTCAACATGTTGATCAAAAAGTTTGCCAGAAATTTATTTAGAAAAACTGGTCGAAATTTTGGTTAGATTGGATATATATATATATATATATATATATATATATATATATATATATATATATATATATTAGGTTGGATATATATATATATATATATATATATATATATATATATATATATATATATATATATATATATATATATATCCAACCTAACCAAAATTTGGACCAGTTTTTTTAAATAAATTTCTGGCAAACTTTTTGATCAACTACACAATAATATAACTACACAATGCTTCATAAAGAAATAAAAATAGTGGGGTACTCTGTAGTTAGTAGTGTGTGTGTGTGTGCATATGTAATGATAATATTATAAATTAAGTGGGCATCACTAAATTCCTACTCTTAAATGACATCAAACCAACATCGTAACACAAGCAGCCCAGATGTTTGTAAGTATGTGTATGAATGTATGGTTTTATAGTAAATATTTTATTTATTTATTAAACATTGATTCCCTATTAGAAATGCATTTGAAAACAGACTGTATGTTTGTGTGTGTGTGTGTGTATATATAATAAACACTTACATATTATATGAAATATATGGTAATTGTGTTCTATTATATTTGATAGAATATAATAAAGTAGCAGCCAGTAGTGCTGCTTAATCATGCATACATATTGCAGCGGAGAGTACCGGTTGTACCACTACTACATACAGGACGAATCGTCATATTCATACTAATAGTTCTGAACACTTTCTAGATGTATACCTTTAAAGTTTTCTTTTAGGGTTTAGAATAACGTTTACTAACTATTTCTGAAGTTTTCGAACTTATTATCGTTTAGAATCCGAGATTATTTACCGTTTAGGTTTGGTGAGATTGTATCGTCTCAGATCGCGAGATCTATTATGATATCGAAAGTAAGCTGACCTATTCTATTCACTAGTCCTTACACCATAGGGCTTTGACACAAGTTGACTCTAGCTCAGAGGAGTCGTTAAAGAATAGGTAACCCTAATGGATGAATCTTTTTATAGTAAGAGCCAGTGAGCCTTGATTGAATAGGTCACCGCATCTTCCTCCTACGTACTGTGGCAGATCCTTTAATAGTCTGCTGTCAAATCGATGTGCTCTGTGGTGGTTGATATTCGTTAAGCGATTCAAGAGAGGAAGTATTATCAATAGCAAAATTAACCATTTTTAGGCTAAACTTTTAAAGCATGCAAATATATATCATGAAAATTTCTAAAAAAAAAATATTAAAAAATTAATTTAATAAGAAAAAAAATTACTATTTTGTACCTAATTTTTATGTTGTTTAAGATATTGTTACAATTTTTTAAACGAAATGCGGTAGTAGTACACCCTGTATGCTTGTGTATAGTAACTATACATTAACCATCATCATTGCAACTAAATTCTCTCTTTCTGAATTGCATCTTAATTGGTAACAATTTACGCTAATTAATCTGTATGGGGTAGTTTAGTGAATAGGCAACTACTAACTACTAGCATCACATCAGTAGTCAGTACTACACTAAATAGAAAAACGGCCTGGCCTGGTCTATGAATATTGGCCATTGAATGGAATGTAACACAACTGTATAGATGGGATGTTGATGTTCATGTTGGTACCTAGTTTGAGTAGGATTATAATTATATGCATTGCATCCATCATCATCTCATCAGAGTTATATAATATGTTTTATTATATATATATATATATATATATATATATATATATATATATATATATATATATATATATATATATATATATATATATATATTAATATGATGAGTGAAGTGAATTAATCAAATACGATGTAGGGTATGTTAAACAAAGATGAATAATCATTTTGATTTTGAATTTGAAACTCTTTTCAATATTTTTTTTCATAATTCTAATTATCTTTAATAAGTTTTTACATCTATGTATACACACTATCATAAAATATCAAATTTTACCTTCATATACAGGCAATCATATATTTACGGTTTAACCCTTCGGTAGTCGCACGCGGACTCAAGAGTGTATAAGAGTATTTTCCGGTCTGTTCTTTAATATTTCTCCACCCTCAAGAATTTTAAATCCTTCGCTCAATTAAACATAGGTTTTTCGTTCGACTGCGCCGTCTTGAATGAAAACAAAGGTTTCTTTATTGAAGCAAATATTTTGAAGAAAATATATATTCTCTTGAGGAAAGAAATTCCTTCTAGTGGGACTGTCACTTCGCGTGCGACCACCGAGATATACATATATATATATATATATATATATATATATATATATATATATATATATATATATATATATATATACGCATGTGTAACATTGTTTTTCGGGTGTTATTATTACAATAATTAATAGTCATGAGAAATATATTAATATAACGTTTGTTTAATTCTGACAATTGTAAATATTTAAAATACAGTCTAATGATTATAACTGGTTTGCGTGTTCAATAATTATAATATATGAATGAATGTATAGAAATATTAGAATATTATGCCCTAAACACCGCACAGACAACATCAAATAATGCTGGGGGAAGGGAATGTTCGGGGGGGGGGAGGTTTAGTTAGAGAAGTTATAGCTGGCTGGGGTTGGCGTTGTTTTACTCATTTAAAATTCAATATTATATTGTGGACGGACATTCTCTCTGACACGTTACAATATTATTTTGTACAATTGTGTCGTACTAATTAATAGATTAGAATATACTGATAACACATTCATACAACACTATCGCCGCATCACTGCGTCGTTCACCCGAAATTCTGATTGCAGCGGAAATGTTTTAAATATTAACACAGGGGAAATAATTATGATACCAATTATTATTTCTATTGTCGATTAAATATAATAAATGTGACTGTAATAATTATATTTTATGAAACGTTTTTTTTTTTTTTCCTTTTTTCTTTTTTAGTGTAATTAATTTATTTTTATTATATGAAAATTGATATTACATGTTTTTTTATTTTCTATTTTAAATTAATTAAATACAGTGAAAACTGTTTATAAATGATGATTCTCCGAACAAAATCGATAGTAGAAATCATTACATATTATAAAATAAAGTTTCCCCGCCGCGTCTGTCGGTCTGTGCGCGGTAAACTCAAAAACTACCGAACGGATTTTCATACGGTTTTTAACAATGGACAGAGTGATTCATGAGGAAGGTTTTAGGTGTATAATTCATTGAGGTTTTTTAGTAAATAGGCTGAAATATGACAGGGATAGTTGAAGAAGTCGCAAAAAAATCATACCGGCTGGGAGCTTTACTGGGAGCTTTACAGCAATTTTAATAGAAACTTTGTCTTAAAAAAAATGTTTTTGAAACAAATCGAGTGTCAAAACTATGAAACCTGAATCGATTTACGATTCTCCTATACAAATCATTATAATTAGTTTTCAATTTGAATCGAACCCGTATTTATTTGTTGTTTAATGGAATTTTTTTTTCAGGTTTGGTTTCAAAATAGAAGAGCTAAGTGGAGAAAAAGGGAAAAAGCATTAGGCCGTGATACAGCTGGATTTATGCATCCTGAACAAGGAGGTATGTACAATGTTTTTTGTTAATTTTAATTGCTGGGTTAGTGACGCGCGCATCAAGATCTTCAATTTATACTGAAATTTAAAAATCTTAAACGCACTATTTATGATCTCAGGGATAGGTAGTCAACTATAGAACAGGTCTTCAATAGGGTCAATCCAATAGCATGTCCAGAGCATAAATTTCATATTTTATTTGAAGACATTGAACTGCTAAAAAAAGTATTTAAGGTATCAAAAACCATTTCAGCAATAATAACAATATTTCAATCTTCAAACTTACTCCTGGAATTTTCTGGTGCAATACATTATACAACAGAACTTAGACTCAAAAATTAACCCGACATGATCCAATAATTGAACTTGTTAAAATGCTGTTGATGACCTATTGCAGACCTATTTACTATAATTTTGTAAAATACCCAGTCCTTTTGATGCGTTAAAAGGGTTATATTCAAGAAACAATAAAATATACGATGACTTGAATACTCAGGAGCAAGTCTTATAAAGAGCTTTGTACCGCGTGAACCACTTTAAACGTGTTCCAGGAGTCCTATGGTCTTAATAAACGTTAGGATATTTCTCGGCGACACCTATTTGATTTCACGTGGCTGGAGATCTGTCCATCCCAAATGATAATGACTTTTGAGAGAAAGACTTTCGCATTCGCATAGAATGTGAATTCCGGTGTCCTCCGCTTCTTGACAAAATCTGCAAAGATCATTCTTTGTGAGATTGAACATTTCATTTTTGTACCTACTTTGAACGCGTCCATATAGTAAAAACAGCAGAATTAATTTCGATATTTTTATTTACAGGTGTTCCAGATTTTGCGTTACATGCGCAGTTAGGTATGCCACATATGGGAGGTGATCCATTTTGGCCTGGCTTAGGTTTCCCACCGGGAATGTTTGGGCCAGCGTTAGGTTTACCATGGGGACCAGCTGGTTCATCGAAACAACCACCTCAATTATCAGTACCCTCCTTACATGCACTCTTTTCGCAATACATGTTATCTGGGGGTGCTGGCTTACCAGTTCCTGTCGGTTTACCAATGAATATGCCTCCGCCGAATATTCTTCCACCACCAAATACAATATCACCATTACCCGATCAAGATCAAGAACAATCGAAAAGTCCACGATCGCATAACTCTAGTCCGCCACCTTTATCACCGAGTGAAGAGACCAGAAGGAATAGTATTGATGCATTAAGGCTGAGAGCGCAAGAACATTTACTAATGGAACATCAACGAATTATTGTACCGAAACCAAAACCGGTGGTACAACCTGTTCAAGCTAAGTCATAAACCTAACTAAATTAGAAAATATTGTAATTATATTCAAAATAAAAAAAATTTTTGGATAATGATAATTATGGAATATATGAGAAAAACAGAACAGATTTTTGAGTTTATTGTTGAGTATGGTGTAACTATTTTCAAAATTTGAAATCGAAACATATCGATAATGTTTCGATATGCATAAAGCAATAAACAGGAAAACGTTCCAAAGATAATCAATAAACATTTTGTAAAAGTGATTTTTGTTTTATTTTTCTACAAATTTTAGTAAATTTTTGATTTTGTTTCATGCCGAAAAAAAAACTCAAATTTTTAATTGTTTTCTCAAAATTTTTAATACCTTCAACATTATAAAAGTCGTATACTGACTTAAGGTGGTTTGGGTAATCGAGCATTATACGTAATAATTAAGCAATTCTGTCGTATAATATATTAGGTCTAGATTTTTTAATGCAGTTTATGGGGCTTTTCTCCAGCCATACACCGAAAATTTTATTTTATGATATAAAAAATAACTTCTGACAAGGTATAAATATTTAAAACTTAATTCAAAATAAATTATTTATTAAACATTAAATTTGAGCAAAATCCTTCGCCAAAATTTTTTTAAAGAATATACTTCTCAATAAAGTTACTATAAATTAGTCTTTATTGGTTCCTAGAGCTCAATTTCTCAACCATCTTAAGTCTTAAGCCAAGAGTTTGGATTGTAGAAAACTTCATTGAGAAGAATCTTTATAAATTTCTTAAGCCAAACTACTTAGAATTTGCATGTTTGTCCGCTAATGTGGGCATGAGAGGGGAGCTTAAGACCTAATTGTCAGCTATTAGAAAAAATTCATAGTTCTGCTACGAAATTGAGAATATAGGCCATCCTTACAAAACTATACCCTGCAACTATGGATTTTTTAATGAAATTACGAATTTTTCATGGAAGTTTTGGATTCGAATCACTCTTATTCTGACTAAATAAATAATTCCAGCAGACAGGATTATCTTGAAAATTAAAAAATGTTGTATTTACCATCTATTCGAATCTGTTATTATTCATAACTTTGTTGCTGGTTTGAGAAAGTTAATATAGCAAAGTCGAAAATTTATTCCATTTCAATGAATGTTTGTTTCTTTAAATATAAGTCCCGTTTACCCAGATAGTACGATGAACGAATTACATTACCTCGTATCTCTACAGTTCTGGGTGGGTAGTTAGCTGCCACAAATTTTTCAAATAAATCAGGAGAATTCAGACTTAAATACGTTCAGAAAGATATATCACATCTAAAAAAGTTGACAAGACGTTAAATGCTCATAAATTTTGTTCGTAGCGAGTTTAAAGATACAGATATCCGATTTTGAGTTAGTTGTGGAAAAAAAACCGGAACCATCTGCGCCCATTCTTTTTTGCCAGCCGTCTTAGCTACAACGTTCTTTTGTATGGTTATCTCTAGATAAAAAATCAGGAAGATTTAACACAAAACATCCAGGAAGTCAATTTTATTAGTATTGGCATTTCTGTCCAAACGTTTATTGGTCTAATAGGGCATCCATAGACCATTCATCATTTTGTTTACATGGATACCCTTTTTTCTCCCTTTCAAGTATTTTCATATCACCTTCACTCAATAAACATTTAGTATTCAATCACATTTCGTCAGGCTTTATTTATCTACTATTTTACGCATTCTACTGATTTAAAATATAACGAGATACAAACCACCAAAGAGGGAGGATTAAACAAAATATTTACATAGGGTTATACGCTCAAATAAGAAAATATCGAAAGCCCTTAACGTGGTTTAGTGTCTAAGTGTCTAATTTTGATAAAAACGTCAGAGAACCTGAATGTATGTAAAAAAAAAAAAATTTACTTGTACATAATTATAAATATTACAAAAATTATTTAAAAATATATATATATAGATAAAAATCAGACAATATAAAAATTATAAATAAAAATCCATTAATTGTTAGTCAAATTAATAATTAATTAATAATATTATAAATAAATTATTATTAATATTAAATGTGTATATATATATATATAAAATTATATAAAAATTAACATGTAGTTTGTTTGTATGATTTTAATTTGTGTTGTCGAGGTTTTGTTAAAAATTGTATTAAGTTATTATATTAATAATAATTATTAATAAATATTCAATTAAAAAAATATTAATAAATATCAATAATTATGTCTCGTTTTATTTTATAACCATTAATTGCTTTTTTCATTTAATTTAAGTATTTTATTCTGTTAATAGTGTCGTCAATTAATAATCTTAATGTGATTATAATTTATTTCGAATTAATTGTCCGTTTTTATAATTAGTCAAGGTAATTAATTTGAGTCTTCTATTTGTCTACCCAGTGTAAATCTTATGATATAATTATGGTAAAACTGTAGACGGGATAACATCTGTTAATGAACAATATTTGCAAAATAATACTGGTTCATATAATTATAAAAGATGCCAAAAATCTCATTTAAACAAATAAAAATAATAAAGATTATTAAAATAATCAAAGCTCCAGGTTTTTTGCAATTTGGAGGAACGGAAAAATCGTGTATAGCTGCGCACGTTATTGAGAACAACCACAAAATTGACAAATCGAATATAAAACTACTGAAATCGGTACAAAACCCCATAGAATTAGATGCATAGGAAAGTATCTACATACACAAATTGAGAAAACAGATAATAAATTTAAACAATGGCCCAATTCCAAATTCTGATTTAATAAAATTAAACCATTTTCAAAAAATCTAATACCTGAATATCAAGGTTAGCTTCGATACCCTCACTTTAGTGGCAAAAACAACGCCGCATGGTCACAAAGAAATACCGCCAATAAATAGGTGGAGCTCTTCACACACCTAATCCGTTAGTCAGTCAACTCAAATAATCTTCAGGTCAGATTATACCCTCAGTCAAATCGTATAAAAGACAGAACTGAATCCATATCCCAGAGATACTTACGATTAGCTAATTCATACTGATGATGACTACATTGTAGTCGAAATACGTATTTATAAAATTCAAACAAATGTTATAGGAATTGGGACAAAATTTGAAATGTAAATAAAAATAACACCTAACTGAGTTAATTGCTTAAATAACCGGTATATACAGAAATTATGTAAACAAATTTATAACAAAATTTGTTTATTTTTAACACATTTTTTGTCTTTTCATATTTGTTCTATCTCTTACGGTTTCAAAGTTGGGCTGTTTTGCTCATTCTGCCCAAAAATGGTGCGATTTTGCCCATTCATTTATCTCTTTGGACAAAAATAGTTAATACAATTCTTAATAAATCTACAAATTTTCGAATAATTTGATGATTCTTGACCTAAAATATACAGATGATTTTTTAACGTACAGAAAAATTTCATCCTATATAAAAACGAAATTCAATAAAATAAATTTTGTTCTCAATTTGGATGAATGTCGATATATACGGTAAATTTAACCCAATAAATACGAAAATTGTATTCATCTGACGATTTGGTGAGCCATTTACGAGATACCGCCGAAAATCTAATTAAAGACGAATTTAATCGCACAAAGGTGAGCATATCTTAGAAACTATCCATTAAACCATCAAACCAACTAAATTTTTATGTTTTTTGGGTCCCAATTACCATAGAAACTAATTTTCATTCAAATTGAAGACTAAAAATTTTCAATTTTTTTCCCGATTTTTCAAAGGAGTAGGGCCTTAGAAAAATTTTTCGAAAAAATATTTTTGTTTCCGATTTTGATAAAACTCATTGTATAAGATAATTTAAACCCCAAAAAATAAAAAATCGTGATCAATCCGTTATTGGATGCACCGTTTTTATAATGCCATTTGCATCTCAAAAACTAATAGAGATGAAGAGCCGGTGCACTTTCTATCTCACAAACTATTCGAGATATCTCTGTGTTTCCTAAAAAATTGAATTTCTTGACAGAAATTTAGTGGTTTTGGAAAAAAAATTCATTAAAATCGGATAAAATATACCAGAAATATACCAAAAATGACTTTTGGATTTTAATGACGTCACCAGGTACAAAAAATTGATTTTTTGACTATCACTACCAAATTTTGACCGATTTTAATGATATTTTTTTTGATACCCACTATTTACGGGATGTATCGCCTAAATTTGGGAAGCGAAAAGCATATTTAAGAGTTTTTAGGCACGTGAATAACAAAACTGTTGTTAAATGTGTTGTAGCCTGATATATGACGTCCAGTTATATATAATAATTTATTTATTAGCATAATTTTTTGTGAAGTTTCAATTTATTACACGAGTCAATAAAAAATTTAATTAACAATAATTTTTTTCATTAATTAAAATTTAAATTACCTACATTTGATTTGACTGTATGTAACATATATGTATGGTCGTATGTGTTTATATATGAAAAAAAAAACAACACTGGTTTCAAATGATTTCACAAGAGTTTATTATTATACTCACCCACCTCATAGAAGACTTGTCGTTTGAAAATAGCGAAATACGAAAGCGTGTACATACAGAAATTCAAAAGAAATATTATGAATCTGGACAATGGACCGGTACCAAATTCAGATTTAATCAAAATCTTACGATTAAATTTAGTGCCAATATGTCCATCTCTCTCTAAAGGTGTCAAAATACAAAAACCGTTTCACTGCGCAACGCATAACTCAGCACCAATCAGGTGCGATCTGAGAATAGTATCTAAGGTCGGGCGAACACATTTAAGCAGCGTAAAACCAAGATAGATTATGAAACTGTCACCAAAATAGCGACGAATAACACATCCTGAGACAATATAAGAGTAATTATAATAAGAGTAAAGTTAACAGGAATAAATGTTAATGAAGGTAATTTCAATATAATTTAAAATATATATTTTAAATCTAGTATATTTTAATTTAGTTAATTTTCTATTTATTTTTGTTTATTGATCTCGACTTTCTATCTATTTCTAATTTTCAAAGAGAAAATTACGACTAGCTAATTTATACTGATGATGACTACATTGTAGTCGAAATACCGTATTTAAAATATAAAAAAACTGATCTTGGCAAAGGGGGCGAATTTGAAAATTCTATTTCAAAAATCTAGATTTCTCACTAATTATCATTCGATACTATAATGTTTAACAAATTTTACACAAAATTTTTCTACCAAAATTTGAATATCTTTAATTTGATTTTCGATTTCTGAAAATCAAATTTGAAGAAGAATTACAACAGTTGATTATTATAAAAATTTATGTAAATAAAATAAAGTAGAAATTCAGAAAAATTAAAAACCTAAAATTTAATTTTGGAAATACCAATCGAAATGAATCATAATATTTGATATTTATTGGCAGAACGTGCTTAAACTGTCTTTTTTTTTTGTTATATAAAATTTATTAGGCACAAAATAATTCAATTAATTTTTAAATTATTTTCGAATTATTTCACATTAAGTGTTTTTTTATTAAACTACAAACTGCATTGCATATTGCATATTTTTTATTTAATATGATTATTAACTGTATTTTGTAATTGATTTCTTTAATCACTGGCTGTTGCTGCTGTTTTAGACTATTTTAGTCTAAGAGTCAATAGAAAGTTTTCTAACATTAAAGAATAACTTCAAATTTTACGATCAATAAAATAATAGTACTAGGTATATAATAATACACCTTTCCCTATAATATAATCCCCCCCCCCCCAAATTATATTTTGAAACGGTTAAATATAAAAAGGGAAATTAAAATAATTCTAGATATAATGATAAAAATTAAAACGGTTATCGAAAAGACCATTCGATCAATGGATTTGATTTTGGTAAGAGAACGTTTGAAATAAATCCTACAGTCTCTGATATAATTAGGAAAACCTATTTTACATCTTCTTACACCATCTTAACTCTTCCCAATACCTCTTACTCTGGCAACACATTCACACAGAGCATTAACCAAAATTTACAAAAATCCAACTGAATTTATCACATTAATTTACCTTACCAAAGGTTACCAAAGGTTATCAAGATACCACAATATTTAAAATAATCGAAAACTATCTACTCATAATTTTAATTCGTAAATGTGATATGATTTGTATTTGGTTTTTTTTATTAAAAATCGAAAATACATTATTTTTGTTGATTGTACCCTGAAGGGTTAATTTGGAAAAACTAAAAAATTACATATATTTATCAAATCTTCTCAAATCATAAATTTTTACCAATGCATAAAATAACACGTCATGTTTAAATATACATCCAGGTAGTCCAAGAGCCGACGTTGCTAATTAATAACGTCATTTTACGTTCAGTATAATGTGTTCAGTTTGAAGCCTGCTATTTTGGATAGTTTTCATAGTTATGTTTGATGGAGCTTCCAGTACCCAATCAGAAATCCACACTGACACGAACCCTCATTTATTTATGTTGTTTTGACGACTGGATTTTTGTCCTTACAAATCTGCTTACAAGTCTGATCTTCCATACGGCACACCTAAGCCAAACTTGCGAAATTTACGTAATAGGCTCGTTTAGCCATACGTAGCTCATTTTGTGGATGCATCTACTTAATAAAAATCTGTTAAATGGCTAAGCCGTTGGGCCTAGAAGCATTACAAAGGAATTCCTTATATAACGTAGGTGAGAACTAAGAAAGAATTTTTGAAAGTTCATCGCCTAAGGGGTTAAACAAGGTATGCAAATTTGTATGGGAGTTCGTTATTTTCGAAGTTAGAACTATGGAAATTGGTGTTAAGGCTTCTGTTAACAATGAAGGTCAGTTGTATCAGTGTTTTTGGGGTAAAATAAGAGACGGAAGTTTGTATGGGAAATGCGTCATTTTTGAAGTAAGAAACGTGAAAGTTGGTATTGAGGATTTTGGCATTTGAGAAAAGTTTGGATGGTTCCTGAGATGTTCAATGGGAAATCCCGGGCTCGCGGCTTTTAAAATATATTTTTCTTGCATTATGGCCGCCTCCAGATGTACTTAGATATCAATAATACCGACTAGCAGTTGAGTCTGCTATAGCATGAACCCATTAGAATGCCATACAAGAGATATTACGTATTTAAAAACCGCGGGTTGAAAGTTATGAGTGGAAGATACCAACTAATTTAGAAAGGACAACCCTACTCGTTCATACTGCGATTCTCACAAGAAAATTATAATTGTTTACACCCATCTACACCCTCCTCTCTGTATCTGAGCCTCCATCAAATCAAAAGCAACTGAAAGTTGTAATCAATCAGCTCCAGAAATCTCCGAGATCATCAAAGGCATTTTCTACAAAAAGTTTTAAATATTTACCTACGTTAATTTTATACATAATTATAGGACTGAAAATTTGTACCATGAACTCTCATACTCCAGGATAGGTGTGTTTGTGTGTCTACCTCCCTATAATGATTAATTTGTGATTACCAATTAATTAGCCCTAGATTATATAGTTTTTTAATAGCCTGTGAACATTTTTCATATAGTTATTAATCTATTAGAGACGTTACTTCGAACGTTTTAAATAGTATTTCAAAATAAACAAGCTAATAATTGTTGAACCATCTTAAATAGCATATACGAGTATACTAAAATTGGCAAATCCATACATATAAAATGCTTTGTCCTGAATGACTGACTGACGAATCAACGCACAGCCTAAACCACTGATCGTAGAGACCTGAAACTTGGAGGGTGTGTTCTTCGTATGACGTAGGCATTCGATAAGAAAGAAATTCTACCCCTAAGGGGGTGAAAAACGGGGGCAAAGTTTGTATGGGACAACGTGATTCTTTGGTCCAATCTACTTAAAATTTTGCATATTTATATATAAGTGTATTCATATATAAGTGTTACAAAGTGTATTCATATAAAAATGATCTCACACGAATTTTTATTTAAAACACTACAAATGTTTTAAAATTAAACGTTTAAGATGTTTACATTATATTAAACAGCATTTTAGCGTTTACTTGGTGAATACAAGCATTTCAATGCTTAAAGCATTTTAAAATGAAATCTTATATGTAACGTAATTTGTAAGAATAGTGTGTAAAATATGTTGATATCCTACTTCCTTGTGATTGGTATACTCTGATCATGTGACTGAAGTGGTGGACAAAGAAAGAAATAATAAACAAGACAAGAGTTATAGCTATTACCAAATATGCGATTTATATATTTCAAGTGCATTTCATCGTGTGCACAGCAATGTAACGTTAGTTATATAAAATATTTTTACTGCGATTGAAAACTTTCATGAGTAAAAAATTCGTTACGCAGGAGCTGCTTCAACTTAGCGAATTTCCTTAGAATAAATCACTCTCTAGTGATCACAATTTTAGTCTGATCAAAATGAAATGTCATATATGATTTTAGCATTTGCAAGTCCAATTTTCTCAATAAATGACATACGTCGAGGCGAATGGGGGGAGGTATCAAAAAAGAAGAAAACACAAAATATAAAATATCTCTCTTAATATTAGAACAATCGAAAAATGCGTAAGGAATAAAGTTGTATAAAATCAAATTTGCTACAATTCATCACCTTATCATTTTTGCTCAAACTCTAATGTGTACAGAGATATTAAGGAATTTAATTTTCAATATTAAACCGTCAATATTTCTGTAAATATTATTGTTACAGAAAAAATGATAAGAAACAAAATTACAGTAAAACTTAGTACCTACAACTTTACTTCTTATAAATTTTTCGATTTTTCAAATTTTAAGGGAGATATCTCAAATTTTATGTTTCCCCCTCCCTCTAAACCCCCCTTTCCCCTGGTCCGATTTTACCCATTAACGAACTTGACCTTTTGAATATCAAAAGCGCCTCAAATACCAAATCTCATCCCGATAAAATGAAAACTGTGACCGCTAGAGTGATGACAGACACATATATATATATATATATATATATGTATATATATATATATATATATATGTCCATAGATATATATATATAAATTTTTCAGATGGTGATTTTTGACATCTACTAGGTAGGATCGATGGACATTTGAAGAAATTTTTGCGAAATTTTGACTTCGGTACGGGACCAATAGCTCTATTTCCTTTCAGGAAATTCGCTAAAACGGGCATGTGCATTATAATATGCTTCATACATATATATGCATACATACATATATATTAATATATGCGTTTGTTGGTTGCTATTATCGTCTCTGTTGTTTTGTAAATGCGTCCGTCTGTTTATAGATCCATTAAGAGAATCATATAAGCATTTAATTTGAATTACCCACACGACCACCTGCAGTGTGCTGCTGTGTAGTGAGAAAGTTAATTCTTTTTCAATTTACAAGTGTAAGCAATTTACAAATGTAAAAACAAAAAAGATGAAATAGGCAATATTATAATATATTATAATATTGTATTGTATATTGTATAAATATGGCGGCAAATATAACATTTATATTATATTTATTAAAAAAAAAAAATAATAATAATAATAAACGTTTTTAATAAGTTTGAAAGCTGTGACTCAACTTTGATCACAACATCGTTGTATTAATGTTGTTATTATACATTTTTAATATACTTAAATGTTATGTATGAAATACCGCCATTAAATTGTATATGTGGTGGGTATACATCAAATCTTAAGATGTGGACACAAATATGAAACATATTTTATTGTCGAAACAACGATAAGTTCTTCAATTCGATTCAGGAACCGATGCATACTTTTAGTAGCTTGCATCCAATTTAAGGTAGATGGCGTGATACAATATTGTCAAAAAGTTTTGCAAAAGCGTATGCGTTTAGTAAGAGAGAAGGAACGTATAGCATAATAAGCCATAATTTTAGTCCAAGACTGTACCGGCAGACATGTTACATATACGCTACATATATTCCGCCAGTTGATATATTGTTTGTTTACATACTCGAAAATTGTCGTTTTTTTTTTTTTTAAATACGCAGAACAAATCTAATAATTTATAGCTATTTTTTTAAACATTCTATAATTGGGAATATGCATGACAATTTTTTTTCACATTTATTTCCACAATATGAAAATACTGTTAACACTGTAATAATATTTAAAAACGAAATTAAAATCCGACAAATATCAAGGAAGCTATAAGCTTTTAAAGATTATTATCTGTCTCTTTCTTGCAAAAATACTAAAAACGGAGTTTTACGTGTATTTTAAATGGTGAAAGTGTAATATGACGTCACATAACATATCAAGAGGGCTTTCACCCTCTTTGTCTAATCGGGAATTTCAATCATTCATATCTCGCTTATTTTTAAAGTAATTTAAAAAGTGATTTTACCTTGATATTTGTCAAGTAAACATGCTTCAATTCAAGCGAAAAAAATTTTCATGCATATTCCCTATTATACCCAGTAGCACGGCAATTACCTTAAAGATATTCAATACATCGTTTGGAAAAAACGACTGCGGTTGTTCTAAGCGTTGCAATCTATTGTATAATAATAAAACAACAAATAACACTGAATCGATATTAAAACAATTGTCCCCAATATAAATGTATGAACAATCGTTTTGATATATGTTTTGGAATTTATAATTGAGAAATTACTGTAACTTAATAATTACATTACTGATCCCATTTTATTATTACATACATAAATTTTTGCATCTAAACTAACATTAATAAGTAATATTCAACAAATACATAAATACAAATTATGATTAATAAATCGATTGCAATTAAAATGTTTACAGATATTTTCAATACATTAATACAGTTTCTTTTTTATGTTGCTGGTACATAATTTAAATCTTTATAACGGCAATAGAAAACAGCTAAATTTATTTAATATTATTATTTAATCAACGCTACCTAACTATATTTAACAGATTACTGCTAGTTCCAACATTAAGGTAGTTCCAGAGTAAAAACATTTTTCGTTATAGATATTATTGGAGTAAATGAGAAGGTTCCAAGAAATTTAAAACCTGATCTACAAGATATTTTCTAAAAGAATTGAAACCAAACTTTATTTTGTCTAATAAATAATCTTGTAATAGTTTGTTGATAGTTTACTGAAGTAACAACATATAGTTACCGAAATAACAAAGGACATATGTAGTGTGTTAGCAAAGGTGTCTAAATATGAAAGTAAATTGAGATTAGTAGCGAGTCCACAACATGCCTTATGTCTCATCTATTCGATTTTCTAATAAAAGTTGTTAACTATGCTTCGAATGAAAAACTTTTAGCCGAAGATTTTTTTGCCGAAGGTACAAATAAATTATAAAAGTTTAAAACTAACATTAACTTTTGTTGTCCATAGTACCTAAAATACATGATTTGGACTAAAAAATTGTATGAAATCAATGGCCTATAATAAATATACATAAGGGGTCGAGTTCCATAAGAGGTTAAGTTGAGGGTACGATTTTGGAACGAAAAGTCCTGAGACATTTTTTTATTAGTTGTACTGTTAATTAATTATTTATTAATTAAGGAAACTCGGTTGAAACCAGAGTTTAATTTAATTATCAATTTTTGGAAAAATGAAATTTTTCAAATGATTAATTTCTTGAAAAGAGCATTAATTAAATTTTTTTATTTTTTGAAAAATGTAATAAATAAATGTTTTATTAATAAATTTAAAAAAAAAAATGCGCAAATTAATTTCGTTAAATTATCAAATTTTCTCAAAAGTGCATTAATGAAATTATTTTATTGATGAATTTTTTTAATAATGCAATAATTAAATTTTTGGAATTATTTATTCTTAGAAAATCTGCATGTCTTGCGATTAACGAGCGACAGATAAAATTCTTCATAGTAGCTTTGGGACACAAGTTATAGTGAGCAGAATTAATAATTAATAAACGGTGCATCTAATAAAAAAATGTCTCACGACTTTTCGTTCCAAAATCGTACCCTCTACCTGCCCTCTTATGGAACTCGACTACTTATGGGCCACCCTGTATTTATATGGCATATTATTTATTATAGATATTGTTATTAAAGGTAATATTTTTGAAGTATATGTCAATAATATATTTATACTTCATAAAATGAAGCTTTCATAGTATCGTTTATAGTAGAATATATTATTGTTATTAGAATTGAGTATTATTGTAATACTAACGCAAGTGGGAGTGGGTGTACACGCAGTTGTTATTAGATAATAAAAAACTGTGAATATACTTCAACAGTTAACTTCCATGTACAGATTACAATGCCTCATTAGAAGATGACAAAAAATTGTAGGTAGAAAACTTTTTATGAAATGTTAATTCATAAAGAGGTTCATATAGAGGTAAATTTTAATGTTAAAGAGGTTCAAAAATTATGCTAAACAAAACGTTAAGGTAGTTATCGTGTTAATGGGCATGATTATCGAATGTTCCAAATTTTAGCACACTTTTTATGAGTATATTATACCGTCACACTTTAAATTTGAAATCGATTGACCGTCTCAAAGTCGAGAAACTCTTAATTGAAGTTCGAATAATTAACATGGGGAGCGGAGCAACGGAGACGACACATTTTAAGCAGTATTTCTACCAGTTTTTATTTTTAATAAAAAAACGACCCTTAAGAATCGTTTAAAAAATAGCTATAAATTATTGGATTTGTTCTGTGTACTTAAAAAAAAAACGAGAATTCTTGACCGTCTCCTTGTTTAGTTATAACAACGCAAACAAGTGGCAAAGTGAAGGATTTTATAAGTAAATATACGTGTTGGGGTAATATTTGTGTATACACGTATAGACAAGCATCGTATGTGCAACGTGTCGATCGGTACAATCAGTTACTCTATATGCTTATGCCCCTCAACTTTTTGACAGTATTGTATCAAGACTTAATAATGTTTGCATCTTTTTTTCAAGAAACACTTCTTGTGCAAGCTTAGCCCATTTTTTGGATGTTATATCTGACATCATTCTAAACCTATTGAATCTAATCTAAAAAAAATTGTGGTAATGCCGAAGCATAAGTATTTTTTTTGATCTCATTTTGAGACAGTCTGGACCAATAATGGATAAAAACAAATACATATCAATTTTATTTTGAAGTACAGAAGCACAGGAAAATAATTCTAAATTAAAACCGTCTACAAATGAAAATAATTCTATAAGGAAAAATAGTGTACAATAAATACACAATAATATAATAATGCCTTTCATTTTATTTGTATCCAATCATATTTATTTCATATTCAAGAGTGGCGTCGTCAGGTAGGCAGGAGAACAGGAGCAAGGAGGATGGAGATAGAGCTGTGCTGGTGATGAATATAGATGGGTTCTCGTGAATTGGTAATAACATACAGATGTGTGATGGGGCACTTCAGGAGCGCTTAGTCAGAGAGCTTGTTGAAAAACAAAAGAAGATCAATTTAATACGGATCATGAAAAAGCCACCTTACCGCTCCTGTTCTCTTCCTCCATACATACCAACTACATGCAACGGGTGGGCACACGGGCATTAATGTTCATGTACGTATGTGTTACTGGAACTACGAAGATTATATTCACTACACAAATCAACTATTAATAATATCAATTTCCATAAAAACTAGTGAGTTCTATATCATCGAAAATATACTTATTATCTGGGCGGAATTTTTTTTTATTTAAGTGGTACTGCAATTGAATATAAGTGATACTTCTTCTGGTGTTCGAGTTTCAATTAGATAGATAGATAGATTGTAGAGGCTGCCCTGGACGGGCTTCACTTCGGCCATAAGGTCCATTGTGATGCCTAAGGATGTGAGGATGTGAGTGAAGAAAATTTTTTGTGTATAGACTAGGAATTGCTAGGCTGCAGCCGACTATGATAGGAACTATGCCGATATTCATGTGGAGTTCGTGAAGAAAACTGCAGAAAACCTTCTCAAGCATAGCCGGTTGCTTCGTTCTTGTATTAACCGCCCCCTTTTTTTTTTCTTAATAATTGACAAACTGCAGATGTCGGGGTTCGATTCCATAACCTACCAGTTTCCAAGTAGGCATACTGCGCAGACATAACGCCTTAAACCGCTCGGCCACTTAGACTGAGTTTCAACTAACTAATTATCCCGTGTCAAAGTTGACAAATAAAGATCCAAAGTTCCAAAACTGAGGAGCTGTCTAGAGTTTGGAGCATGAATAGCATATCAAAATCGTATTTGTCGTCGTTTTATAAAATACGCCTTCAATATATCATCAAAGTCATCTAAACCATATATTTGTCAAATATATTTAAACTCCTTCAATTACGTGTAGTCCAGTAAATGTAACAAAACTAAAACTAACAAATGCGAACATTGAAATTTGGTAGTAATATTTATATTGGCTAACAACTGAACTTGTTAAAAAAGCAAAGAACTGCTGCCTTGCATGTGATCAGCTTCACAACGATTAACTTATAAATTTCGCACTTTTTTCAGTTTTTCGCTTATATCTCGATAACTATGCGGATTTTGATGATGGTCAACTAAATTAAAGTAGACAAAATTTCCTAAAAAAGTACTAGTTGATATTCCAACGAGCGGTTACAACAAAATACAATATATAGGGTATACAAATTATTCCAGTTAAAATGCAATCACTCTATTAAAAACAATTGGTTCTTGTCTTTTTACAAATATTATATATTATTATATATATATATATATATATATATATATATATATATATATATATATATATATATATAATGTAATGTAGGATAGGAATGATATGAAATAAATAATGCTCATTTGTTCGCATTACTTCTTTATTTGTGTAAGTGCTTTTGGACATAAGCCACTTGAATTTCTTTTTTTTATTACAAAATTTTAATAAACTCCATCATATATTTATTTATATGATCTACATATATATATATATATATATATATATATATATATATATATATATATATATATATATATATATATATATATATATATATATATACACTTGTAAATGTACTGTGTATTGTAGTTTTATATTTCATTGTAGGTGTTTAGGGGATTTATAAAATTTTAATTCTTATTTACAATGAATTTAATATAACCTAAGCATAATAATATACGTTGTTTAGTCATTCTTTGCAAATGAATATGATTATGGATGGCTTGCCGTATTTCTATGAATTAAAATATTTATTAAACCAAATCAAATTTATAGTGAAAAATTCGTTTGGCAAAGGGGCGAATACCTACAGCGTTTATCTTTTTGAAATATCACATAAAAAGATAGTGCGTCGACCAAATTTAAGCATAGACGTCTACCTACTATGTTTACAGGAAGGATTAGAGATGATTTTTAGGCCTTTGAAATTTAGGAACCAAAAAAGCTTTAAACGTAGCGTGAGACCCATCTGACAGTTCGTACTAAGTTACAACAATACTGCTTTAATAGTTTTGAAGATTATTTAACAAAAAAAATCCGCATTTTGAGGTTTGGCTCATATCAATATTCTAGGGTCAATATTCTTCCAGTTGTTCTAGAAAGATGATATTTGGTAGGTGATTGTCTAGAAAGATGAGTCTTAGCTTGAAACCACCCAGAAATATCTTGCAAGCTTAAATAACTTTCAATCCAAAGCTTCTAGCCTACGCTTTACCTACCTATACTACATCATCAAATGTGTACCATAACAAAATTGTAGGCAGGATCAGTTCTACAAATTCAACCAACCCTGACGGCTGATTTCATAAGTTTTTTATTTATTTTGATATCCTTAAAAGAAAAGGGATAGTTCGAAATGTAGTAGATTTCGAAGCATCAAAACTATTGAGAAAAATTGAGAAAAAACCCAATTTGTTGAGTGTTTGTGCAGCGTTTATAGATTGCGCCGAAGAATACACAGACAGCTAATAAAGGATTATTTTGAAATGGTTTATACAATTCAATTCATTTAGTAGCATGAAAAAGAGTTTTATACAATAATTGATAATATAGATAAATAAATAGATAAATAGATATATACGATGGTAGGTAGATAGGTAGATACGTATTCGTATATTCGTACCACAGTTGTTTTCAATTAAAATGTAATTTATGATATAATTTAAACATAATCACCAATGAATTGTAAATATTAGTTATAGATAATTACGAAAATAGTAAATCATATTCAGGTCATTCGTTTCTTATCATCACTTATCAGTATTCGTTAAAGCTTCTAAGACAAACTTTCATTTAAAGTGTCTCATTTAAAGTGTGAAAATGGAGATGGGGTGGCGCCTATAGAAAATATCTAACCATTTTTTCTGCGCCGAATGAGTCCATATCTATTTATCTATTTATTTATCTATATTATCAATTATTGTAAAAACTCTTTTTCAAGCTACTAAATGAATTGAATTGTATAATCCATTTCAAAATAATCCTTTATTTTGTATTCTTCTGCGCACAGAGGTGACTCTAATAGTTACTTATTCAATAAAACTGTTTGAAATTTTCGTAAAATCACTTTATTTAATATTTAATATTTATACAGAAATATTTGCAATTTAATCCATGATAATGATTATTATAAATGCATCACCATGGTTACTTGATATTTTTAATGTATTTAATTGCATTTTTCTTATGTTAAGTCGAGGGATATTCTATATTTGGAGATATTTTTCTTCCTCTAAATGCTCGTTACCTTCGATCGATTGTATTCATTATCGAACTTGATCTATGAAATACCAAAAGCATATCAGATACGAAAACATATTTATTTATACAGGGCACATATATTAGGGCACATATATTAGGGCTTAAAACAAGACGATTGAGCTAAATTTATACCAGTCAAATTTGCGTCGTTCGTGTTCAGAAATGTTCAATATTTTACAATATTTAGAATACTGAATAAGACAATCGAACAACCTTAAAATGGTTTATGTTGTTGTATTAGCTACTAGAGATTGGTTATATACCAATTCATAAATGTGCTTATATATATATATATATATATATATATGAATGGTTAATTGATGCAATTAGTATTGAGTGATTTGGTTACAATTGCTGATGCTTTTGACCCTATTTAATAATAATAATGATAATCAGGTTCGGTATATTCGATAACAATAAGCTCGCTAATTTGTTCGATCATGTGTGTGTGTGGACGAACTGAATTGAGCTCTATACGTTTGTATGTATGTACGCTTGTATGTATGGACTATACATATACTCATATATACGCTTGCTGCTGCATAGGTAACCCTCTAATATTGTTATCAGTGTTGTTATTGAATAGAGAAGATTTCGTCTGTTATTCATGTGTACAAATTATACTGGCATTATGTTATGGTTAAGTACAATATTCAGTTGTAATATCATGGCTGTTACGAAATATATAGCAAAACATGCCGAAGAGTGGTGTTTAAGAATTTACATAAAAGTATTCAGATTAAAAAAATAACAATTACGGGAAAGCTGATCGTGACTGATTTCATAGGTCGCTCTTAAAAATGTTCTCTTAAACACTTGTCTCTGAGTGTTTAAGAGAACATTTTTAAGAGCGACCTATGAAATCAGTCACGATCAGCTTTCCCGTAATTGTTATTTTTTTAATCTGAATACTTTTATGTAAATTCTTAACGGTGGAACTTTTTGAAATGTTTTCCAAAAGCGTATCACTGAAACATCGCCAATAGCTGTAGATAGATAGATTGTAGAGGCTGCCCTGGACGGGCTACACTTCGACCATAAGGTCCATTATGATGCCTAAGGATGTGAGGATGTGAGTGGAGTGGAAGGAATTTGTGTATAGACTAGGAATTGGTAGGATATGCTGCTGCAGCCGACTCTGATAGGAACTACGCCGATATTCATCTGGAGTTCGTGAAGGAAACCTTCTCAAACATAGACGGTTACTTCGTTCTTGTCCATACGCCAACAGTTTAGTCAATTAATCGCCCCCCTATTTAAAAAAAAATATAATTGACAAACTGCCGATGTCGGGATTCGAACCCATAACTTCCCAGTTTCCAAGTATGTATCTGCGCAGACATCACGCCTTAGACCGCTCGGCCACTTGGACTGGTGGTAGAGATACGAGGTGGCAAAGTAAAAATACGAAAAGAGCGAAATCTATTAAAATACCAATGTTCAAAACTGCCGGAAAACTTTCCAGATAACCCCCCTTTTTGAACACTAAATGATCGTACTAGTAAGCAAGCTCAATGTTTGACGGGGTATCCTTGAATACACACCTCAACACTATTAACAACATTTCATATAATATAAATTTATTGTAGAGAGTAGTGCATTTAAAAAACACAACGACAGACACCTGCAGTCTTTTTGTACACTCTCCGGGCTTCGTCGTATTATTCGTACGAACTGCTATATAATAAAAATTATTAGGAAATGAATCGTGATGCAAATAAAATAATATAATGAAAAGTTTAGTAAGAGAACTAACTAACTAACTACTGCGTATTAGCTAGGGTTATAAATGTTTATTCCTCTTCAGTTCATTTCGTGAGATTTTAAGAACTCTCACAACATTATTATTATTATTATTATTCAATTTTAATTTAATAGATTTTTCGCTAAAGAATAATTTTCAATAATATGTTCATTAATTATACAATCAATTATTAGATTGTAAATTTATATAATGAAAAATCGTTTCAATTATAAAATATTAAGAGGATAAAAAAGAAAAAAAAACATAATAATAAATTATAACGTATTTCCTGGTATTCGATTTGATTTTTTTTTTTAATAAGAAGGGACTTTAAAGGGACAACTTTAGACCACCCACGTGAATTTTTATGACTATTGCGAATATAGTACACCATTTTACATACAGAATTGAACGCTGAACTGTTTTTAACTGTTTACCAAATACTTTGCTGATTTTTTCGAGAAATTTTTACGAAATTCCATTTCAGGTGACAATATCCCCTTTAGCAAACGACAGGCACAACGGTATGATTTTTTACTGAAATTACCAGACTGTCATCTGACTTAAGTATGATGTCTGTAAAAGAATCCAACTTTTCTCAACTTTTCTGAAGAGTATTATCTGCGATTATATATATATATACATATATATATATATATATATATATATGTTTTATTAATGAAATTTCCAAATATAAATAAATGAGGAACGATATATTGTATGTATTAAATAAAATGGATAAATAATTAATAAATAAATGAAATTTAAAATATTGCATAAAGTAATTAATCCTGATAAATAAATACCCACAAAACGTAACCTACTATGTGATCCCTGTATCTATCTAAATAATAATTGGAATGTACAACTAATTGGTATTAACTAACAACAAATAATTATTTATTATTTATTAATAATGTAATAATTATTTGTTTAAACAATTATGTCTAATTATATATGTAATTTACATTTAATATATTATAATAAAGTCTAAGCAATATATAATTATAAATACATATATATATATACATATATATAGTTCAGTTGTTGGGGGATAGAAAAACAGCTGAATTATGGGGATAAATTGCAGGGGAAATTTGGAAATAGTTTTAATGTCTTTTGTTGCAAATACTAAGTTTTTAAATTTATTATTAGAAGTATTTTTTTTTTAACATGCTAAACAAGTGAAAATAACATCTGAGTTAATTGAGTAAATACTTGGTATATACTGAGCTCATATGGTTTTGTCATTATGGGTAATTATAGATGTTCGAACTGAAGTTGTGGCAAGTTTAAGAAAAAAGTTTGTACCATTCACAAATAAGATTACAGGCGGGCGAACTTTGCTAAGAGTAAATAAAACAAAACATTTATTTCATAATATATATCAAAATAAAACCTTTTTTTTTCTTTTGTATAGGTACTTTCCTAGGTGTACTTAATATGCAATGCTTCAATATATCGGCGAAGTTTTTTATTATTTTTTATGTTATTGAGCCCTACTTCGGCTAGACTATTAATAATATGTACCTATATTTATTATAATAGGTTTGGTTGGTATATAGATTAAAATATTGTAAATTAATTTTAATGGTATGGACATTGGTTTTTGATATTCGTACTTTATGTATTTACATACTAAGTATCCTACCTATACACATTGTGTTTTGTAGAACAATATAAATATACAACACCAGTCGTTGTTAAAGGGTCTTCTATATATAGAGGTGGTGTGGCACATTCATAGCTCAACGATACACCACCAACATCAGACACTCGTTGGTGTAATTTATACCTTTCGTACGTCCTGGTTAAATAAAAAAATAAAAGCAAAAGCAAGTAATTTAATTGATTTGTTCACGGGCGTAGCTATAGGTTTCATAAATAGGGAGATACATCCCCTCCCCTGTATACATTTCTGGACCTGGTGAACATGTTTTTCGGTAATGCACTGTTACTTTGACTATATCAGCTCCACATCAGACAAACCTTCTCATGTCCACATCAGACAAAACTGGCCAGTATCCGATCATGATCTGCGTTACATCCATCATCAGGACCTGTTTGCTTGACTAGGGTCTTGATCAGGTTCAGAACAACTTTTCTAATCAGGAAATAATATTTGTATCCAAATGTTTGCTTCAGGGAGAAAAATAAAGAGTTTAGGTACTGATAATTAACTCAGTATATAGAAGGTGTTTAAGCAACTAATTCAGTTGTTTTTTCACTTGTTTTTAATTGCAAATTCAATTGTCAGATTTATAGTCTCAAACGTATTAAACTTTTTGTAATATACAAAACGCATTCTATATATTATTTAATCAATTGTTTAGGTAGTGTAATTGGCTTTTATGAGCCAATATGTTTCATGGTATCATTTTTCTCTACCAGTGTATGCATATACAGTCGTCATCAAATATACAACAAAATCCTGTGAAATGGGTGGAGCGAATCTATATGTCATTTAATTATTGATGTCGATGCCCAAAACATTACAGAATACAAATCCACCATCCATATCAATCATTATGGATGGCATTCATTAATTCATTCAGTGATTACACACAAATTATATAATCCCTTTTATTTAATACGTTGCTGTACTGATCTCTCCCTGGCTGTGTGCTGCATGGTTGTCATATTGTTATCCAAATTAATATTCCTTTTTTCGTATAGCCATTAGTATTTGCATTGATTGAATTAATTGAGGATAATTCAGTGAATTGTAAAACAATTGTTATTTCTATAAATAATTATCATCAAATTAATGTTCTTACATTAATTAAGGGGCGATTGTTTAAATTCCCATGTAAATTATGATCAACAGTTTTAAGGGTACAGATCTATTAGGAAAAAATACCGTAACCGAATGAAATTCTTAAATAAATCTAATTAATAATCTCATAATTTGACAAAATTTCATATTAGCACACGATCCTACTAATATGATGAATGTGAAAGTTTGGATGTTTATTGCTCAACAATGGCTTAAAGGCAGTACCAATTTTGTTGCGGTTTTCATCGAGAATTTATTGAATAACGCCTTGACTATATTAATTTTTTGATCCATGCATCCGTACCCGCTTGGTATAACATCTTTTAAACGGTGTAACATGGGAAAAATGTTTGTGGGTATATATAATATAATACCCTCATCTTTATCACTTTTTTAAAATATGTTGAAGAAAAGAACCTTTTCAAACATATGGGCGACTGAACACTTGTTTAGATGACTTTGAAGACGTAAAATAACGAAAAATACGTTTTTGATGCTCTAAATTCATCAGTTTTCGAACGTTATATCTTCGTTTGACAACTTTGACACACTATTGATGACCTACAAAGGTTATGTCCAAGAAATGATGACTTGGATGTTCTATTGAATTAGTGTTCCAATAGAGCATCCAAGTCATCCCTTCTGGGCTGGGCTGTAACCTGTTAAAAGCCATCAATAGTGTGTCAAAGTTGTCAAACGAAGATTTTACGTTCCATAATTGGATTAATTTTGAACATCAAAAACGTATTCGATTCGGAATGTGATCTATAAAAGTTTCATATACAGATTCATCATGGACAGAAATCTCATATTGAGTTAGATCGTTTCTGTTTCGAGTGTGTTCAGTGTAATTTGATTGGAAATCAGTTTTTTTCGGGTCAACTTGATTTTAATTCACTCTTCTGTAGTATTCTACGATTCATTTATCTCACAATAAAATTGCAGGTATTGTTGATATTTTTAATAATGTACAATCAAGTTTGTAGAATAGTATTTTAAAAGTGATGTTTCCAGGAAATAGTTTATTAATTTTTTTATACTTTTTGTTATACTACTCGTATATACACGTAATGTATAATTTGTCCCGAATATATATGATCAACAATGTTATATGTAGTATTGGAAATAATATTATTAGTTTATACAACGTGTACCAAACTTTATAGCTTATATTTTAACCATCTCGTACAAAAACGTCTGTGACAGATGGACACCAACATGATACCATCAGTGTTCACTAAAAACAAGCTTTACCATAGTCTATTAACTAATGACCTTTATTATGACCTCCAAAGCCTGTTATATACAGCAAAAATAAATTTCTTTTAAATTATCAGTTATTTTTATTATTTGTTTCGGCGCAACTTCGCACAAACTATTTAGTTCGATTTGGTTGAAAGTTTGAAACAATTTTGTCCACATGCTTCAAAAATCTTGGCGATTTGATTTGACTATTTCAACTGTTTATACAACTGTTAATAGGTGACCATTATGGTTGACTAATCATAGTTGACTATTTCTAAACATATTTTACATATGTCATACGTTTCCACTTATTGAAAATTATTGAGTCTAAATAATTGAATTAAATGTTGAGAAAAATAACCGCATCGATCGGTCATTAGATTCATCAATGTGCACAAATTTCATAATTATTGACACGATACGCGTATAATTTTTTTTTTTTTGTAACATTGGAAATTACATTTTATTTTATTTTGTTTGATACGAGTACAACACAACTAGAGAGTATATGGACTACGATCGGGAATATAATAAAAGGTGTCCCAAAATGAACTGACATTATAATATTTACCTTTATATTTTGAGAATTTACTGGTAAAAAAACTGGGTCTGTGTTGAGACCACATTGCTTCTATATTAGTACAATCATTTGGTGTTCAAATGGGAGGTTACATGGAAAGTTTTCCGGGAGTTTTGTAAATTGGTATTTTTTAGCGAATTTCCTGAAAGGAAATAGAGCTATTGGTCCCGTACCCAATCAAAATTTCGCAATAATTTCTTCAAATGTCCATCGATCCAACCTAGTAGATGTCAAAAATCACCATCTGTAAAACTTGTATATATATATCTATGGACATATATATATATATATATATATATATATATATATATATATATATATATATATATATATATATATATATATGTGTCTGTAATCACTCTAGCCGTCACAGTTTTCATTTTATCGGAATGAAATTTGGTATTTGAGGCGCTTTTGGTATTCAAAAGGTCAAGTTCGTTAATGGGTAAAATCGGACAAGGGGAAAGGGGGGTTTAAAGGGAGGGGTAAACACAAAATTTCACATATCTCCCTTAATATTCGAAAAATCGAAAAATTTATAAGAAATAAAGTTGTAGGTACTAACTTTTACTGTAATTTTGTTTCTCATCATTTTTTCTGTTACGCTTATATTTACAGAAATATTAACGGTTTAAGATTGAAAATTAAATTCCTCACTATCTCTGTGCATATTAGAGTTTGAGCAAAAATGATAAGGTGATGAATTGTAGCAAACATGATTTTCTACAACTTTATTCGTTACACATTTTTTGATTGTTCTAATATTAAGAGAGATATTTTGTATTTTGTGTTTTCTTCTTTCTTTATGCCTCCATTTCCCCTTGACGTATGTCATTTATTAGAAAATTGGCCTTGCAAAGACTAAAATTATATACAACATTTCATTTCATCAGACTAACAGTGTGACCGCTAGAAAGTGATTTATGTATTTTAAGGAAGTTCGCTAAGTTGAAGCAGCTCCTGCGTAACGAATTTTTTTTATATTTTATATTGGTATTGAAAATTGGCGCCCAAAAACAGTTATTTGACAATATCTTCTTTCCGAATCGTTTAACGATGAAATTAGTTTTGCGATAAATTAAACTTGAAAGAATTTCCTATAGTTTAAATAATAACTTCTTTTTTTTTTTGTAAAAGAAATAGTTTCAGCGTACGAGTGCCGCAAACCGCTTCTACTTCAACACGTGTATTTCGTTTATAAACGAAAATATTTCACTATGCGTTGAAAAACCGGCCTACTACGGCCTGTACTAACCGTCGCAGGTATGGAGGGTCAGACTTCCTTGACCTTTGACCCGCTTCTAGGGTACGAGTATCAGTACGAGTCTATCGTCCTGATGACAAATTAATTATACTGATTTTTCAAATTGTTTTTTGTAAACTAGCGTCTATTTATTTCCATTGTTAGTATGGTTGCCTTTCGGTTATATTATACCAACGGAAGCGACTAGCGTTTACTTACTTTGACATTTAAGTAATATGTCTGAACATTGATAACATTTTTTTGACATCAAATGCTTGATATGAAAAATCATACACATCTAGGGATGGGGATCGAACCCACGACCTCTGGCATTCTAGACCAATGCTCTATCAACTGAGCTACCTTAGATGTTATGGTAGTACTATGCATTTTATCAATGTTCAGACATATTACTTAAATGTCAAAGTAAGTAAACGCTAGTCGTTTCCGTTGGTATAATATAACCGAAAGGCAACCATACTAACAATGGAAATAAATAGACGCTAGTTTACAAAAAACAATTTGAAAAATATGTTAATAGTAAATAAACAAAATTAATAATACAATGGCATCAGAAATGATAGTGAAAGATCATATGCATAGTACTACCATAACATCTAAGGTAGCTCAGTTGGTAGAGCATTGGTCTAGAATGCCAGAGGTCGTGGGTTCGATCCCCATCCCTAGATGTGTATGATTTTTCATATCAAGCATTTGATGTCAAAAAAATGTTAATTATACTGAGAAATAATGAGAAATTAATCTCTGCATCTATCCGTAGAGGAAGGGAAAATTTTGCACCTTCAAACTGCAATCCACTACTCCAACATTCTCATTCAGAGAATTTTCCGAACCGAATTAATTTATTCAGTTTTCGAAAACTTTTTATTGCAAAAGATGTAAGAATATTTAAGAATGGCACTTTTAGCAGTTAATATGTACACAACCATAGCAATTTTTTTTTCATTCTAAATGATATTTTTTAAATTTCATTTTTAATTATGTGAAAGTATTTGTTACTGACAACTCAAAACTCAACATTCAATACACAATTACCAATTCAAAATACAATAATTTTTTATTTGGTATATTAGTTACCAATCCTTCCTTTCACAAACAAAAAAAAAATGAAAGGAATATACATAAAAATTTATGAATGAAAAACTACTTAGCAATAATAATAATAATAATATGTGAATTCGAATAATATTTGTGTGTGTGTGTGTGTGTATTCATTATATTTTCAATGTATTTATTTCTATCTTCGTTGCTTTTTGACTAAAAATATATATACAAATTTTAAATAGTGTTAGATATCACATTTGAGGGGTTACATTTGTCACCTTTTTTTCCAACACTGCAGGGGGTCTACATATATATATTACAATATCAGATGTATACCGACAACATATACATACAATATATACAATTTTCTTAAATATCCGATATCCGTTTTCTTCTGTCTCCAAGAATATATCCAAAATTACTTTGAATTATTGACAAGAGGCATCTCAAAAAGGTGACTAAGATCATTATTTATTATAGTTTTGAAAAAAACAAGTGAAAATAACAACTAACTGTGTTAATTGCTTAAATACACGGTATATAATGAATTTATGAAAAAAAGTTTCTAACAAAAGTTGTTTATTTTTAAAAAAGGAACATTTTTTGTTTTTACATATTTTTTCTATCTCTTACGGTTCCAAAGTTGGCCAGTTATTCCAATTTTGCCAAAACATGGTCCGATTTTGCTCATTCAGAACTTACTTTTTAGCTCTAGCACTCACATACGAAATTTCTTCGTTTCGTTATTAAGTTATTGCGTTTTTTGGACGGACGGACAACTTTGCGGAAATAGTCCATATAGGTCATTGTTTGCGTACCTATATACGAAAAATTATTTTCTGCTATTTAAATTTGCAACCGTTCCCGAAAGTCGGGACTAAAGATATATAAAAATATGCTTTAGTTGATATACCAAGGTATGGTTTATGCATGTATGTATGTATTCAGTTTATGAAAAAATATGTTTCAAATAAAACATCCTTTTTTATAAAAAACATCCTGGTATAGATGTTCTATGCTTAGCAAAAACTGAAAATATTTTGCTGAAAATATTTGTAATATGTACGTGAAGCCAAAGTCATTTTCAGATTTTCTTTGGCAGCTATTTGATATTTAACTTACCAAGTAAAATATTAAATAGCTACTTAAGAAAACCTTGAATTATCTAGACGTAGATATCACTACACTGCAAATCCAAATATTTTATTTTAAAACACTTCAAAGAATAAACGCTAAAATGGTTTTTCATATAATGTAAACATCTTAAACGTTTTATTTATTTAATAATTGATGGGATTGAACTTGAACGTTAAATGATTGTAGCGTTGCTTTTTCAACTAGTTTCATCTGGTAAATAAAATAAAAATATAAACTATAACAATTACAGCATGTATGTAAGCATTGTAAGCTTTGACCAAACATAACTATCTCAATTTAGTTTAGACTTTAGTTGTCATCAAACCATGGGAAATTAATATAGTTGTTAAGTACATTTATTAATAATAATATTCTATACAACACAATTTTATAGTAATGTGTAAAAAAAAAAGTTGTAATGGGATATTAAATCCTGATCCCGATCCTGTTTGTGTCTGTGTATGTTTATATACTCTATTGTATTAAGTTTTTTTTAAAGTTGTATAAGGCAATTATCTATTGTTATTACGACGGTACCAAACAGGATATTTATTTACTGTAACTATTTAATGAGGAAAGGTGGTGTATGTGGTAGTTTATTTAAGTTTTGAAGAAAAATTATAGGATAGGTTTTCTTTAAATCCACTCTTTATTAGTTTGTAACGAATCATAATATGGTTCTGTACTAAAACGCATTATTAAAGGTATTGTCGGCTTCAAAATAGGGTTTTTTTTCAAAGATTTTCTCAAATTTTTATTATATGCCGAATGCTGGTCTTTGATACGAAATAAATGATTGAGGTTTTATATTGCGGGGTATCTACCACACTTTAAAGAAATGTCCGAAATTTCGAATTCTCTGAGACGTATTAATTTGGAAGTATGCGAAGGAAGTATTTTTTTCTGATGGTAATACAATAATATGGTGCTAAATTAAACGAATTGATTGCACGATTAAAATGTGACTGAATGTTTAAGTTCTGTAACTTTAAGTTCGTGTATGACATAGAAAGATATATAAACAAGACAAAAATATATCAAGAAATCTTCATCCATCTAATGTCTAGACTAAATTAGTCTAAACAGCCAAATTTTATAGTTCAATTTTTTAATCTCAGATGTCATGTGATATGGAAAGCTAAATTTGGAAGCTTTAGATATTTACGTTCTAGATATTTTGACCAATTTTGAAAATAAATTGTACATGAAAATATTAATTTGAACACAAACGTTTTTGTTGTATCGTATGACCTAAATGTATATCTTGAAATTATCTTGGTTCTCAGCGGTTTCTTTTTTTTGAAATATACTAGTAAAGAATCATAAGAAATATGAGAGTCCGATTTCAAGTGGATATGATTATTATATGTATATATATATTGGAAGAATTCTATACACTCGTATTTAACAATTGTTACAATTTGTTCAATAGAGACGAACTCTTATGTTAAATAATAAGAATCACAAAATAAAGACTAAAATAAACAAGAATAAATGTGAAACATTTTTCGGCATTTTCGTTTGTGGTTATTACACTTATTGTATCCACTTGAATACCTTTTGTAATTTTTTTACGTGAATGTTAAGAAGTAAAAATAGTTTTATAACATATAGTATTTATTTATTTATCATGTAGAAATGGGATTGTATTTATATTTAATGGATCGGTAATTTGAGTAGATGTTTGTATATTATTATTATTATTGAAACTATAATTTTTGCTAAATAGTTTTCTATTACTATTCGCAATGAATACTGTCTACATCTTATACGATATTTTAATACATTTTTACGAACATAAGGTACTGGTGTCTAATATCGCCCACAATTTGTAAAATGACTAAAGAAACGTAAAATTGCGAAATAAACAAAAAGAAATTGAGTAACCATTGATTATTTATGCATCCGATGTTTGAGAAAATAATCAAATTTTTTATGTTTCCATGAAAAAATGATAATTTTAAAAACCTCGAATTTGGGTCTTATTAGAAATCGGGTCTCTTAATAACGTCCATTACACATCTTTGTCATATCAAAGTTTAAATCAAAATATATCAATGTTATTCACTAAACAGTCATAATAATAATTTTTGACATCAAATGCTTGATATGAAAAATCATACACATCTAGGGATGGGGATCGAACCCACGACCTCTGGCATTCTAGACCAATGCTCTACCAACTGAGCTACCTTCGATGTTACAATCTACCCTGGGTCTCATTTGACTAAATGAACTAAGAAACTGTTTTTCTTTGCATAGAATCTAAATCTAAAAAGCTTACATTAATTTAAATGACCTTTTATTTATATATAAGTTAATGGAAATTAAGTAATAAAAAAAGTTAAATTGATTACTATGAATGCCTTCGTAGGGTACAATCATGTGGGTCTTTTCACGAGCATATTCAAGTTATTTTATGAGACGGCCGTACAGGACTTTGTTGGCGACATTCTCATCGATTATTTTTAAGGATGTTTCTTGGTAATCATGATTCTATGAAGTTTTCGCCAATTCCTTTCAAATTTCTCTGGAAAACAAAGTATATATTGAGTTGATTTTAATAAGCAGTATAATCATAATATATGTTGTATATATTATATATAACATATCAAGAATAATAATACTAAATCAAAAATAAATAAATCCCTTTTAAAATTTATATAAATATATCACAAACAGTAGGAGGGAATTCAGTGCTGATATGTTGTATAATGTATTGTAACAAAATACATTAAATGTGCAAACAAGGTTGTGTAAAAAAGTTTACAAATTATATTTTACTTTAAAAGATTTTACTAAGTGCATATAGAATTTTCAAAAAGTAAAACTTGCCTTTTCTTAAAGAATACTTTTTGAAAAATATTCTGTGATATTTTCAAGTGGATCTGATGAATAGTTTTAAAGATAACAAAGCGGTAATGAAATTATATGTAGACAATGCTGTACCGGAAGAAAGCAGTATGAAATTTTGAACTATTTTATGTTATTATTTCATTGTTGATTTGTTTCTATAAAACAATTAAAAAATCTTTTTTTTCCAAACGAATATGTAAAAAACATAAATGCAATCACTTTTCTTCGAATTCGGTAATTCGGCAGAATATTTTCATATATATATAACGGTATATTTCCAATTCCCCATTCATATTCTATTTGTTCACCCCTATAATTCAAACAAAATAAGAATAGCAAGCAATTCTTTCTATATTCTATATATTTATAATAATAAATGTCGTTGGTGTTTTTATAAAAATAAATTTTATATAATAATATATGTTTACACGTGCTTTCAAATGTTGTAGTACAAAGTACTCCAATTAGATGCAGGAAGTTGTCTTCTACCAATCACACAAACTAATTATATCAAGTTATATTTGATATAATATGTTATATAATATATAATATATTCTTCACTGAAAATAAATAAAAGGTTACAATATATATATCGTATGTTTCTCATAGAAAAACGATTTCAACTAAATATAAAGGATATTATTTTTATTGTACGAATATAAGCGTTTAAATTTATTTTATTTTATTTGTTATTTTATAAATTATGTGTGCTTTCAAGGTCGATCATATCTTTTACAATTGTTTTTTAACCGAGTTCAATTAATGAGTGTCATTCGATTATACACACATGTGATAAATAGATAAATAAACTTTGCTTGAACAGTACTATCAAAATATTGAAAACACTGTACATTATATAGATTATAATATAACATAATCACAGTAGATTAAAATTCTCATTGGTTTAAATTTGCCGAAAGTTTATTTTGTGATGGTTCCGGCTCCCACTAAGAAAAGGACAAAAATTATTGGTTAGTACTTAAAAAATTGCATTTCGAGCGTTCATTTTAATATTTTAATAACGATTTCTAATAATAAACAATAAAAAATACAAAAAAGTTAAGAAAGCCGTTAAATAAAATAAAAAAATATTTATACATTGTATGTAACATTGCTTGAACAGTACTATCAAAATATGAAAGACACATCTTCTATAAGATTATAACAGAATGAGATAAATACAATAAATACAAAATGAAGAGATAGTTTAATAGATTTTTTTTAGTTTACTCTCCATTTTTTCCATCATGGTCAATAAAAAAAGTCGTAATTATTGATTACCATAAAATCTGTGATCATTTAACTGTGAATTTATCTGTGTTCGGACAACACTTTAAGCTATACTGCCATTGTATATGCAGGCATATTTACGCAGGCGAAGCTCCGAGTATCAGCTACAGTATTTCATATTAATAGGACTTTCAAAGATTTTATAATATTATTAAATGTAACAAAGTATGCAAATCATTTTAAATTCTTTAAAAATACATAATATATTCTGTTATGATGATGCCTGCTATGACAAATGCATATACATTATACACACATATGGTTGGAATATCTTTACTTGTAGTAATAATACCTTTAGAAGAGCCGCTTACAAAAGAGCTAGCTAGCTAGCTCCATTATAGAAGCATATACACATATAATAAATGTTTTATGAGGCAATTAATGTGTTTATATATTATGTACTCGTGTCTCTATATGTATCAGGCTTTTTTCAATTTGAAATTGTACTAGAGAAAATGAGCTTTAAAGGGGTGGAGAAACTATCTTTCTCCAAGCGCTAAGTTCTTTTGACGATAGATATAAGAATAATTATAGCTTGAGCACTCTTGATAGCGTTTATTGAACAAGCGATCTTCGCCTCTAAAAGATGATACAATTTTTCTGCCCATTATTGAACATTTTTTTATCTCCAGAATACACATATATTTAACTAGCACGTTTTCTCTTCGCCCATTCCATCACATATATTAATTTATAAAATACTTCACTTTGTGTAGTTATAACTAAACAATGAGACGGTCAATAATTCTCGTTTTTTTAAAATATGCAGAACAAATCTAATAATTTATAGCCGGTTTTTTTAAAAGATTCTTAAATGTCGTTTTTTATTTAAAATAAAAAGCTGGTAGAAATCCTGTTTAAAATGGTTTCCATTGGCCACCAAGTTAACTATTCGAACTTTAAATAAGTTTTTCCCCAGTTTAAGATGTTTGTCATTAGCACGAATACTACCTTAATACCAAATTGATAGTACTAATTAATTGTACCATGATCATTTGACATGAAATTGTCTAAGATTCCTTCATCTGAGAAAAATCCATAGTCTAGGTGTAGCTCCCCTATGTGACTACTTTAAAAACTCGTTAAATTTCACGTGTACAAAGCTGCATAGATGAGCGTGACTATGGTATCTACATTGTAAATAATTCTATACAAATATTAAATTGTAATTTTCCTTCTATATCTCATTGAATGAATTAAAACCATAAATGTTGGAAGTCATTCGTCCGTCATACATAAGGTACTGTATGGACCACAAAAGTTGATGTCAGTTTTTATAAATTTTATAATTAATTTGTGTCTGATTGATTCTGTTTTCGAAATAATGTTTCGGATAAAAATTGTTCATTAGAAATATAATAACAAATATTATTCGAAAACCGAATGAATAAGGCTTAAATTAAGTATAGAATTTAAAAAAATGACATAAACTTTTGTGGCCAAGTGTATATGTAACAAAAAAAAAAGTACTTTTATTATTGCATTTTATTTTATTTTATTTTGTTTTATTTATATAAAATAAAATAATGTCCTTCATTTCATCATCATCCATCCATCATTAGTAAAGCAGATTTAGATGCATTTCAAAATGCACTCACTAAGTCACAGTTACTCACATTATAATAAATATTATATAAAAGTATTTATTATTTGTATAATGTAGGTAGGTAGGTAGTAGTATAAGGTAGAATAATAAGGTAGGCTAAATATATAGATATGTATAGGTATGGACCTTTTACTTACTAAATGATTGTGTCATACATATGTATAGCATATAGACATCATGTCTATACATACTACATATGACTCCTGCTAAATCATTCAAATAGGCAGGCTCATTTTATACATAGGAAGGTCCGTGAAAAATTAAATTTTTTACCGTGTTTAGATAAGTAGTGGGATAGTTTTGATGACACATCGCTTCGTATCATTCAGCCAGCCACGTTTATTCCACTCTTTCCGACTTCACGCTCCCTTCTCAATACAGTTGTATACTATGTATAGTATACCGTTGTATACTCAGTATAGTATACCAGTCCAAGTGGCCGAGCGGTCTAAGACGTTATGCCTACTTTGAAACTGTGAGGTTATGGGTTCGAATCCCGACATCGGTAGTTTGTCAATTATTAAGAAAAAATAGGGGGGGGGGTTAATTGATTAAACTGTCGGCGTATGGACAAGAACAAAGTAACCGGCTATGCTTGAGAAGGTTTTCTGCAGTTTCCTTCACGAACTCCAGATGAATGAATATAAGGCATAGTTTCTATCATAGTACATCTGACAAAGCTACTTAACAGTAGTGTAAACGTAATTTTACTGTTTGAATATTTGTCATACTTTCATTTTCACTTCGTTCAAATAATAATTGAACGACGTGATTAATATTAAGATGTTTCGCATCTGCTAGACAACCCATGACGGCCCCACTGTTTGTATTAATTGCACAGAAACTTATTTCTTAGTAATATTTGATTCTTTTTGTTTGAGGTAGGTAGGTAGGTAGGCCATCCTGTATATACTATTACGCATTATTATATGATACACAAACAGAATTAAAATTCTTTTACAATGTAAACAAGGAACAAACATAAAAATGAAGTTTGTACTCAAAACTCATTTAAATCAAAACAAGTATGTTGCATATTATAAAAACAATGCCTACATTATATATAGGGTATGAGCCAAATATCCATGTCCTCTGATGATGTGCACCGCGAAAGACGACCGTTCCATCCCCGCTTACAAAAAATTCTTCGCGAAAAAATTGATTTAAATAAAAACATTAACACATAGTACAACATAGTTTTTAGACCTTTTGTTGAAATAAACAAATCGCAGTATTAATGCTTGGTTTTTTGTTGTAAAACCTAAAAATTGTGTTTAAACATCTAAAAACTAATAACAAAGCTTCTATTGCATTAATGTACTAAAAAATACAAAATAATTTAAAATAGAATAAAGAGATTGACAATAAAATGAACTTAAATGAAAACAAAAGCATGAGGTGCGCTCTACTTACACGTCTTTATAACGGCTGTACTTTTACAAGAGTAAGTAGAGAGCACCCCATGTTTTTGTTTACGTTAAAGTTTATTTTGTTGTTAATTGCTTTATTCTATTTTAAATTATTTTACCATATAAAAGCAATACTTCAAAGGTTTTTATTGGCTGTAATATTTGTTTAACTATAATCTAACTGACGAGAAATTAAATCTTTGTAGGGGCTAAATTTTTCTGCTCAGAATTTATTTCCAAGAATGTCTCTTAAAATTGGCAACATCCTATATATATGTATATAATAGCATGTGATGAGTCTAGTTTTGCTATCGTGTAGGTACTATTCATCCGCATACTAACAACCTTTTACAACAAAATTTCATTTGATATGGGTAAATTGTTAGGAGTAGTGCTTTGTGTTTTGTATTCATATTTTTATTTTATATAAATAATAATTATGAAAAAAATGGTAATGAATAACATTATCCAATCATGTTTTGAAATTTACGTGCATACATGAGAATGTGAACAGTAGATAGCTTCTATGCAAAATTGTCAAACGGAAACAACAAGTACTTGTTTATATAAATTTTATGAATACATGTAAGCGAAATAAAAATGCGTTGGTCGTTGGATAAAAAGCTTCTTATAATCAGAGATGCTTATAAATTTTCGAAATTGGCAACTTGTTTTTACGGAAGTTTTAAATCCGAATTGAATGAAATTTTGTACAGTGCTTAGATATAACGTCCTTATGATATTCTCCGTTAACTCAGCGGAGGAAAGTCTGCAAAATGGAATTACATAGTACTATAATTAGGTACTAATTTGGTGCTCAGTTTGTAATTTTAGTGCTGTTTGAGTTCAGCTAGATATCCAATTTCAAATGTCCTCTTGACGCCAAGCTAGTAGAACTTAACACGCAAATTTTTACCAGTCGCGCAGTATGTTTACTTGGAAACTGGGAGGTTATGGGTCCCAACATTGGCAGTTTATCAATTATTTAGAAAAAAAGGGGCGGTTTATTGACTAAACTGTCGGCGAATGGACAAGAACGAAATAACCCGCTATGCTTGAGAAGGTTTTCTGCAGTTTTCTTCACGAACTCCAGATGAATATCGGCATAGTTCCTATCATAGTCGGATGCAGCCGCATATCAGCCCAGTTCCTAGTCTATACACAAAAATTTCTTCCACTCCACTCACATCCTCACATCCTTAGGCATCACAATGGACCTTATGGTCGAAGTATAGCCCGTCCAGGACAGGCCTACACAATCTGCCTATCTATCTAGAGCTTTTTAGGTGCTAAATTTTGGTATATTTGAAAACTGAATCTACGACTTTGAAAAACACTCAGGATGAAAGTTTTATACGCCTTCTGCAATGAAGTTAGCATCAATTTAACTTGGCACAGGACTCTGAGACTATAATGTCTACATAAAAAGGAATTGAAAGAAATAAATCTTTCAAAATATATAAAATATATAAGAGGATATCTCGGAAATCCTCGTTGCCAATTGTGACCATCACAGAAATGCGACACTTTGTTATTACTACTGTAAAAGGTACCAAGTATGTATCATTTATGTGGTCAATGTTTATGGGGAAGATATTGGTTAATGATAACATTCAATTAGGTCACATTACGTAATCATTTTATACCGGCAAAAAAAAAAAAACTTAAATAAAGGAGGAGATACAGAACAGAAGAGAAAAAAAACCGTACCGAATTCAATAAATGAATGCCACCACTATTTAATTACCTTAATCATATCGAATTACATACCGACGATTACATTTTTTAATCTTTTATATTACTCTCAGTTTTGTTGTCGATTGAAAACAGATAAAAAATCATATTGTTAATATTCAACAAACGAAAGTGGTGTACACTTTTTGAATTTTTGGTTACCTCTATGTACATACCTACCAACATGGAGTACTACGTAGCTTAGAGGTTATATGTTCGCTTTGTATAGGGTCTTTTATTTAAGGACGCTCTACTTTTAAATGCCAATGTAGATAGATAGATAGGTTGTAGAGGCTGCTCTGGACGGGCTACACTTTGACCATAAGGTCCATTGTGATGCCTAAGGATGTGAGGATGTGAGTGGAGTAGAAGGAATTTTTGTGTATAGACTAGGAATTGGTAGGATATGTGGCTGCAGCCGTTTCTGATAGCGACTATGCCGATATTCATCTGGAGTTCGTGAAGGAAACAGGAAAAAACCTTCTTAAGCATAGCCGGTTACTTCGTTCTTATCAATACGCCAACAGTTAAGTCAATTAGCCTGAATTTGCTGGATGGCGTTCATTATGTTCCCTTTGAGGGCATCAATTGATTGCGGTTTATAGACCTGTGATTTAAGATATCCCCAAAGAAAGAAATTGAAAGTCGTTAATCGTGCGAGATCACCATGCCCTCAAACCGTTCGAGCAGAATGTCGTGCACATTTTATTGGTATCTATATCATCCATATTAGGCCTCAATAAATTGCGTATCATCGATCTGTAGCGCTCGCTGTTGACGGTTACGGACACCAGACCAAAATCCGCGCGAAATAGTAACATTCTCGGGATGCATTTGGTTCAGAAGTATCTCGTGTGGATTGGTATCGCTCCAAATCCGTATACACTTTGTGGTAGATAAAGCCACAAAAAGGTTTACGAAAAATGTTCCGGATAAAGGTAATTTTTTCACTTTTATTCGAAACATTTTCCCAAAAAGGTAATGAATAAGACACAAACCAACTATACAATTTAATTAAAAGGGTGCTTCATCTGTGGCTTAGAGGGCTGAGTTCGATTCATGGTCAGTGACAGTATATTAATTTTTATATTATATTAAATAAAACGGTACAAACTTGAATTGACCATTATAACATACACATAGAGGTTATGTGGGGTTCTCACACCAGTTTCTTTAGAAACATATATGGTTTAACAAACTTTAATTTAACGATTCAATGATAATTCTATTATTTTATTGTGTGCTTTAAAAATTGAACATTCAAAAGTATGCTGCTCTCTCTATTCTGTATTTTAGATTTATAGATAATAGATATTTTTGTGTTGAATATCTGTCGTGTGTTCGCGGTAATCAATGAATGTCGTTCGTTTACCAAAATGCGGTTACGTAAAACGTTGATCGATTACAACAGCGATACACAGATATATAGCTCTGATAACGAAGATAATTTGATGTAAATGTTTAATTTTTAAGACATTTTCAGAAACTGTACCAACTCACCAAAAAACTATCGTTCGTATGTACTTTTATGCATCTGTGGACTCTCTAGCGGTCACAGTTTTATTCCGATTGGAATGAGATTTGGTATTTGAGGTGCTTTTGGTATTCTAAAGGTCAAGTTTGTTAATCGGACAAGGGGAAAGGGAGGTTTAGAGAGAGGGGGAAACACAAAATTTGGTGTATCTCCCTTATTAGTATTTGAAAAATCGAAAAATTTATCAGGAGTTAACTTGTAGGTACTAAGTTTTACTGTAATTTTGTTTCTTATCATTTTTCTGTTACACTAATATTTACAGAAATATTTAGAATTCAAGATTGAAATTCTAAATATCTCTGTACACATTTGAGTTTGGAAAAAATAATTAGATAATGAATTATAGCAAACTTGATTCTCTACAACTTTACTCCTTATACATTTTTCGATTGTTCCAATATTAAGAGAGATATTTTATATTTTGTGTTCTCTTCTATCTTTATGCCCCCGTTTCCCCTTGACGTATGCCATTCTTGAAAATACTAAAATGATATCAGATACGACACTTCATTTTGATCAGACTTAAATCGTGACTAGAGATATTTATGTGTTCTAAAGAAGTTGATGCAGCTCCTGCGTAACGAATTTTTTATAATTTATTATTAATGAAACACTAAACTTAATAATTGTGTAACGACAGTTAAATTATATTAATCATTTTGTGTCATTTTATAGCAGTAATTTTGGGCCATTTTGGGATCTCTTCCTTCCAACAAGCATTTAACAGAAAATTAAATGCAAATCTTCTGAAACAAACTATTCAATTGATTGCATGTTTTGTAATATAAAACTAATATGTTGTATTAATTATAAAGCAGTTAATGAAATTGATAAAAGTGATTAACTTAATTTTATTTCTATTTCAAAATAACAACAATATTCTACCCTCATATAATAAATATTCTTTATAGTTTAACTCCTCATACAGTTAGTTTTTGTATATATTGAAACTAAATCTAATATAATATAATATAATATATAAAGTATAGTTAATATATATATATATAGTAATATAAGCCGTTTTAATTGAAATGAAATTCACTCACATGACATACACTATGTCACGTGACCAATCGACGTCGTCATCGTCATAGTCATCGTCATATACAATACGTTAAATGTCAGCGTATATATGAACAAATAATATGCAGACATAAGTTATAGTATTTATTTACCAAATAGCTTACGGCGATTGATTTCACATTTCTAACAAAATGATACAATTATATTTTATATATAAACAGAATATTATTATTATACAGGGAGGGGTGGGGGGAGGGGTAGTTAGTTAGTTAGTTTAGGAGGGGTGTAGGTACTAGTTTTTAATGTTTAACATACAATAGCTTTAAGATTTATAAAGATATATGCTGATTATAAAGTTATTTATCTCGACCAGAAATAACTATTAAGAAGTCGATTCGATTAAGATTTTCTATTAAAAAAAAAGGGACAATTTAAAAAAAAAGGGACGCATACTTAAGACACATACTAGTTCTATAGAACAGGGGTGGCCAACAAGTCGATCACAATCAACCGGGCGATCGTGATGCCAATTTTGGACGATCGCTCGCGATATCTAGACAAAAGTTAAAGAATTTGAGGTAACATTTCAATTTGTGTGAAAAAAAGTGTGAAACTTATTAGCCGAAAAATTGCAAACATATTTCATATGGAACAAAAAATGAAATTATAATTTTACAAACTGATTTAATCTTATTAGCCAGGAAAATTTATAGAAGATTTTTGAAAATACGTCAACCCAGAAAAATATCTCAAAATCATCAAATGTAGCTAATATATTTATTCTTGTTTCGAATCTACATATCTCTGTGTATCGGCATATTCATAGTAAACGTTAACTTTATTTCTTGATTAAAGATATGCAAATTTAATCTTCCCATAAAAAATAAATTCTAATTCTGTGTTTATCTGTAGCTAATTTGTATTAATTTTGATCCGTTACATAATTATGCTGTTTTTTTACGTAGGTGGATATACAAGTTGTTTCAGCACGAGGTGCACTCCCGCGAGCTATTAATAGATTAGCAAAAAACAAATACATGGTCATACTGTCCATTTTTTAACAACTTTTTCAAATATACCTTCGAAAAAATAGAACAAGTCGATCGCGAGACATGTGAAAGATAAAAAGTAGATATTATACACACAATAGTTGGCGACCCCTGGTATAGAAAAATGATCCTGACTTTTTTGTGCTGTAAATCTTAAAACCAATACTTTGAAAATCAAGCTAATAAAAAACTCTTTTTATTGATTTATTGAGCAACTGTTATTCGATTTCTTAGGCTTGAGCCCTTTTGAACTTTGACATACCTATATATATATATATATATATATATATATAATATTAAACGTGGTAAGACGGAGCTTTTGTTTTTTAGATATTAATGTTGAAACATGGAAAGAGTTAAATGAATTTAAAAATGATTGCTTTGGTGTGAATCTATTTTATTTTATACGATAAAACTTTTACTAAATGGATTGATCTATGGTAAGAAACTTACGAAACAGATGGTATACATATCGGTATGTATGTATGTATAAAGGGGGAAATAAAACCGTATTAAATAGCCAGATCCCTTGTTAAATATTTTGTCTCCCACGATTCAATAACAACCTCTAGCGGTTGATCTAGTTAACAACAAATTGAAATAAAATATCTGATTATTATTCGATTATTTTTATTAAAAAAAAAAAAATTCTATTTTACGATAAATAATTGTTTTTTTTTTTGTACTTTCTTTGTGTATTTGAAAAAAAAAACAATTATTTATGACCTCTGTGTCTACGCAGATCGTATTTTATAGTATTTCAATAATATTGAAAACAGTTGCGGCGGGATATGAGGAGAAATATGCACGAATAGGAATTTTTTTGAATACATTAAATCTGTATATATTTTGGGTTTTTTTTACGAAAACAAGGAATGAAATTGTGTGACAATGTAAAAAATATACAAAAATATACTAAACCAAGGTAAGGTTCTGGTACCTAAGAAGGCCCACTTTTTGTAAAATGATTATAAAAACGTAATATTGCGTAATAAACAAAAATAAATAGAAATTTAGGACAAAAAAATCCAAAGCAGTATTTTATCTCAAACAATACTGGGCCTTATTAGGAAGCCTTAGGAAAAAATCTCGAATTTTGCTAACGAAAGGATCGTTAGCAAAATCTCTTAACAAGGCTCGGATCTTCTTAGGATACATAATGAAGTGGGCCTTATTACGGGCAGTAACAAGCGATGGTAAAAATGTCGGTAAAAAACAAATGAAGAAAGAAATCAATAGGATCCCCATTCGTTCCAATGATATATTAAGTACCAATAGTAAAAATAAAAAAACACCAGTTTAATAACAAAAAATTTCAAAGAAGGTTAAGGATGTTCCAGCATACCACCACTTTTCTACAAATTTTGCTCATTTTGTTGTTCACAGGCTAAAAAGAACGTTTTCTAATAAATCCCGAAGTTCCAGAATTTTTGACCGTTTAGAACGCGAGATAATTAATATCAAAGTTATCATTCTCTCTCATTAGAAGTAAAATCAAACCGGTTTGTTGCACTGATTGCATAGCACAGTGCTGGAACGTCCTTAATCGATATTATAAATAAAGTTTCTCATTGACACGTCAGTGATAAACTTGGATTTACTGTCCAACCAAAAACGCTTTCGACTAAAAGTGTTGCATTTTTGTCTATTAATGTTCCTGCTTATATATATCGGATATTTTGAATTAATTCAACAATTACAATAACGATTTTTCATAACTTTATAAGGAGGCGAGCCTTGTTAGCCGACAGTACCTTATTTATTAAAATAATCAATTCCAAATTTAATTTACCGCCAAAAATATGATAAACTTTATTATGGATTTTTTTGGAATTGTATGAATGTTTTATATCTAGCACATGAGAAGAATATCTTTCAAATTATAAAAATTTGTGTTTAATAATACCTACGATATATTCAGGCGGAAAAAATTTCGAATCATACCGTTATTTATCTGCCAAATTGAATCTATTTGAATAGATAGATGTACGCACCCGCACTATTTTTTTTTTTTACAACAAATTATTGTAGATAATTTGTATATAAAAATTATTAAATGCTGCGTAAAATTTGCTCAATATCACAATTGACACTTTGTCAAATAATATGTCAAAGAGATAGATATTTCACAGAAAAAAAGACCAATTACAAAATCATTTGTCAATATAGTAATTTTTTTTTTTAATAAAATGAATATTCATTGTATCATCGCACAAATATAGAATAAAATCAATAAACCATACTCTAATTGGCGAGATTATTTATTAGGTTTTTTTTTACAATAATTTTTTTTTTTTTATGTAGAAAAAAGTGTTATGTTTATTTGTGTAGATATTATAGTTACAATATAGATACAAAGTGGTCCATAGAAATTTCTCACTAGATACGTATATTTATTGTGAAAAAGATTGGGTTTTATACACCCAGTATGTAATAGATACCAGGGCGTATAAAATTTAGTCCCGACTTTAGTTACGGTTGAAAATATTGATCGCAGGAAAATATCTTGAAAGAGGTGCTCATAAAACGACCTAATTAGTCCATTTCCGGAAATCCGACCGTCCTTTTGTAAACAGGATAACTCAAAAACAAATAGAAAAGGTTGTTTCCCATTTGGACAGGTCTAGTCTAAACCTGTTATTGGAGTAAATTGAACCAAATGTTATGCTCTTAAAAAAGGGGTAAATTAATTTTTCTCGTAGAACGCAGTAGTAGGAAATTTTTGATAACAAAACAAATAAAGAGATACAAAAGATGCCGTAGCAAAGCGCATACAGGTGCGCCGAATACGAAACTTTGGATATTTAATGAGGGCTTAGAGTACATACAATACTAGTCGAATATCCAGAACTACATGCCCTATTGTAAGGTAACCTTCGGTTCCAGGTTTCGTTTTCATAAGCTACTTCCTGGTCTAAAAATGCCATGGTATTAGTTTTGAAACATATTAGCAGTGCCATGAATTATGTTAAATTTGTACTTTTAGATGTTTTTACCTGTATCATTTTAAATGAACCATCCGTTATTTTAAATATGTTGTTGAATACCTGGGTATGGGTGTCGAAACCAGCCGCTTCGACACAAACAAATGACATGTGTACGCGACCAACCGTAATAAAATATATAACAATTATGTTACCTTCCTTGTGGACGGCAATAAGTCTAATATTGTCTAAAATACTGTTTATGCCAAAAAGATATTTTTGGAATAAAATATCCCAAAGTAACGCTTGATATTTCGATAATATGTTAATTAAACCATGAAAAACAGAAATATAATAACAAGAAGGAAATTGAAATTCTAGCATTTTCCCAAAAGAGAGTAGTGATTTCTACGCAAGGCCAAATAGTTACAAGGTTTTCCTTAGTAGTTTGTACCTAGAAAGTCTTTATATAAGTGTTAATAAAAATATCTGGGATCTTGCCAAGTAAAATATTAAACAGCTTCTAAGGAAAACCCTGCTATTGATGGGGCCTCGACTTTTCACATTCATGTTTCTGATGTGACATCTGAAAGTGATTTAGAGGTTTTTTATGATCTTTGAATGAATCCGCTACAAAAATATCCATTTTGTTTTTGAATTACAGTTTATATCACTGTAGATAGAAATTTGCAATATCGACAAGACAAGATGCCCATAATCTAAAATTTACTAAGATGGTAGAACTTAGGGGTACACTGCAGTGTATCCAGATAAGATAAGATTGCATTGCAACCTGAAAAATGGCATTGCAGTTTCATCAAAGAAGTGACAAGCATCAATCTCACTCTTACCAATCTTCTTAAGAGGATACCTCCAGCTTAGCCTGTTTTGGTCCGGGAGTTTTGTTTCATGGTTGGGTTATGTGACTGTTCATTAGGACTTCCTTGCAGTAGAAACGATCACCGATTACGTTGCCCTTGTAGGATTATACCAAGATATCCTCGACTGTACTACGCTGCCTTAATAAACAATAGAATAGAATACATTACGGCCTAAACTATCTTAGGTTCCCGTACCAAACGGTATAGCGGTACAGTAACGCTATGGAAGTTGAGGACAGGCCCTTAAAATAGCGCCAAGTAATTTTTGACGTGGATATATATAAACTTGGCTGTCTACTGTTTTATGGATTTTGTTGCCCTAGATAGATAGATAGATATATCTTGGGGTCTAAAAAGTATTGCACTTCGACCCTATGGTCCATTGTGCTCCCCCTTCTACTTCAGTCTGACGAGATTCGTTTTTCCCAGATTTTGGTAATGGCGAAGAGCTTGCTTATTAGGTCTTCCTGAAGATTCATATATTCAGGGTGAGATGCACCGAATAATTTGTATCTGCTGTAATCGAAAGGTTTGCAGTCAAAGATTATGTGGCCGGATGTTTCTTCCCCCTCGCCAGACAATCTGCAAACAATGAACCCGTTATGGAGTCCCATTGTGTGTAGATGTTTCCGCAGGGGATAATGCCCGGTAATGAATCTGGTAGCCTTATGCTTTAAGCATGACATTTCCGTGTTGCCCGACCGTACTACCTCTTACAGCATGTTTATCATAATCTTTACGATAGAAGACGCATAGCTATTAGCACAAATGATCTATTTAACTGTTAAGTTGCAGCAGCATCCCTTACACCAGATTATCTATCAAAGAAACATCTTCCTTTTATATATGATCCAAACAATGACAAAGTTATGAATGAAGAAGACACATAAGGTGATGTCCTGATGTTTTTTTATTTAAAATTTATTTATTATCTCTCATCAATATGAATGGAATCCAAGGTTAACAAAATTTAATCAAGCATATGATTGAATATTTATAATGGAGAGTCTATTAGAATATTATTATTATTATTATTATTTATTAATTCAATGGGTTCAATTTTCTGGAATTTATTTGAATAAGTAACTAGAAGATCATCGCATCACATTTTATTTTGGAAATACTTGAGAATTATTTGGATTGTATACGAAATTAAATAGCTATGAAATTTTTAAATATTTATAAAAATAAATTTTAATATAAAAGAAATATATAGAGATACATACGTATAGATATATATAGAGATACATGTAGAGATATATGTATATGCGGATGGGAATGGCTTAGAAATGGCTTACCGAAAACTATCGATATTGCATTCCGATATTTGTTGCTTGAACGAACACAATAAACTGTTTCTTTTGGTTAGTCAGTTGAAGGATAAAGTTTGATACAAAATATGTCACTGAAATAACGATACGTTTTACAGAAATTATTTAAGGCTTTTACTATAATCTAAGATGTATTGCCAACGATTCCGCCAATTTTGTATTTGAAAATAACAACTAACTGATTTACACACGCTGGAAGGTTTAAATATTTAACGTATTCAAGAATGTGATTGCGTTTGAACTAAAAGTGTGACGAAACTGTTTGAAAAAAATATTATACTTCCCCATTTGACCCGCAAATTTTTGAGCTGAAATTATGAGAAATTTATTTAGTTTATGGAAAAAAGATTCAAACAAAAATTGTTTAGTTTTCAAAAACAAACATTTTTTTTGTATTTCTTACGGTTTCGGCAACAGATATTTCCCTCTTTCGACCTAGTAATTTTTTAGCAGAAATTATCAGAAATTTATCAAGTAAATGAAAAAAAAGTTGTTTATTTAAAAAAGAGGAAGATATTTTGTACAAACATTCTCTTGCGGTTTCAAAGATACATATCCCCCTAACGGGGGGATTCACGTTTCGATTTTGCTCATCAACAAACGAATTGACCTCATTTTTAAGCTCTAAAACACACACACAAAATTTCAGCTCGTTATCACTTTTTGTTTTCGATTTATCGTGTCCGCATAGACGAACGGGCAGACTGATATTCGGAAATGGAACATACATTTCAGTATTTTCATGTGTTACAAAGTCGGAACTAAACTTATTATACCCTTGTATATATCATATATATACATATCAAATTGACTTTGGGTATCAAATTGACTTTTTTCAGTAAATTATCAGCAAAATCATAACACAGCTATCCATTTCTATTTACAAAAGAGTACCACGTACGAGATTACAGCAGAAATGAAGCCATTTGCCGTAGATTTAGGGGCAGAGGTAGCTAATACATTATATGTAAGTAGTACGTATGTATGTACACTCCAGTTCATAAAAATAGAACCACCAGTAAGTTACATTCTAAGCTCGTATATATTACAAAATATATGTATATTATATACAATAACACTTAGATTGTTTCTACTAGTTCAATTTTTATGAACGCGAGTGTATGTATGTCATCGGTTAACTGATATAATATATATAACATACAACTTAAGTTCTAATAAAAAATAGATTATACATTTTATAAATTCATTGGTAAATATGTGTTTACGAAAATTTTATTTTAATATAATATTGAAGTTGGAAAACCCGTTTATAATAAATTTATGAATAGCCGAAACTAACCACTGATATCATATTATATTCTATATATATCATCTAAAGTACAAAATTATTGTATATTATAGCCTATCTATCTAACTAACTATATATTGAGTTGCGAGTTCGTGAACAATTTATTGGAAAATAAAAGCAAACATTAATAATATCAATATTAAATTTCAAATATAAATATAATATAATATATATCCATGTCGATGATATTCTCCAATACTTCAATTACGGTTCTGTACGAATAGAAATGATCAGATCTAGTAATTGAATAAATTAAATCCTTCATTTTGTTATGAACAACAACAATCGAAAAAGTTGTATTTATTAAAAGTAAATTAATTCGTATGCGACGTATTAGTCTATATAGAATACGTTTGTCCTATCATACGTGAGCCTTCGTAACCGTATTGGAAATTGAAATTGGTGAATAGTGAATATAGTGTCTAGAAAAATAGTTTCTATAGAAATGTCATCAATAAGATTTTAATAAATAAAAACGACATTTCCAACTTTTTAAATTTAGAAAAATGTAATTATTTGACATAAATTTGCTATATTCGATACATACTTTCGTTGGTACGAATTGGATTCATTCCATTACTCGTGATAATAAAGAATAAAACTACAATACAAAACATAGTATTTTATAATTAAAAAAGCATGCTTTTATTGCAATACGAATTAATAAAATGCAAAATAATTTTAATGTTAACAAAATCATGGGGTCCGTCTGTCACGTGGGAAACCGGGCTTTGTTACAAATATGTAAGATGATAAATGATTATAATTGACACATTAATAATTATAATACATTTAATAAATTAGAAGACAAGTTGAAAGATATAAATTATCTTTATTGAAAATATTAAATGAATTAATGTCGATTATATTTGTTGATAATTACCAAAGTAATTTACAATAACAATTACCGTGGTAACTTGGGGAGGCTATAGTTGAGGAGCAATGGTTTCTAAAAGAAAGCATAATTGATTTTAAGAGCGTACCGCTATACTCTTTACTTACATCTTCATAATGGCTCTACTACTTTTACAAGAGTAAGTAGAGAGCACCCCATGCTTTTGTTTACATTAAAGTTAATTTTGATGTCAATCTCTTTATTCTATTTTAAATTATTTTGCATTTTTTAGTTCATATTGCAATATAAGCTTGTTTTTTTATAGTTTTTTTAAACTCTAAATTATTAGTTTTGATATCAAATGCACTTGGATTTAACATATAACTTGATTGATGATATTTTCTTGATTTTCAATGATCATTTATTTTAATTTTGAATAGATTCATTTCATTTTATAATGCCATAACTAGTTCTGAGTAGATTATTCTTGATAGTATCCTAAATTCAGTACTGATGCTATCCATAATATATGATTATGTATATCGAAGACAATAATTTAACTTGATATAATATTAAGTAAATTATCTCGATTCTGTTTGTTTATCAGTTTTCAAGTAAGTTAACACACACACACAGATCTATTTCACAAAATTCACAGTTTCCTCAAATATATGTATGTATATGCGGTTTGACTATGGTGATGATATGATGATGATATTATATATATATATATATATGTATATATCGTATTATATATAGAAAGGACCAAGTTTTTGATAAAAATGTCATTCAACCTCAATAATCAATGCAAACTCAATATAACTGTTGCCGTAGGGTATATCCATACCATTATATGATAGAGTATATATATATATGACGGTTTGAGCTTTATAAATACAAGCTTAATATTCTACTGTTTTGTTGTTGCCCGACATATCTTCCAGGCATTATTCAATTCCCTCTCTCTGTATATATATATATGTTGTATACTTGGCAAAATAAAACAGATAAATTTCGGATATCTTTTAAAAGTACCACACAAGAGATGAGACTTGCTTGTGTGTGTGTTAAAAGATTTTATTTTCTATTTAATGAATATTTTAAAGTTAATATTTATGTTCTTATATATTTATATGTGTTGTTTAGTGGGCCGAATTTTATTTTATATATTTGACGGCGTTTTGTGTTTTTCTCAATATTATTAGGTTGTGTTTTATATTAAACGATTTATATGATAAATAGATATAGTTTAAGGGATAAGGTGCACAGAGTGGCATGCATAAATATATGTCGGTTAAGGATATATAAGGATGTATAAATAATGAATCGGTTAAGGTTTTCAAAAATTAAATATAATAAAAATGCTGAATCAGGTTGTGATGGTGTTTTAGCACCTTTCTGGGGCCCCAAAAGGCGCGGAACACACAGGCGCCTGCCTATATTTCCTAATGGGTAATCCGGTCCTAGTTTTGGCACGGGTTTTCCACATATATTAAAAGCTAGACGTCGCGGTGTATAAATTTACAATGAGAATTCCATAGGCCACGTTGATTTTTGGATAATTTTGAGTTTTTTGAGTAAGTGCTTTTACTTTCAAATCATTCCTAGATGGATTACTTGGTCAGGGTATTGGAAAATACACCTACATAAGTAAATATATTATTCGTAGTATTATCCCTTTTTCAGATTTCCATTATTTTATTTTAGGCTATGATATATAAACATTATAAACTATAATATAAATACAGTTTTTTTTGGTCACCATGTGGGGAGAAATATTTGATAGAAATCGAAAATTATTCCGATATCATACATTCAGTTTTAATATCGTTCAATTTCTGTTGTATATTTACTGAGCGTTGACTATAATTGATAAATTTACTTAAAAAAAATTCCCTTACGAATGTAAGAGATAGAGATAGATTGTAGAGGCTGCCCTGCACCATAAGGTCCATCGTGCGAATGTAAACCTGCAGGTCAATACTATGACTAGTTTGGGTTATTAAATTCATTATATATATGCGATATGTGGTACGTTGGAATTCATAAATATTGTGTATAGATATTGATATGAATATTGTCAGTCTATTTAAAAAAAAAAGAGTATAGATTTACAATTATTTAATTTTAAAGCCTTGTTTCTTTTTTATTTCATTAGAAATCTATTCTAGCCAATCGATTATAATTCTAAATTGTTGTATTTTATATTTACTTTACAAATATTTAAACTACACATTATTATTTAGCAACTTAAATATGCAGTCTAACAGTCCGCGCGCGACCTCTGGTTTCTGAAAATTGAACGCGTTTACTGTAAGGTTAACTCTGGATCTTCGGAGAACACAACTGTATTCACAATTACGTTTAGTCTACCTCAGATATTTACATACGGTGGATTTTTCAACGGGTAATATTTCTTATTTCAATCATATAAAAGACTATTAAATATTTTTTACACAATAAAATTGAAATACGACGTTTAAGTGGATATAATTTGAAAATAAATGAAACATCAATACAATCTAATTTGATTTCTTTTTTTCTTATTTGATTTCAAATAAAATAAAATTATCATTATTAGCACACATACATACATACATACATACATACATACACACATACACACACATTTATACCATACATTTTAATTCCTTCCACTTCAACAAATTTTTTCTTTAAGACGGAAAAGTAGAAAATTGTAAAAGTGGCTAATAGTGGTCTTTTGTAATCTTATAATGGGTTCAGATCAGTGTGGCGACTGACTGTGTTTCATCAAAATGACAGGCGCGTTCAAGCGTATTGCTTTCTTCACACAGCACGCAACTTTAACATTATATTTATGGTATAGAGTGATTCTTAAATCTGTTGTTATTATTCAGAAATATAAATATTAAAATATCAAAAGATTGTAAAAACCTGTGACCACTTTTTAGGTTTTATTAAGGCTGGGTTTTACCAGTCCAAGTGGTCGAGCAATCTAAGGCGTTATGTCTGCGTAGTATGCCTACTTGGAAACTGGGAGGTTATAGGTTCGAATCCCGACATCGCCAGTTTGTCAATTATTAAGAAAAAAAAAGGGGCGGTTAATTGACTATACTGTCAGTGTATGGACAAGAACGAAGTAACCGGCTATGCTTGAGAAGGTTTTCTGTAGTTTCCTTCACGAACTCCAGATGAATATCCTACCAATTCCTAGTCTATACACAAAAATTCCTTCCACTCCATTCACATCCTCACATCCTTAGGCCTCACAATAGACCTTATGGTCGAAATGTAGCCCGTCCAGGGCAGCCTCTACAATCTATCTATCTATCTAAGGCTGGCTTTTATTAGCAAAGTCACTGTTGGTTGGGTGTCTAGAAATTCTAGAATCGATGGAGAAACGAAAAGGTTGATGAGTAAGCCAGAATGAGTGCTAGTGCTTCACTAAACGGTCATTTCTTGGAGTGCTGAAAAGCACAAGAAAATATAAAATAAAAGCATGGGTGGTACAAGAGTTCAACCGTTTTTGGGTAAATACACATGGTTAAGATCATGCAAAAACTCTTATAAAAAGCTTCTCATGGATAAAGGCTTCCGAGCGATTACAGTTAGGAAGGAACCAATTTAGGATACTTACTGACCTTCTTACTGGCCACAGCAAACTCAATAAACATCTGCACTTAATGTCAATCTCACAGAGAATAATCTTTGCAGATTTTGCCACATTCTGTGTGAATGCAAAAGTCTCTCTCTCAAAAGACACTATCATTTGGGATGGACAGATCTCCAGCCAGATGAAATCTATGAGTTGTCGCTGAGAAATATCCTTACGTATATCAAGACCATAGAACTCCTGGAACACCTTTGAAGGAGATGCAACAGATTAAATTGGTCGCGGTACAAAAGCTCTTTATAAGATTTTCTCCTGGCTCGAATCTAATCTAATCTAAGTTGACGCAGCTCCTGCGGGAGAAGAAATTTCAGAAATAATGCCGTACAGTGCCAAAACATCCTACCGAAGTCAGTAATTTAGATGCTTGAAGACTTTCTTCACTGCCTGTATAATATTGAATAGTAAAACATGTTGAAGCATTTGTTGAATAAGATCAATGTCTAATGGAACGTAAAACCTGCACACAGATTTTCACTTCTAAAATCAGTAATACCAAGAATAATGGTAAGATGTAAGTAAGGTAGTATGTTGATGTTGTTGTTAGTTAGTAGTAAGTAATAAGTACCATGTATGTATGTAGGTATGTGTTCCTTCTCTAATAATGGAACTAACTGCTGCTGGTGTAGCTGTAGATGATGTGTTCCATGTATTATTAACTATCTCTTGTTCAATTAGCTATGGTGTCTTCTAATAACAACACAATAACGCCTTCATAACACGCCTTCTAGTTATTCTTCGTCTCCTTTTATTATTCTTATTATTTTGTTGTGTGTTCACAGTTATCTAAGTTAATCAACCGTGCAGTGTAGTGAACCACCATGTGTAGAAAAATATTTAATACCAAATACTCATATGTGACATTCATAACTATTGAAGTAACACATGGAAGAATATGAAATTATGAGTGTATTCCGTAATGATAGCATCAATAAGTTTTAAGTTGGCATTACTTAAAAAGGAGAGGTAGAGATGGATGGTCCTGTGTTCCACCATCATAAACATCATCAAAAGTCGTATGACGTATGCTATTGTAATGATAGAGGAATCATTTTTATTATTTATTTATAAATTATACTTAGTTAATCTTATCTAGTGCACGGTAGTGCGCAAGGCAGAGTCTGTTATTAAACAAAATAAAATATAATTTTTTGTTTTTATTCAATTTTATTTAATTTTTTGTTTCTCAGTCATTGCATGATTCTGACAGCAGAAGATTTATTATTGATGATGTTTATGATGGTGGAACACAGATCCATCCATCCCTACCCCTCCTTTTTAAGTGATGCCAACTTATAATTTATTGATGTTACCATTACGGAATAAGCCCTATGTCTATTGATTGAAACTAGGCAACCAACACTATATTTAAACCTTTCCACCAGCTCGTAATGCAGAAACATTAATTTCAATGAGTGGGCCGGATTAAATACTTTGGAGTTGATGTTGATGAGAACAATAATAATTCCGTAGAAATAAAAGCTAGAATCACAGCTGGTAACAGATATTTTTACTTCCTTATAAATATGTTCAACTCGTCTACTTTCTCAAAAACAACCAAAAAGAAAATATATAAAATTATAATAACGCCTGTAGTAATGTACAGGTCTGGAATAGCCTGGAAGTATTGGAAAGAAGATGGATAGAAGATAGATGTGTGACAATGGAGTATCGGGGATAATAACTCTTATCAGAATTGCAGAATCTGAAATTAGGAAAAGGAGACTGCGCTAGTTGGGACACTTGGAAACAATGCCAAACGAAAGAGATGCAACGAAGATCTGTAACAACAACCCAGAAGGCTTAAGACACGTGGATGACCAAGACTACGATGGTTTTTTTTTTTATAAGATTTTTCCATTTAAGAAACGATGTAAAATGCATATAGATTTCGATGTATTTATTTAATAAGATGATATATTATAGGTAAAGCTTAGGCTAGGTACTATAGTTTCTAAGACGTTTTGTATTATAACTTCAAAAAAGGACGATATTAATAAATAATTTTCAATTCTCACTACGATGGTTGGACTACGCGACCTGTAGATCGCGTGCAGACACGCACGTCGCATTTTAGGCCCATACTAGCCTTTGGCATCAAGGTTTTTTGAGGGTTAACCATGGGTTTTTCAAAAAACCCATGTTTTTTTCGAATATATGGGAAACCACTTGTTTTTTGAAATCTAAATAATTAAGATACAATTCAATTATAAAATTTTGAAAAATGAGTGCTTCTTTAATGGCCATATGTACAAGTAGTGGAATAAAGATAATTTGCTTAAAATGGATCCAAAATCTTCACATATATATAAATAACAATATGAAAGTGAATAAATATATAAAAAAAAAAACTAAGTCATTATAGCAAAATTAAAACATACAATGTAATTTATGCATGACAAAATTTTGTCCATAAAAAGATTATTTAACCTCTAAATCATGCCATTAACTATTGTTGAAAAAAATAGCCTGAAAATAAATCCAGGTATTTACTCACCATAAGATTCAAGCATGCATGTACGAAGCAGAGTTATGTTTACACAACTTTATTTTTTAATCATGTTTAATAACAGGTCTCTGGTTCCGTTATCTAAACTCCATAAGGAATGAGATTTTTTATGATAGCGAATCAAAATTTGTGATCTTGACATCTTGACATAATTCCCTTACTTGTAAATAATTCCCTTAATTGTTAATACTTTCAAATCTCAACATAGTTTTTACAAGTTATGGATTTTTTTTGAATGCTCTATGAACATTGAGGCGCTTTACTAAGTCAACTAATTGATGAATCGAAAATATTCCAGATTATTTTATAAGCTTTTATTTAACTTGCAATAGATTTAGTATGTATGTTCGGGCCAAATCTTGCAAGCTGAATTAGAGCCACTTCCTCTTATCCTACGGAGCTGAATTTTTACATGTTGGTTCAGTTCCGATGACAATACATTTTTATGGTAAGCATGACAAGAATCGACAAGGGGAAAGGGGGGTTTAGAGGGAGGGGGGAACAAAAAATTTGGTATATCTCTGTTAATATTGAAAAAATCGAAAAACGCATAAGAAGTAAAGTTGTAGAAAATTAGTTTTACTATAAAAAGCTTGTTTTTAAAAATGGTTTTTTAATAGAAACTTATTTATTATTATAGTTTCTTTATTTATTTTATATATTTGTTTCTACATATTTAAGATGTGAACATTAAATTTTGAAAAATTATTTCTTGATAATATTTAATTTTACATTTTCTTCATTAGTGCCCATCGTATTATCATTATTATCACATTTCCATGATAAAATTCTTGCTTCAATCGTTACTTTATATTTTGTGATGTAAAGTGCAGGATTATCTAATGCAGGTGTTGCGCAATGAAGTAAACTTGAAAAAGTCCAGAAACTAACTAAAATTACACAGTTTAATGATTTTTATGAATTATTAAAATCGTGGAAAAATTTCTCTAATTATTATATTCAAAGTTAAAGTTATACTCAAAGTAAACAAGAACTGTAATCTCCTTTTTGCCCAGTCAAATTAGACAAATGGATAGGCAGTTCAGGGGAAAAATTCAATAGTTTTGAAAATTTGTTCCATAAGGTTGAAAAGGTGAATTTTATTTCATTTTTGGGTGTTTGTGAGTAATTATTTCGTTTTCGTGTTGAAAAATTGAATACGTTTCTAAACGCATGAATATAATAATAAACCTTTGTTTTAATAATTTGCTACATTGTTCAACATACTTCAAAAAAAGTAACAAATGACAATGTGACCATACTCAAAGGTCGAAACGACATTCGTTGGTTTGTGCTTCGTAATATTTGAGATGATATCTACCAAAGAGAAAATTTGATATAGACTAATTGATATTAGATCGACAAATTGATAAATACTTTCCTTAGATTTGAAAAGTGAATTTTCACCAGAAGAACTCAATTGTAAAAATTTTTGTATAGTTCGATTTTCCTGAAATAAAATTCATAAATCCTATAATTTTTATAACATATTTTTCATAATAAATTGTACTGGAATATGATTCAATGTTACTTAATCACTACGAATCCAACCAACCCTTAAGACTGTATGAGTTTTATCCCAGATTTGTATGCGGGGTATATGATTGTAGGGAGTAGAAGTATTAGATGAATCCAGTATCTGAAATCTAATTTCTATAAAAGAAATTATAAACAAAATTTAGAGTTTCAATCTAATCTTTATTTTTTCTGATAAAATATAAACACGTATTTCGGCAACAATTTAGTCATCATCAGTATGAATTAGCTAATCGTAACTATATGTCTGGAATATGGCTTCAGAGATATGTTGCTTGTTGCTAATAATATAGGTCTCACTTTGGTGAGACACGCACCAAATTAGCAACAAGCAACATATCTCTGAATCCATATCTCAGAGATAGTTACGATTAGCAAATTCATACTGATGATGACTACATTGTAGTCGAAATACGTATTTGTTAAATACAAACAAATGTTTTAATAATCTTTATTATGTCTGAATATGTTTAGTGATAGTTACTGAGGTAACAACATATAGTTACCTAAATAACAGAGGGCATACGTAGTGATTCCTATTCCTATTTTTGAAAGGTAACTAAACATAGAAGTAAATTGAGATTAAGTAGCAAATCCACTACATGATCAAGAAAATTTTAATCTTTTCCATCCACTTGTATTATATATTACCTCCACAACTGATTGATTAGCAAAAAAGATCATAACTAGCATTGGCCCCAAATAAAATGATAATGATCGTATGATTGCTGATAATTTTAATTCACCAAATAAGAATTCCCATAATAAGAACATCGCTTTAATAAATATATCCATAATATTACTGACAAATTGTATTGAGAATGCATTTAGAAATAACCAATTAATTTGATTCATATAATTATGACATTCAATTATATTTGTAATTTGCTGAAGATCTTTCGCTATTATCGTTTGATCCAATCGTTTGTTGATTGAGTACAGCGTATAATTTAAAAACATTAAATAACATATAATAACGAAATGCGCATGTATTAAATGAGTTTCCAAGTACAGGACGATACTTAAATCGTGAATTGTAAGAAAAACATTATAGTTTTTTACACGATCATTGATCATATCAGAAACTGGAACATAAAATTTCTGGATTAAAATATAGAGAAAAAATATTATAATAAATATACTCATAAATATATAGTTTAAATGAATATTTGTTTTTTTTAAAATGTTTTCTACATTTATTAATCTTTGCAAAAATTTATCAATTGCCTTATGCTGTACATAGTTTGGTAGAATTGTTCCTGAAACAATATAGGTCAGTTTTTCATTGGTGAAAGTAATTTTTGCAATACACAAATAAAAGTATTGAATTTTGTCTTAGAAATTAATAGCTGTAGAATAGTAATAAAAGTTAATACCATTGATATGTTAGGGAAACACGCTTGGAACAAAATTTTGACAAACTCTACTAATAAAAGTAATTGCAGAATCGAAATGTGTTCCGAAAGTTTTCTGTAGTAAATTTAATATTCTACAAGTTTTGAATGAATACATTTTTTTTCCAAATTTTAACACATTTCGAGTAATTGAAATGAAAAACTTGCAACACTTTCGATTATAGGGTATTCATTTATGTTGGTAGGAATTTTTTCTAAAAGAAATTTAGCATCCAAATTTACTTAAGGTAGTTCCAGCACTGTTTTGTATAATCCGGACAAAAAACCGATTTGCTTTGATTATAGAATTTAATGTAATTCTAAAATAAAATAAAATTCTAAACTATTATATTTCGAAAACAAAACAGTAAAATACGATTAACAAAAAAAATTATTTAATAAATATTTATCTTTACTATCCTAGTTATTTTTTTAAAATTATGTCGTGTATTTTTTACCACAACGTTATGAAGGTTTGCATGCTTCTAATGAGAGAGAATAATTACTTTGTTATGAATTATCTCGTGTTCTAAACGATCAAAAATTCTGAAACTTCGGGATTTATTAGAAAACGTTCTTTTTAGCCTGTGAACAAAAATGAGCAAAATCTGTCAAAAAGTGATTTTATGCTGGAACATCCTTAAGTGAACTGAAGTTGCCAAAGATGTTGATGATCTAATTTATATTTGAATACCTTTCTCTGAGGTAATCAACAGCAAATTAAAATTTCAATGTTAAAATATATTGAAACATTAATGATGTCCTAAATTTCTACTCGATGTATCTATGGAAAATTCAATGACATTCACTTGCTTGGGCTGTAAGTTCTATGAAGCTTAATTAAAAAACTTAATTATACTACCTGTAAAAGCTGTAACTGTAGATGGTATGTATATATATAATTGTAATATCAGATACACCAAAGCATTATCCAGATGAGTTTTAGAGTTTGGTACACGTAATATGAATCCATAATACAATATTAAACCGGTGTGTATTGATAAGCATATTATGTAATACAATCGCTTCACTATTTTCGAGTGACAATATGTGGTCAATTCGAATAATTGATTATGGGCTAAGCCAAAAAAATGAAATGTATATGCCGTTGTTTGTACACATTGTTTCATACCAAAATGCATTGTTATGAAGTAATCGAAATGCTTGGTCACAAAAATAAACTCTAATATGTTGATAGGCTTTCAAACTCTTCGATATTTTTAAGTGTGATCAAATCGTCCTTACTCATCCTTGATTGCATATCTAATGTTCATCAATTTTTTTACCATGTACATTCGATGTCAAATCGAATGTACATCGAATGTACATTCAAATTACCATGTACATTCGAAGAAACATCTTAACAAGTCCTAAAGAATATATCCTCGAACAATAGGATGGCTAGAAAATTACTAGTCAAACTTAACTCCGTCTTTACAACTACTCCTGATTTCAAAACAACTAGTTGTAAAGCCTGAAATTAATTACGTCTAATGAAATATCAACGTTCAGTCTAAACTATAATACGCATAAAGACTTGGAGGGAACCTTCGTTTTGTAAGTTAAAGGCGCACAAATTTTCAAAATTTTGTTCTTCAGGTCAGCGTTGCACCCATTGTAATCGTCATCTCAACCAAACGTGCTGTTTGAAGTTTCATTTTTTTTGGCTCGACTATAGACTGATTCGACTATCATAACGCATTAAAAACGCTTCAACTACAAACGCGTTTCCGTGTTTCAACGCGTTTCCAAAAGTAAGTATTTAATAGGACTTTCTCATAATTTTGTATTGAATGGGTCATTATTTGATGAAAAGTAATTATAGGTGAGCACTTTCTATAATAACTTCATGTTTTTAATGTTATGAAAGTAACGTACGCAATTATTATCTTTTATATTGAATGGATCGATACGCGACGCAAATCCATCAAAATTATTAAATAAAATAAATATTTGAAATTTTCGTACAAATTTTCTTACTTATGTGATCGCTTCAATGTCGTTACATCCGGTTTCGACTGTATATTGCTTATAACAACTACCGGATATAGCGCCCTAATTGTGTGGTACCTTCAATGTCGTTATATCCGGTTTCGACTGTAAATCACAATTATATGAATTTCATAAATTTTATAATAATAATTAATTATCAACGCATAGCTTAAACTAAAATACATAACGACTTTGAATTTGGAGGGAACCTTCATTTTGTAAGGTAAAGGCGGACAGAATTACCCAAATTTTGATTTTCAAGGGGGGAGTCATTCTTTGACGCACTACAACACGTCTATAATATTCATCTTATGACCAGCATGACAAATATAATCTTTATTCGTCTCACTCAATAAATAAGCTACGAACCGTATGATGACCCCCTTAAAAGTTTTTCAACGCGTTTCCAAAAAATAAGTGTACGTTTAATAATGCTTTCTTATAAATTAGAAAAATAATTAATTATATGCACTTTCTATAATAACTTTCATGTTATTAATATTATGAAAATGAAAAACAATTTTCATAGGATGGAGGAAAATCCATCATTATTATTATATAAATTAAATAAATTGAAATTAAATTTCAAATTTTGCCCCAATTCATAGAACAATGATTTGTATTTTATAAACAGGTATTTCGACTACAAAGTAGTCATCATCAGTATGAATTTGCTAATCGTATCTCTGGGAAATGGACTCTATGACAATGATTTTAAAATTGTGAGATACCCACCGAATTAGCAACGAGTAATATATCTTCGAATCCATGTTCCAGAGATAGTTATACGATTAGCTAATTCATACTGATGATGACTACTTTGTAGTCGAAATACCTATTTATAAAATACAAATCATCGTAGCATGTTATCCTGTAACATTTATTATTAGGGTAAACACACACAACTCATTCATATGATATTTAAACTAATCAATTGAAAACTAAATATAAATAATATATTAATTAGACATTGACTCAAGTGCCTTCAATAAATCAAATTATAACTATTTAACACAACAAACAAGTGATTGATATCGATATGTGAAACCGATATGTGTGTGTGTGTTTGTCTTTTTAAATATTAGTTTCAGGTGTTTATTTCACAAGAACAACACCTAACAATAAAAATAATAATATAATATTGTTCGTATACTAGGTACTTAAATACATTAATAGATAGATAGATGTATACCTACCACTAACGAACTAACCAATCAACCCAACCCTATTTAGACTAATCTAGTCATTTTATAAAATAAATAGATATTTGTAATAGATAATGATAAATAATACCTTACAATTATTTTAGGTCTAATCATTATAAAAACTATAATATATGTGTTGTTTTTCAGGGTTCCATACCGAAAACATGCGATCATATAGAGAGTGCATCCATCTATTTTAAATCAATAAATAATGGTCGTTGAATAGTATTAAAAAGAAATCTTTTTTACAACTAAATCGTGGTATATTTGGAAAGTAGCATCCATTTATTGTAATACCCGGTATATAATGTACACGCTGGGTATATTAAATTTAGTCCCGATCTTGTAACGGTTGAAAATATTGATCGCAAAACAATTTTGAATATTATTGTAAATAAAATGACCAGAGTTGTTTAATACCAAAATCTCACAAGCCTAACAAATTTCAACGATGAATATTTTTATTCTTCTAGAATCTCGATAAACGTTTCAAGGTATACTATCCTTCCCAAAGAAGCTCGAAACCAAACAACCATTTTTCTTCGGTCAACCTTCAGAAAAAAAGGACTTTTTGAGTGAAACTTTTGCAAAATTTTTATAAGATACACTGGAAAACAAACGAAAAACTCAAAACGGGCACAAATCTCTTTTATTTTCTGGTATCACGTTAGGTCTTTTGGACATAATACCATTTTTGGATAAATTTTTCGAAAATCTTATTATCATTTTACTACACCCAAAAAGGTCAAACCGACTAAATTGTTCCATACTAAAATTATAAATGCGAAACTAAGTCTCTCCAGCTGTCTACAACGTTTTCACGTTTAGCTTTAACTCTGAGGAAGGCCATAGGCTAATTGATTAACTCTTAAGACGGTGAAATAGGGGTTGGTTTGTTGGGGTTAGAATATTAGTTATTTCATGTTATGTGACAACTGAGCCTGATTCAGATATATTTTAGATCAGATTTGATTATGTTATTGTTTATACAAAAGAAAATAGTAAGAAAATTTAGGAAATAAATATACCTACAACTACTGTTAACTTCGTGAAACTCAAAGTTCAAGGTGACTTCTGCGATAGATTTTCTGTATGAACCATGCTTCTTTAGCTATTTACGAAACCTTTGAAGTATCCATAAACCTCATGGGTATACGAACTTGTATCTTTTTTTTTTGTTAAACATAATATGAAATAAAGTGAAAAACATATTATTGACAAATCAATTAATAACAGTGTCACATAAATATTATTGTCATGTATTAATTATAGTCTCATTTTAATTTTTGTTTTTAATATTATTAGAAATTTGTGTTGTTGACAATAATTACCGTTTCCATATTTGTTTTTTCTACATTTTATATCCAAGTAAATAGGGTGTCCCTGAAATTTTGGAACAATAACAATACAAGCAGTCGTATTAACAGTAAATTCGACTTATAATTAAAAAAGGATGCGTTTAAAAAAATTGATTTAACAGATATCTATCTATATATTGAGGAGCAATCAACGAAATATATAATTCTTCAAGAGATAGCGTAATATATGGTGGGTTCGAGTTACTTATTTAATTACAATATATACAATTTTACTTTATATCATAATATAAATATCTAACTTATATCTAATAAATTATACTTGTATATATATCAGGGATAATGCGGATGCCAAATTTTGACATCCCCTGATGCGAATTTATGTGTCAAGTTTTTTTAAAGCGATACTTAATTTAAGTACATGAATAAATAAAAAAAAAAAGGTAAATGATTATTAATACTTGATATATAATTAAATTTCCAGTCTGAAAATTTAAAATTTAGTGCATTATATATAATAAAAAGTTATGTTGCTGCCTATTCAGGTTCCATCCTGTTTCGCAGAAGTTCATAGATTAATTCCACGCTAAACTGGCTAAACTGCTACGGGTGCAACGATTCCGCAAAGACGTGGTTGTATGGCCCATACAAGATTATGTTTTATCTCGGACTGGGATTTGTCTCGGACATGCATACCTAGTTTAAAATGTCAAATTGTTTACTTGTCAAATTTTTCAAAGTTGATGATTTCAATAATGTCGCATAATTCGATCAAACTGTTCAATAAAAATTAATAGCTAGATACATACATTTTAATAGTCATGTACTCATGTATTGTATTTATTTAATAATAACATTATTATAAATAATTTAAAAAAAAAATACTCATGTATATATGTATATATACATGTGTTACAAGTGCGTATATGCGTATATACACTTGTATCAAAAGATTATAATTTATTGAAGAAAACACCTGCAAAATTTAATTAGATTTTTAAGTGTGGGGAAATTATTTATTATATTCACCTGGACAAATATTCAAACTAAACTAAACTAAACGTATCTCTCTCTCTCTCTCTACTCATAATAAATACTATAGTAGGTATTATGTAATCGATTTTATATTACATTAATTAAGAAAATTTAATTAAATATGTTAATGAAATACGCATTAAATTCTTACCATCCCACAATATAGTATGATTTTATTCATTATTTTATTATTTTGAAGTAGTCTTAAACATTAAAAATAACAAAATTTTTACCACAATTTGTACTTCAAAAATTCAGAGGGTCATTGAAACTTTTCAAACATAAAGTTTCTAATGCACCTTTTTTAGTTATTCAAAGAAAATTCAGTTATTGAACCGATGAATCAAGAAACAAAATAGGACTCTATTACGGATCTATATTGTGCAGGCGAGAGGGAGAAAACAGCAGATACAGATATTCGGTGCAGGAAAACATGATAGACAAGCTCCTGGCTTTTGACAAAATACGGGAGAGTTGCAATACTTTTATATACCCCAAGATAAATCTATCTACCTATCTAAGATAACTGGAGTTTCTTAGATGGACTGGAGGTCCTTAGTTTTAATATTACTTAGTATTGGGAATTATAGCACTTGGATATCCTTTCTGTTGGTTAAATTATAAACTAAAGCTAATAGGTTGATATTTTCTGCCCCAACCTCCATAACATACCCTTCGGCCTACTATACTTTCGTGGTCGCAATCTAACGAACAACTTAGCAACTTAGAATATTTCCAAAAACCACCAACAAAACAATTATGATAGGTCAAAAAGGTGGATACATTACTTAGAACCTTATATTATTCAGTATTTTACGACTACGTAACACGTTCCAGTTCTTCCAATTTCTTAAGATCTCTACAACAACTAGAAAAAGAACGAATAATCTTTAAACGACTGGAAAATTTTTTATCAAGTATACAAAAGAAAGTTGTTGTGGAATAGTTTTATCGATCGATTTAATAATTGACTTTACTTGGTACATTGTCGTCCGAAAGAAAATACTTTAAAAATGACTTGTCGGATGTTACCTTAAATCAGAGAATCGTCTTAAAACGACTATTGAGTTAATGATCGCCCTGTCTGTAGGTAGGTACCTAGCTTTGAACGATCACTTATATTTTATCATATCACAATTATGCATTAAAATGCATGTAGCTATTATAATAATATCCATACCTATCGCATTGGTATTAAAAAACTAAATTTATTAAACGTACATGATAAATTAATCCTCATTTAATAAACTTTTTATTGCTGTAGAAAAAACACTTCACTATATAATGCATGAAAATTTAAAACAAAATAAATTGTATAGAAATTTTCATAAAATTTTCATAAAGTTGAGCAAAATTTGGCAACCCTTGAAAACAAATCGTATCTTTTCGTCAAGAATAAAGAATATCACAAGCTGTCGAAAGCTTCGAAAGAAGAACTAGACCAAAGGGGCTTATATTATCTTAATCATTGTAGAATCAATTATAATTTTACGAAAATTCTTAAATGGTCTGAAAACTTTACACTACTATAAGCGCAGATCTTTTAATGACATAGATCAATTCAACCAAAAAAAATGCGCTTGTGCACGTGGGAAACTGGGAAAATTCACTAGTCTACCTAGTGCCTACGTCACGAATTACTTTGGAAACTCTCTGTACTAACAAATTTTCTTAATTACATTTGTTTTGTATTGTTATCAAAAAGAGGTTGAACAACAACCCTAAAATGGTTTTTTTCTTGGGTACTTTGTTAAAAGCTATAAAATTTGGATAAATCTTAAATCGAAAAATGTCTCTTACAGATCCCCGCACCCGTACACTGGAGGGTTAGTGATCGAAATTTTTCAGTTTTTTTTAGATATAACGTTTCTTCTGTTGTTTATCTTGTCTTAAAAAAGGCCACGATGTAACAAAAAAGGATTAAGTTTAAACACGATTGACTAAATCTATATGTATATTTATAAAATTACTATTACAATCGACTAAGGGGTTGCTAAAAGCATTTATAGCCATCTAGCTTTATTTATGGAAACTATACATATAACTACCCCTTCATAGATGTCTCTGCTTGTATGTTAATTTAAAATTCACAATCAGTTTTTTCAATATATATATATAAAATGAATTATTTACGGGGGCTGTTTATTATAAAATATATTTAAAGAACAACTCTCTTTGAAAAAAACATTTAATAATTAAATTTTTCTCTCGATAATTGTGGTACATTTTCAGGTCTTTATAAAACTGCTTACTTAAACTTTGTACAGAAAAATTTGTAAAAAAACACATACAGTTTTTTGACTTCCCGCTCAAAAAATATACTTTCTTACTAGAAAAAAATTTTTTGAATGCAAATATATTCTTTTATATATGCAAAATGTGAACAAAATTTTATCAATTGATTTAAAGAATGTATAATTTTCTTCATATACAGTTCTCCACGGTTCCATAATCCATCACGTGGATTATGAATTCGTGATAAAATATTTTATATTAAAAGGAAAAAATTTTTGATATATAAATTTCAATTATTTATGCTCTCATTAAATTTTGGTCCTGTTTAAATATTTACGCGGTTTTAATTTTAGTGTTTAATCGCAGCTTTTATAATATTATTATAATTAAAAATTGTTTTTATAATAATTTTTAATAAAACTATTATCAGATGGAAGATTATCCAACTTAATAAAAAAATTAAAATGTTGACCGTAATGTTTAAAAAAATTAATTGATATTTCAAAAAAATTATTAGTTGATTCATATTTTTACTTGTGTTTGGTAGAAAAGGAATTTTATTATTAGGTCATAAACAGCACTTAGGTCATAACTATCCATCTCTCTGGCCATAAATAGCATATCGAGATCTTCAATTTCTCTTTGAATTGAATACCTTGATGCGCTAATGAGACTATCATTACAGTAACAGTATTTAGATACACATTTAATTTAATTTTCGATAAAATATTTGAAGTTCTTTAATGAAACGATAAAATTTAGTAGCTTGAGTTTTTATTAAAAATTTTGCAAGGTTTTTTCAAAAAGATAGAGTTGATAGATTGTAAATTTCTAATTTAGATTCGAATAGAATTCGACATAGACAAAAAAAATAATGTAAAAGTAAAGTGATTTAAAAATCATACCAAATATAAATGTATCATTCGAAATTGAAGTTTCATTAAAAGCAATGTTGTTAAACAATTTGCATTTCAAAAGAAACGAATCACCGCCACAAATTAATTTGTGGACCCTTTGTGTCATGTGACATCCATCTATCCATTCAATGTACACTGATGTAATTGTGCATTAAAACACCACGTACGTATAAAAGCGTATCTACGTACCGATACATATATATTTATGTTTAGTATAATTAAATTCTACATTTAACAAAATAAACGAATACAGAAAATATATTATACCTACCATTTTATTCCAATTGAACTTTCAATCTCATAAACCGATGATCAATAAGTATTACTGCATCATCGGATTCATCGACCAAGCAAGAGACTAGCATCAGGACTTCTACAAATAACAAAATACGTTCAGAATGATGTCAAATAAACCAGACAAAAAAAAATTGATCAAGTGGTATTTTAATATAGCAGAATTTTTCCCCAAAACTCAGAGCATTTAATTGTTAATTAGTGCATCTAATTATTTTAATCACATACTCTCATTGCATAATTATTTATCGAATTTTGAACCAATGTTCTACTAGATTAACCTTTAGATAGCAGAACATGTGATTAGCAAAAAAAACAAACAAAAAACGCATTTAATTTTTTATTAGTGCATTTAATTAGCTTTATATAATCTTAATCATTTTACATTGAACACTACACAATTCATTGATTTTTGAACCGTTGCTTTGATAGATTTATTTTAAGGTAGCAAACCATGTATTTTTCTCCCCAAAACATAGAACATTCAATTATTAACCAATGCATTTAATTACTTAAATCACATTAGAGTCTCTTTACATAATTATTTATCGAATTTTGAACCATTATTCTGCCTGGTAAAACGTAAGCTAGCAGAACATGTAATTAACAAACAAATAAAAAAAGAACTTTTAATTTTTTATTAGTGCATTTAATTAGCACCTAATTATGAGATAAGTATAATTGTGCTCTGCTAACTACTCTGCTTGCTTCCAGAACATCTATAACACCACGTAAAATAGTGGAAGCGCTGGGAAATCAATGTTTTTCAGAATCTAGTTCCCAATTAGGACAATTATTTAGAAACATTAAAAATATGTTAAACGTAAATATATACAATTAATAATAATACAACGACATCAAAAAGATAGTTATTGATCCTATGTATTGCACTACCACAACATCTAAGGTAGCTTAGTTGGTAGAGCATTGATTTAGAATGCTGGAGGTCGTGGATTCGATCCCCATTCCTAGATGTGTATGCTTTTTCATATCATGCATTTGATGTTAAAAGAATGTTATCAATGTTCAGGCATATTACTTAAATGTTAAATTAAGTAAAAGCTAGTCACTGCCGTTGGTATAATATAACCGAAAGAAAACCATACGAACAATGAATAGATGCTAGTTAACAAAAAAACAATTTAAAAACCTTGTTACACATAAAAATTGCCTGGTTTCTTGGCCCTAACTCGACATACTTAACTGTGTATAGATCTTCTGTGTTTGTTTATATCAAATTTTTCTGTAAATAGTGAACAATAAAAGAAAACTACAAAACAATTCTGTTCCATAAATATTGAAAGCGTGTTTAATTTATAATTTTAATTGGTTTATAAAAACAAAATACACAAAAAACAAACCAACAAAAATTAATGATAAGAAAATCAAATATCAAACAGTCAGTCAGTAAGTATCGCGTATCCGTGTACACGCGTTATTCTTCGTTCGTTCTACATCACAAAATAATAATAAAATATAAATTTAAAAATAATATAAAATATAAAATAATAATATAATAATATAATATAAGTTATATATAAACAAACAACAATTTAAATTCCGGATATTACAATATATTAACAAAATAAATATCTCAATTAGGGTTAAATAATAATAATAATAAAGATGAAATAACTAACATCCGTTTTCTCAACAAGATATTGATTTTAACATAAAAAACATATTTCAAACCACATTCATCTATATATATATATAAAATACGAACTATGTACAATATGCGTCAAAAATTGATGTTAGCTTTTAAAATTTTGTAATTGATTTGAGCCTTATTAATTCGGTTTTCGAATAAATGTTGTTACTATATTTATAATGAACAACTATTATCCGCAGCGTTTTTTTTTCTCGAAAATCGAATCAATAAGAGCACAATTTAATTATAAAACTTAAAAAATTAACATCAACTTTTGACGCCGATTGTACATACCCTTCCTATATATAAACGACATGTTTGGCTTTATCACGAAGACCTGGTGATGGTGGTGGTGGAAAAGTGTAGCCAAGCAAATTTGTTTGATTAGAGTGCGTGATTCAGATAATAATACTAATAATAATAATCATAATAATAATAATCATAATAATAATATGATCAACTTGATTTGTGCTGTTTATAAGTTCAACTTTATATTTTAAATGTAATCAGTGGCGTGCGAAATGCGGCAGTTTTTCGTAGCTGAAGAAAAAGATTTCATTATTCCAAATAGTTTAGTCCAATTGTTTAAAAATAAATTAATAACTTTGTAGTGGGCTCGATGTTAAATCTTAATCTCAAAAGTTGATCACCAATTCCAAAAGTTTTTTTTCCTTTGAACAAGGATGTTTTGTGATCAACCTATTTCTCTGGTTTTTCTTTGTTAATTGTTGGGGGAGGGGAGGGGGCGTAGATATATAGTGGACTCGCTACTAAATCTCAATATACTTTCATATTTAGATACATTGGCGGACTCACTACATATGGCTTCGTTATTGCGGTAACTATATGTTGTTAGTAACTATCAACAACCTATTGCGAGATTATTTATTAGGCAAAATAAAGTTCGGTTTCCATTCCAAATCGGTCTTTCTTAATTATTTTAATTATTATATTGTAGAACAGGTTTTATATATATATATATATATATATATATATATATATATATATATATATATATATATATACATATATATATATATATATGTATATATATATATATTTAAATTATTATTGTAGTAGCAGATACAACATTTTAATTAATTTTTACTTAACACTGGATTAACATTGCATATATTTTTTAAATTCTGTCACTCTGTCACTGACAGCCTATATACAAGTAAAAATATATAAATTCAGTTTATACTTCCATTTCTTTTTTACACACTTAAAAAATATACTACTTATCTTTGTTTATAAATAAATAAAATTATACATTATACATTATACAGAGGGTTACAAAAGTGAGGAGTTTTATGAAATGTAAGAAAAATGATATTTCAAGTCTGTTCATTTTTTTGGAACGGGAGTATATGTACAATGTATGTACTATATATTATATAATGTATATGTTTAAATAGTACTTTCATATATTTTCTTCATTGGAATTAATTTATATTGTGTATAAATTGAGATAAATATTGTCAGTCTATTTAAAAAGAAAAGTATAAATTTACTATTATATAATTTTAGATAGTGCCATCTTAGCAGATAGCACGTCGCATATCAAATATCATTCCGACCAACCTGAAATTGCGGCCTCCAGAGAACATTCAGATATTGAAGAAAATTATACATTTTAAAGTGAAAACAATAGACGCACGCCACTGACAAAGCAAGTGAAGCAAGCAAGAACATAATAATAAAAATATTTATAACTATTTTAACTAGGTGTGTAATGGTGGTCGGTCGCTATGGGTCTGGTATGAGTAAACCTTGGATTTAATTAAGTTAAAGAGTGAATGGTTTGGTTTAAGATTAAAAACAGTACCTACGATCACGAATTACTACTGAACTTGTTGTCACGAAAACGATTTTATTTTCAAATTAAGTGGATAATGAATTGTACTGATTTATTATTATATATTATATAATATAAACATAATAAACATTTAGTTAAAGAGCTAGTAGCCGGCTCATTAACGGCAATTCAATAAGGTTTTTGTCGAATGGAGCTTTGAATCACAATCGGTGATTCGTCTTAGATATGTTCCGACTGTACCAAGATATCCTGGCATATTAAATGCTAATACCTATGACAAATGTATTCAATAATGATAATTTAGAACTTTGAAATAAATGCGATAGATATTTGAATCCTGATTTAAATATCAAAATGCAAAGTTTGTTGATGGGCACGAGAAGTATCATAGTGATGCATGTATTGTACTAAGGTGACCAGATAATGAATCAAAGATATAATAATATATAGAATATTTCTTTGAAAAATATTTTCTAATCCGTGGCAGCATTTTTCGTGTAAATGACAAAAGAAATATCAAGTGCATATCTTTTTGGCTTTTATATGGCTTTTATAACCAAAGTATTTATCATGACTTCAATTTTCATACCAGATTGAAATCGCCAGATTGAAGATCGAAATCCCTATTCCATGTGACGCAAATCTAATAGAAGAACTGCAGCTCTTAGACTAATATATGAATGCTTTCATACTTAATATATATACATACTATCGCAATCAAAAATAGAATACATTCTTCAAATTTTTCTAGTTGATTTGTGCCGAATTCTTCGGTCCTCGAAAAAAATGTGTAGAATAAAAATTGTTCCTTACCAAAGTACCAACGAATTTTGCCCGTAAAATTTTTTCGAATCTTTTATAGATTCGATACAAATCGACTTGAAAACTTGGAACATCACTTTTGGATGCGATAGTATTTGTTTTTTCAATACCTAATCTAAACTATCTCAGTTTTTACATGGATCAATACCATGCACATTGGATTAACATAATAAATTTGGATTAACACACATATTTAATTCAAACTGTGGTGATATTTCACTGAACAAGCATAGAAGTTAGAAATTACACCAACAAGTGGGTGTGAAAAATGGTTCCAGATGTTTAGATCGATGTTTAGTTATGGTCGTAAATGCTGTATCTATGATACATCGAAAATTTGTGTTGTACCTATCATTGAAATTCATGTCAGTGACGTCATTAAACCACTCCAGCAGTTTTTTAACATTAGACGAAGAACCCATTAGAAAAAAAAATTTAATTATTTTTTAAGTTAAACATTGATATGAAAAAATCGTCAACCAGGAATCGAACCTCAGATCTCTGGAACCAGAGGCAGGTACTAGATGATTAGGTACTATATTTATATGTAATTGTTTAATTGATATTATTGTAAAATTAATGAGAGTATAAATGATGTATAACTGACATATTTGTGAAAATAGAGTAATATATCTTTCCGGGAAACAGTTTCGGCGAGAGAATTCAAACTGCTATCCGGTTTTGTAGTCGAAATACTTATTTATATAATATCTTATAAAATGTTTATTTTCAAAACACATCACTAACCTATATGAGGAAAATTAAAAATATGCGTAATTTATTTTGGTGAGTTCTCTTTATAGCATATTTTTGTTATTTCAAATATTATTACAATATGTGTGTGTGTGTGTGTGTGTGTTATATACCTATCGGCATTGAAATATTTTTCCATTAATTTCATGACAGTTTAAAATGGCACGCGACATTTAAGTCTTTACTCAATCCACAACGGAATAAATATCAAATAACAACAACGTTTAAACATAATTCGTATGGCCTATATATTATGTTAAATACGTTGTATTATGATGTCATTTCAACAATTTTCTTTTACAATTTCATATAATTTTCTTCAAAGTTCGTTTGAAAAGAATAGTAGGAAAGTTTGCTGTCTGGATCGGTTACAAGACTTTGTTTTTAAGGACATTCATGTGGTACATATATACTACGTTCATAAAATTATACTTCTAGATCTGTTGAGATCAGATTTGATAATATCGGGATGCATTTTCAAACATTTGAACAACACCAATATAAGTTACTAAGAGATTATAGTGTCAAATGCTTTGCTATAATTCTACCCAGGTCATACTCAAGTCGGGTCTTGACACATATATTAGTTCACAAGAAGATTATCTTTTCAATCTGATATGTCACGCTTGGAGCCGCGATGCTCATATACCACCATCATCCAAACTGGTTCTATGATTGTGAGTATGCGTTCATAAAGAATGGAGGTAAACATTTGTACACGGTATTCAAGCATGTTATCGTTAATTGCTTGGAAGTACAAGGTCTCCTTGCTTAGGAATCAGAATTGTTCACCCTTCTTTGAACCAAGATTACATATCCAAGGTATATAAAGGTAAATATTTCCATTAAAAGTTCGACACAGCAAACATGCCGATTCTTCTTGTCTTTGAAGGCAATGGAAACTTTATCAGCGGTAGCAGATGATAGTGTTACAGAACCTTTGGAACAGTTTGAAGGGTGTTATATTATTATGTACATTTACCGATTTCTCATATATATCACGCGAATAAACGAGATAAAGGTGTCATTTTCCCGAATATACTTTTAACTAGCTTTTCCGTGCAAGAGTTAGCACACATATCTTTTCAATGTTTTTCTGCTTGGAAGTGAGTAGGATACCATTGTCGAGTGTGTGATGTTGGTGCGTTGAGTTCACGTACAAAGCTTCGCACCTTTGGGATGAACAATCTACCAGTCTTCTCATACTCTAACATATGTTTGATACTTCTGTCGGAGATTTGACCATTTTAAACATTTCTCTGCGACATTTTAAATTTGACACAAAAGTTCTTAAATATGAGAATGGGCTACACAAGGCCAAGTAACCGAGCGGTCTAAGGCATTATATCTGCGCAGTATGCATACTTGGAAACTGGGAGATTGTAGGTTCGAATTCCGACATTGGCAGTTTGTTAATTATAAAAAAAAAAAGGGCGGTTAATTGACTAAACTGTCGGCGTATGGACCAGAACGAAGTAACCGGCTATGCTTGAGAAAGTTTTCTGCAGTTCACTTCACGAACTCTAGATGAATATCGACATAGTTCTTATCGAGTCGGTTGCAGCCGCATATCCTACCAATTCCTAGTCTACTCAAAAATTCCTTCCACTACACTCACATTCTCACATCCTTAGGTATCACAATGGACCTTATGGCCGAAGTGTAGCCCATCCAGGCTACACAGTCGATATTGTGGGCGTTAAATTAAGAACTGCGATTTCTGTTTATGAATAGCCTTAAAAAGTACTTAAATGATTCGGTGAAAATGGATATCAGACACAAAACTCTTCTACAGCTTGTTTAAGCTATGATTGGTGAATAAATTTTATTAGGTAAATCGTATAGACAACGTATATATTTTCGATACATGTATGCAGTGCTTGATATTTAATACATTTAGATACATGTTAATATATTACTAATCTATTTCAATTTCTGTTTGGTTTATTTATTTTATCGAATACATATACAAAACATATAACGGTTGTACCATATATATCTATCGATAAAGACTTTTATGTAAATAATTACAAATGAAATTGTTATACTACTCTACAACACCAACCAACCGACCGACCGACGACCGAAAACCGACTGTATCGAGTACGCGATTATCGTATATAATATTATGGGGATGGCAATGGCAAATGAATGTGAATGTGATGTGGATGTACTCTTGTAGTTGTAGTATGTGTATGTGTGCAACAACAGTACCGCCTACTAAATTTAATTGCTTCGTTTCAGTCCAAGCGTTTATTTAGGTTTCAATTCTACACGGTTCGTCTCTCAGATTAAATAATAGGGGACACGGTAAAATTGGAAATTGAGTTTTGTTACTCTTGTGCTTTGATGCATTTTCAAAGTATTCTTTTATCAAATGTATCAATATATATATATATATATATCGTCGAAACTCGTTGAAAATCTGTAATACTATCGAATGTCTGAAAATGTTTGATAAATGCTATGCTTGGTAAAGGATCGTTAGTTCATAATCAATATCGTATCAGAATTACTAATGAAGTAATATGATGTGTCTCAAACGGCATCTCTCACTCAAACCATGACACCGCCTTTTCGTTGACGTATTATTACCAATATTTCCACTATCTTCAACTTCGATTAAGGCTATGCTTAAGGAGGTACAGGCGACAGCTACATCCTTGAACTAGAATGCAGAAAACTCACCTGAAATTAATCTTTAAATGTACATAATCGAACTAATAAAACATGACGAACTCTGCAATGGAAAACAGAACAAGATAAGGAACGTGGAACGTGGAACATACAATCTTTATACCAAGCTAGAACAAATCCCATAGGAAATGAATCGATTTCATATTGAACGATGTGCTTGGGAAAAGAGCAGAAATCCAACCCGTCCATTTAATTATTTGTAAGTGTTCAAGAACCAGTTATGTTGTTAGCTAGCATGACTAATGCCAGTTTTCTACAAACTAATGAAGATAAATATTTAGGCTTGTACCTAGATAGAAGACTTACTTCAGCGTTTTCCATCGAAAGTGTTACGAACAATGAGTGATTCTTCGTGGTATGTGTGCGATGGCGACATTCATTGTTGTCTCGAAGTGTACGCAGAGCGGTTCATTGGAAGATACACGACTGACCTTGAACGGCATCCAAATTCTGAAGTGATCAATCTTTTAGTGACACACTGATTAAACAAAATATGTAGTTTAAGTATGTTTTTTTAAGTTAGTCATGTTGATTAGATCTATTTGTAGTTTTTTTTAATAGGTTTTAAAAGCTGGAATCTTCACTCTAACGTGCTTTGGACATACAAGATAACTCCATATATATTATATTCGATGCTTTTCAATAATATCGAATTTTCATTTGATAATAAAGAGATGATACATTCAATAACAGTATTCACTAAATAAAATGAATTAATTTAAATAAATCGTACAATTTATTATTTGTTTTTATTAATGGTAAAAATAGTCTTCAAACATTTAATAGATTTGTGAGCAATAAATTTACAATATATCTCATTCTTTACAACATTTTTTTCAGATTGGAATGAGCCATGCCGTTTGCCATAAACTAATTCTATTTTTAAAGTGGATATTTACCAAAATTAAAACTGACAGATATCCTCTACCCAAAACGTTTGATTAAAAGTCGATTATCCATGTAAAATTACACGAGTAACTTTATTTTTATCGTCAAAACATGAGACTGGTCTATAATTAATACCTAGAGGACCGTTCAATTAAGCAAATGCATGGTAGCCGTTTATAGAAACGAAAAGTAACTGAACATGAGCAAAACTCTGGAATCTAACTGATTATGCCCAATAAATTTCAGAATTGTTCCCAATTCCTTGATCAGTGATTGAAATTTTATAAATATGTTGATGTAGAAGAAAAGGTTCCAAGAAATTCTAAAACCTGATCTAATTAAGATTAAGAAAGATAATTTTGGATTTGAAAGTTTATCTTGCCTGATAAATAATCTCACAATAGTTTGTAGGTAGGTAATGAAGTAACAACATATAGTTTCCGAAATAACAAAGGGCATGTATAGTGTTTTCTAAATATGAAAGTATATTGCGATTTAGTAGCTAGAGTATTTATAAAATACAAATAAATATCTAGGAATTGGGGCCAACTCTGAATTTGTTAATTTCTAAAACCCTCTTTGATTATATTTGATAATCTGTATATATATATTTATAAACAATTATATTTCAAACTAGTATCAAGTTAATTGATGGATATAAATAATGATTTTACGAATACAAATGTATACATTTTTGTAAATGCACGTTTGCTATTAATATATATATATATATATATATATATATATATATATATATATTATATATATATATATATATATATATATATATATATATATATATATATATATATATATATATATATATATATATATTGTAACAACAATTATGTATTTAACATACAGAGTTAAATGCATAACTTAATCACGCTAACATGTCTGTTAGAGTCCGGATGAATATTGTAACAATGAACTGACATATCGACCGAACTGGTAACTGGCAATGTAAACAAAGTGACATGCTAGCTGTACTCACTACTTACTTTAGTCAGTTTAGTCTGTTTAGTCAGTTTGTTACAAGAGTATCTATCTATCATGCCTTTCAAATAAATTGAATATCTCTTTTGCTGGTATATTTAAAAGAGTTATACAAACGAAATCTATGTGAAGTTTGAGCTAATAAATAATATCATTGGTGTTGCACAACATTTATACACCTCACGTTTGTCTTTTATCAATTATATTTTACTACTAGATTAGATTAGATTCGAGTCAGGAGCAAGTCTTATAAGTAGCTTCTGTACCGCGACTAATTTCATCTATTGTACCTCTCTTCTTTCAAAGATGTTCTAGGAGTTTTATGGTCTTGATAAATATTAGGATATCCCATGGCGACACCTTATTGATTTCATCTGCTTGGAGATCTGCCCATCCCAAATGATAGTGTCTTTTGAGAGAGATACTCTCCTTCTCTCATGACAAAAACTACAGAGGTCATTCCCTGTAAGATTGATTTTGTGCAGATGTTTATTGAGTTTGTAGTGGCCAGTAAGAGGTCCAGTAAATATCCTCAAATGGTTTCTTCCTAGTTGTAAACGTTCAAAGGCCTTTTTCCATAAAAAGCTTTTTATACGAGCCTTTGCATGATCTTAGCCATGAGTATTTACTCTAGAACGGTTGGACTCTTATATCTCCGAATGCCGTCATTTTATGACGAAAAATATCAATTTCCCACCGCTTCCACTACTACTATTTATCGACACTTCCACCAAATTACTAGTTCACGTACTTTTCGAACATTAAAACGAATGATTTCTTATTATACGAAATTTACTATATAATTATAGATTCTAGTTAAATTCTCGTTATTTGTGAGTTGTTTTAATCAAAGTTAGTTAAGATTACTTAAGTGTACAGCATTTCAAACTAAATGTTAATTAATTGGATGACGAGAAATGTATCCATTTACAAAGTTAGTCATAAAGTTTAGTCCCGACATTGTAACGGTTCGATAATATTAATCGCAGAAAAAAATGTTCAGTATATGTGTTCATTAAACGACCTAATTAATCCATTTCCGCAACTCTGTCCGTAAACAATATATTTCAAAAAGGAAAAGTGATAACGAGCTAAAATTTGAACGAACAAACGTTTGTGAATATCGAACAGTGCATCTCCCTTCAGGGAAAAGTATTCATCTTTGAAACCGTAACAAAAAACTTTCGATGTGACAAATTCGGATAGAGATATTTTTCTTTATCTTTAGGTGGTAAATTACTGAAGACATTCTTCATTTCTTAGGGATTACGATAACGGATAAGCAACAATCCATTTATATCCATTTATACAAACACGGCCAGACCAATACTTATAACTGCGATTTATATATATTCACATTATATACTATGCCTCTTCACAGGAGTCCATCTCCGGTTCTTCTTGACTTTGAATATTCATTGTACACGCTGTACAACTGACTTTTGTTCATCGCAATTAGTTGGGTTCCATCAATGCAAACTCAAGGCATCTGTAGTTCAACAATTAAGTACAAATCTATTAATTAATGTAAATATAATCCACAACAAAACACTTTTATCCTAAATTTATTTAAACCCATCTTCCCAACTCTTTGTAGCATCACCATTTTAAATGAATTTTATCTATTTAAATTCTATTTAAAATCATATAAATCAATTTCATCACAACGTCAAAGAGTTAATTTTAACTGTTTAAAGTTGTCATGTATTTTAAATAATGAATAATTAAAGCTTACCGCAGTTTAGTAACATAGGTACTGTTCGTACAGGGTGTATTGGAAAGAACTTTTAAAGTTTGCACGAGAGATAGTTGGTTATACGTCGGAAGAAAATAGTTATAGGTAAAATTAATTGAAGTATTAACATAGACTCATTAACATAGGTAGTAGCACCAATGGCTTAGCCAGATATGATAAAAGATAATCTCTTTGGAATTGTTCTTTCATACTTTGTCTTTGTAGCCTTAATGGAAATTGACATTAGTATTTTATTCTAACACTAAATAATGTTACACAAATTATAATATGTTAGAATAATAAGTTAATGTTGATTTTAAATTAATACTGTTGTCAATGATATGAAGAGATTGACTCATTCATCAGTAACATCCGTGGTGTAACGGTAGTACACTGGGCTAGAAATTCAGTGGACCAGAGTTCGATGCCTAGTATTTAATTTAGAAGGAATATCATGTAAACACTCATAAATCCAATTTATTTATTATGTCGTCATATATTTCGAAATCAGTGGAGTATTTGTTGATACACCCTGTAGCCAAGTGATCATTAATATAAATAATTAATTTCTCATTCATTTAAATAATCAATTTTATTTAAAGTGATTGAAATTTATTGTTCGTTTCAAGTTGAAACAACAGCAACTGTAAAGTACTATCAACAAACCGAATCATTTTAAACTAAATGTGAGACGATTGAGAATGTACAGTGGCTCACAAAAGTGGGGACCTCTTTTTCATTATTTTTAAATTTATTTGTTCCTTAGTCATTAGAGTTTTGAAAAAAAAAATGGCTCAAATAACTTTAATTGTTTTATACTAAGACTAGCGGCCGGCTTCGCACGGTACCACTAATTACCTATAGCCAGATGATACAAAATTGCCACTTCACAAGATCACCCGTTGGGATAATCTGAAGATTGCCGGAAAATTTAAGTCCAAGGTGTTATGTTCAAGTAGCCGAGCGGTCTAAGGTGTTATGTCTGCGCAGTATGCATTCTTCGAAACTGGGAGGTTATTGGTTCGAATCCCGTCATCGGCAGTTTGTCAATTATTAAAAAAAAAAGGGGGCGGTTAATTGACTAAACTGTCGGCGTAAGATATTTCTTTTTAATTAAATACTAATATGAACAAATTAATTTACATTTTCTAAACGAAGTAGCCGGCTATTCTTGAGAAGGTTTTCTACTGTTTCCTTCACAATATCTTACCAATTCGTAGTCTACTCACAAATTCCTTCCACTCCACTCGCATCCTCACATCCTTAGGCATCCCAATAGATCTTGGTCCCAGTGTAGTCCGTCCAGGGAAATCTCTACTATCTATCTACGTAAAGTTATTAAGTTTCCAAATTTGTTTATAACAGGAAATAATATATAGCAACAAAACGTTTTAGAATAAACGTTAACTTGGCCCCTTTTTATAAATTGACGTTTTCAATAGGACTGAAACAGACTTCTAAAAGGTGTATTTATTGAAAAGCTTTAACATACATTACCATTTTATTGCATTAAATAACTAACGTATAAAGTACTATCTAAATCGACACCTTTCTATATAGTCTAGTACTACGTTTCTAGTATGTTTTTCACTTAGTATAGTACATAGAGAGGCTCTACCACTCAATCAATATAAATACTCCTCTGGTATTCCTCTGGTGCCTTACGTTGCCAGCTAGCTATATAGTAGGCACTAACTTGTTGTTGTGTTGCGATCATTTTCACCATTTTCAAGTGGTTTTGTAATTTAAACTGTCGACATTCAATTAACTGTTCTGTTTTTCATGTATACAGGATGATCAAAAAGTTCCGATACAGTTACGTGCATGAACGAATTTAGCACGTCTAGAACCCTACAAAAAACTTTTACTTTGGTGAGAAAATATAAGGATTGTTTAAGATAATTGTAACATTAAAAATTTTCTAAAATTGCCTCAATTCTCATATCAATTATTTGTATTATAATATAATTGCGTAGTTCAATTACTAAGTGGTCATCATCAGTATGAATTAGTTATTCGTAATTCTGTTGAAATATTGTCAAAATTGACTTTCCAAAATGTCACAAAGTACTTACGAAAAATTTATGTATGATCCTGAGAAAATTCACACAATATTCAGTATGCAACATGGGCTAGGTCTGTTAGACCATTGTCTCATGTAATGATGACTATTCAGATTGTCGAAATACATATTTGTGTTATAAAAACAAATGATCTCGGAAATACGATAATTTTTGAAATTTCACTAAGAGTTTTTATCTTAAACTGCCATCTTTGGATATTTTTCCTACGAAAGTGAGATTTGATCCATGTAAATAATCTTCGGAAATCATAAAACTCGCAGAAATGTTCCGTAGATTTTCTTTCTATTTTTACTAAAAAACATTGAGGTTTCATTTAAGAATGCCGTCTAAATCTTGAAAGTGTAGGTCGCCAATCAATTGCCCGTTTTTATTTGCTACAACTTATGTCCATAAAATGGCTTCTTACAAAGTTTTTGATACAGCCAACGGTTACTGTGTTATGAAGCGGAAGAATACATTATACAGAAAATTGTTTTTCTAAAATGAGGAGAGAGCTTTCTCTGGATTTAGAAAGAATCTTTCGAATTAGACTTGTTAATATTTTTAAAAGGAATTAATTCAAGTTTTTATCTTCATTTTATCATTTAAAAAAGTTTATATTAAAAGTTTAAGAAAGTTTATTCAAAACGAAATTTTTTATTTTATAAATGACAATATTTGCGTAAATCTCTTAGTTTTTGAAATAAGTTTTATTAACAGTTTTATACTAAAAAAACCATCGGTTCCCCGAATTCACTGATCACGGCACACCGCTGCCTTCAATTGATTTTGCATCACTGAATGTTGTGTACGACTTCGAAAGTGGCAAAAAGGATCGTTGAGTACACATTATACTTCGAGTGGCATACGTCTTTACAACTTCCAAAAAAAATGTTCCTAATAGAATTTGTTTATAAATATACTATCAAAATTTATTCTGAACATTCTTTCTAAAACCGAATGGATCTTCACTGTAAAAATTTTGAAAGATGAACGTCAAGGCATCTCGACTGTAGATCTATTTTGTCTGCTTTAAACGTTTAATTTTTGTAAACTACTTTATAGGAGTAGATCTTTATAGGAATGATTATTTTTGGAACGTTCAACGCGGCACCCAAAAGTAACTTTTATTAGAAAATGAATTTGGACCGTACAGAAAATTTATTTTTCTCGATAAAAGTTATTGATTATTGGATATTAGTTATAAACTGACTGATAACCAAGTTATAAATGAAGTAATTATTGCAAATACGGATATTTACTGCTACTACAAATTATCAGATTCCACGGACTTCCCGTCAAATATAATAAAATCCAAATTTTTATTGCGACCAGTTTATAAAAAAAAAATTGGGAGCTTGAGCTGCGCCAACGAATTTTCTCAGAATAAATACATCATTGCTCTTTTGGAAATAGTTATCTGAATTCCGTTTTGACGAAAATGTTATACACTTTGTAGACTCTCTAGTGGTCACAATTTTATGATCAAAATAAAACTTTGTATCAAATATGCTTTTGGTATTTGAAAGGCCAAGTTCAATAATGAATAGAATCGGCGAGAAAGAGGTAAAACAATAATAATATTTAGATCTATGCAATTTTGATACCGAATTTAATTTACGTCGATATTTTCGGGCTGTTTATGAAAACCTCTAATTAAAATTCATACTTGCATCTTACCCAAAATACAAAATTAGGTAAAAATCTTATAACAATTTAGCGTAATACTTTGCATGAGGAATTTCGCTCTAAAGTAAAACGAATAATAAAACAATAAAGTTTCAGTTGAATAATTAATAAATTTAATAAAATCGGAATCTATTTACAAAATTAAAAGCGTAAATATCACACAATCAAAAAATTTACATTTATATTTATATTTTATAATAATTAATATAATAATAATATTTTCTTTTTTTAAATTTATTTATTTAATATTTTGAATTTAAATATAAAACTTGTTTACTAATCTCACATGAATAGAGATACATTTTTTTTACAATAAATTATACATTATCTAAGGTGTAATATATCGTCCAAGAACATCCAATATTCCTAATCCAATCCAATTTTGTATTGAATGGATCGTTACCTGACAAAAATCTATTATAATTATCAAAAAAAATAAATTTTAGAAATTTTTAATTTTAACAATATCATTATCAGTTTTTTCGGATTAAGGAACTGTGTTCCGAAAATAATAAATGTGTTTTACGAAAATTTCAAATATTTGTTTAATTTAATAAATATCTATTCAAGATGGGAAAAAAATTGTAAAGGCCGAATATTTCCATTTATATTTCTCAATCTTAGAAAAGTGAAAAACTCTTTTCTTTTTTTTCGTTCCTTTCGTAAACGGTTTCGAGGTACAGTTTTCATAAATTTTTACCTGCGTTATTGATTGGACGACATTTATAACACTCTTTGACCTCAAATGACCTCACATCTATGTTGGGGATTGAACCCACGACCTCTGGTATTCTAGACCAATGCTCTACCAACTGAGCTACCTAAGAAGTTATGGTAGCGTTATGTTACGACAATCAAATTGATGATATCCCCTTAATACTAAAACCTCTAGTCTTTTACAATTTTTTCCCATTTTTATATAGTTGAATGTTAATTTTCTTGGGCTAAGAATATGGCACCTAATTTATTTATATTATATACATTTATTTGGGGATCAAATTAGTTCAGAATGTTCAAAATCGAATCAATGCCTGGTTCAGTACACTTTGACTAAAAATAATTTATATTTTTGTTAGTTTTGTGGCTAAAACATTTTGATTTTAACTCGAAAGTCTCAAACTCACTATTAATATCATGGAAGCGGGATTTTAATCAAATTTTCGATATTTTTTTTTTCATAAATTTCACATTCCTAAGCCATTGTTTATTAGCAATAATTCAGCTATTGGTTTTGTAATCCTCGAATTTCGGAATTGAACCAATTAGAATGAAATTTGGTAAGAGATGTGCTTTTGATACTTAAATAAAAAGCCAAGTTCGTTAATCGCAAAATCGTTCAAGGGGAAAACGGATCTTAAAGGGTGAAGGAAACACAATATGCAAAATAGTTCCCCATAATTTCTGTCACGCAATGCTTACAGAAATATTTGACTTATTATTAATTGATATTACTAAAGTCACCATGGTAACTTGTGATATTTAGAAACCCTCTTGTTAGAGCCTGCAATTTTTCAGCCATATTTCAGCTATATAAATCTTCATGAAAACAAGTTCATTTGATAAATTGCAGAAATATGGCTGATCAAAAAGTGAATTTAGAGTACCAAAATCTAACTAGATGGTCTCTAGTGATCGCTATTCTATTATTTCTGATAAATATAAAAACCCTAATATACATTAGACAGATTTTTTAATCGGATTTTGAACGATTGGCTAATTTAAATTTTAACCTAAAAATATATATCGAAATTTGTATTATCAGATTTTTCATTTGATTGTCGAAATAAATCAATTCAATTTTGAAATGGTTCAAGAGCTTTGAAAACGGCTTAATTAGTTTCAAATTTCCACAAGATTAGTACAGGGTCTTCTGTACTAATTCGGGAGGGATTAGTAGGGATTAGTACGGGGTCATTTTTTAAATTCATTACGTATTAGGTAAAGTATTTAATAAACAAAAAGGTAAAAAACATTATTCAAAATTTGTACCAGCTACATGGTATTTGAATTCCCCACAGGTCGCGGAAAAACGTTCGGGAGTGGCTACTAACGGGTCTTCTCACAATCATCGTATAAACATAAATGTTTTTTCGTGTTTGTGGATAATGACAATTTAATAACAAAACAAAAATTCATTTAGAGCTTCAACCGCAAATATAAATGGTTGAAGCTAATGAAAATAATGTTTTATTATTATAAAAGATTGCCACCAATTAATGCTTTGTTGAAAGTATTCACAATTTTTGTATTTTTACGATTCAGCATTGATTTGAGTTTTCTTTGCTTTCAAAATGAGTTCGAATTTTCTGTATTATATTTTTATCTGTGCCAATCGGTAAAAATCTTAATTTTAAAGGGCATTTTTTTTATTAACTGATTCTAATTACAATTTCATTAACATAACACTATGCAACACTAAAAGTATCTCCGTTATTTCGAATAGCGATTCGTATAAGGTACACCTAGTTTACAAAAAAAAAAAAAAGATTTTGTTTTCATCTCATGACATAGATATCAAGTGTTTAATGTTTTGTTTTATTTACTCATCGCAACACTTGTTTAAACCGCTAATTTAGTGTAACATAGTGTATCTTTTAAAAGCTAGTGAAAAAACTCATTCAACACGCTTTGTGTATATAAATAATAAGAGTAGGATAAACAATTCTAGGCTGATAATTTGTCTCCGTCTAGTCGGAAAATGTATCAACGATGTTGGAAAATTTGGCCGAGATGGTATATTTGCTTAACATAGGATTTAAACAGAACAGTGATTACTTTTCATCTGAAGATTTTATATGATGACTCTATAGTTTAATAAATTTTTCGAAGTCTAATCCACCATTTTTACCACAATATAATGCTTCAGACAAGTATTGCCGATTTTATATATTTTAAAATTTGAGCCGTACTAAAAGGGTGTTACTTAATCAATTACCCATTTCATGTGCCCAACATTACATCATTTGAATGATTTACAGCAGTTTGAATAGATACCTCGTACTGCTCATATATTTAAATTTATATACATTTTATATATATAACTATGTTAATAAATTAGACACTGCGATAAATAATATCATTTTAATTGTACAGTTTATTGAATTGAATTAAGAAAATTGAATTGTTTATTAATATATAATGAATTATAATTTAATAACAAAATATTAAAAACTTTTTCGTGAATTTTAAACAATTTTATGAATGTACTATGTCTGGCACATGAACGTCCTTAGGTATCTTACCTATCCCTGTATAATAAAATAAAATTTAAGCTATCTCGGCCAAGTTGTCCCTTGAACAATTAGTAGTACCTTTGATACTAATTATTTTTTAAAACTACATTATGAAATAGGTACTTTTTATGTACGACAATTTATCTGTCAATATGTACAGGAAAAAAATTATAATATATACAATAAATTAATTCCAAAAAAAAAAATGAAACAAATTTTTCAGGGCTTTGTACAATCAAGCATAATTTTTAACTGATTGTCATTGTGTTCTATTACTCACATTCAATTAAATTCCACAGAGGTTGTTTTAAAACTAAATCTATTAACAAATATAGGGTGAACTATTTTATAATGATAGTCAGAAATAACTTGCAAGTTATATAAATTTATGTAAAAACTGTCCAAATTACTTTGTATTGATGGAAAAGTGAGATGACTCTATCGATTTCATTTTTAGCGCTACAAATGGTGAAAATATGGTTAATTATTGACTACCATTAATTTTGAATGTTTTTAAAGTTACAATGCTGGAATTTTTTAATATTCATTATCGCTAATAGTATTAACTATTAGAACATCAAAGTTGCAAATGTTTCTGTAAATATTAAAGTTACAGATACCTGATTAAGCTCTCTCAAAGTCTTTATAACATTTCGAAAGGTTTTTACAATTCTCAAACTTGGCTTTTTAAATAACTCATATTTATTCAACATTTATCTGCCTAATTATTGTGAGCTTTACTCGTAATCGTAATTAGCTATTACCATCGAAATAGCTGAATTTTCTAAAGATAGACAAATCGCTATTAAATTGTTGGAAATATGTATGTCTAGATGATTACATTCCTCTTTTGATATCAAAACAAACTTTGCCAAAAACATTTTTACAAAAAATATATATTTTGAGCGTAGGTACATCGAATCCAAAAATGACATTTATTTTTCAAAACAATTAGTTCAACCCCACTTTAGTAGTCCATTCAAAATCTTTTCAACTATTTTTATTTAAAAAAAGAGGAGAACACCCTATATATTTGAGTTTGATCACATTTATAAATTCAAATAAAAAAAAACACATTTGACTATTTACAAAATAGTTACACAATGAATTCTGTTACTTAGAATGTCTAACAAATTTCTATTTCCTACACCATTTGTAAACCTTTTGTAATACTTTCAACATGTTCTTTTGCTTTTAATCGTAACGCCGCAATCGATGAACTTCTTGGATCTGATGATGTGCTGGTAACGGGAGTGGAATGAGCTGGTGGTGCAACTATACTACTGAGTGACGTTGGTGACTGCGGTGGATGACTATGTCGATGTGGATCGGCCACAACCGGTGGTGTTAGATAACTTGGATATCCCGTTTGTGGATGACTTAAAAAGCCAGGGAGTGCACTCAATAAGGGTGGCGATAACCATGGATCCATTGGTAGAGCTAAACTTGAACCAGCTACACGTGACAAGGAGCCAACAGCATGGTATTCACTCAAACCTAAACGTGCTGCTTCCATTTTTTCTTGACGTCGCCATTTTGCACGTCGATTTTGAAACCAAACCTGTAATGCAAAAAATTGTTGTAATTAAATATTTTTAATTAATTTTTTTTTTCCGTTTGTTTAAATATTTTTTTTATAATTGATATATTTTATTTATTTCATATGTCAAAGCTCGTTAAAAAATCAAAAGCACAATCATAGTATTTTGACAATAAGTAGTGATATGCACATATGTAAAAAGGTCTCCTAGTATATTATCCGAAAACAGTGGTTATTTCAATGTTTGATCCAAACCATTGCAAGGGGTTTCGAAAAAATTTTCCAGATAAGTTTCTCACACGTTATAAACTTGATTCTTTGTATACTTATGTTTCTATTTATTTTATAAATACGTATTTCGACAACAAAGCAGTCATCACCAGTATGAAGAGGAAGCAAAGGTGAGTGGTAAAAATTGAGGTAAATTTTGAATTTAAAGTCAAGCGTTTATTTGAAAGCAAAGCGTTTATTTGAATGGAGAATTTCAATAATCTAGATATTTTATTCTCAAATACACTGCAAATCCAAGTGTTTTATTTTAAAACATTTTAAGCATTTAAACTCCTGTAGTTACCATGTAAACGCTAAAATTGTCTTAATGTACACATCTTAAACGTTTTATTTTAAAACACATGAAGTGTATAACTAACTAACTATTACAATTATTAGAGCAAAGACGTGAAAAACGTTTTCAATGCACCTTGTAGATTTTGAGATGTTTTTAGACAGACGACATTGCACATATAGTGTTAAACAAAATTAAATATATAATAAATAAAAAATATTCATTAAAAAAATTGAAAATGCATTCAAATATAGAAAATAAATAAATATATATATGATAAATACAATACAAAAAATTTAATAACATTTAATTTTATACTCTTTATAATTAAAACAAATTAAATTGTAAGCAAATTAAATGATGTATTTATTTTAAACGGTTATGGGTAGGAGAGGATGGTTTTGGTTGGGTTGATTCATTAAATATTTATAACTTTTGTCTACATTTTATTTTTAAAATTTTTTTATTTTTTTTTTTATGTATTCATAAATAATTTTTATATATTTTCCAAATGACCTTAAGGGTATTTATATTTTATTTATAATTAATTGATGTATTTTATTGGTTATTTGAATATTAATATCATTTTTTGTTTTTGTTAAATGGGATGGTTTCTATCCCATTATTATAGTTTGAATGTTCGAAAAGAGAGTGACGTTTTCAATTCGATTGTATACGGTGTGTGATTTTTGAAGTTGATGGACTGAAAAACAAAATTTGTCGGCTCAATCAAATTTATATTTTCAAAACAATCACTTCTAACATTCTTTGATATTAAATACTCCATATGGAAATTAATACTCATCTCCCAATCGAACCCACGACCTGTGGCTATCCTCAGGTCACCAGAGCTCAACCTTTAAGCCACCAAGCTATATAGGCGACATGCAAATAATACTTCGCTTTCTTGATTTCGATCGATTATTGCCTGTTTTTGATTATTTACATATTTTCAAGAATGAACTGATGCAAGTTTACAAACGCATTTAAAATATGTAAATAGTATTTTTGTAAATGTTTGTATTCAACATAAAGATAGTGAAGAATTATATGCATTCCATCTATATAGCACGTGGCGGCTTATAGGTAGAGGACTGGTCCAGAAAGCCAGAGGTTCAAGCCCAGGGTTTGATCTCCTTCCAAGATGTGTATGATTTTTCAATGTCGAAGCATGCTACTTAAATACCAAACTAGGTAAATGCTAGTCATAAATGAACCCTTTTATTAATAGGAAATGTAACAACGTGAAGCATTCAGCGTTTCTTGTGGAATATTATGAGGATTGATTAAGTTTTATCAACTGTTTTTCATGAAATTACCATAATATTTAATAATATTTATTCGAATTATAGTTATAATATGAAATTACCATAAGAATCACCACTTTAGGTTTAAGAAAATATCCTTGATAGAGGTAAAACAGTGCCCCATTTATTCGAATTATAGTTATAATATAATAAACAACCATTTTTCGAAAGCGAATAAATAAGGCACAAATCAATTATAAAATTTTCGAAAAGGATAGCGCAAATTTTGACGCACCATTTGTACAAACAAACTAATAAAATTATTAATTAATTTTAAATGAATATTTATTTTATAAAAATAAATATAAATTATTTTTAATAAAAAAATAAAATAAAATTCGAATTCCCTTCTGACATAATATAAAAATGATTGACACAATAATAGCCAACCAAATATACTCAGAATGAATATATTGTGTGTGTATTATATCCCAAGTGGTTGATGGCTACCCAAATTATTATGCGTAATAGATATTTATCATATAGATAACATTTTATTGAATGTCCGTTGTTCACAAATATTGGAAAAACAAGTCGACGCTTTGGTAGTTAAAATTTTGCATAAAGGTAGGTTTTGTTTCAGAGACGCATGAATTTTAATACGATATATCATATCTTATACCTTATAGATTTGTATGTATGTTTTAGAGCTAAAAAGTAAGGTCAAGTTCCTGAATGGACAAAAACGGACCAAGTTTGAGCAAAATAGTCAAAACTGTCTATCTTTGAACCCGTAAGAGATAAAATTAAAAGTACAAAAAATGTTAATTTAAAAAAAAACAAACTTTGATTAAAATTTATTTCATAAATTCAGTATCTACCAGGTGTTTAAGTATTTAACACAGTTAGTTTTTTTTTTTTGATAATTTTCATATTTGATGCTCTTCTTCCGATTTTCAAATAGTAGTGAATCAGAATATAGTTTTTTTTTTGGGTAAATAAGCTCAAGATCAATTGCTGGGTACTGAATTACGTTGAAAATTGATACGGTCTATGCACGAACACTGTGTCACATGAATATGTCACACCCATTCTAGGCCTGAAAAAACTGCAAACGTAGCCTCAAACTTTGAAGACCCATACGAAGGAGCTTCGTTCATACACAAAACATTGTATCATCTATATATTTACAAAACCCTGCAGATAAACCCGTAAACCAAAACTAGGTAGATCCTTTCAAACACCGTACACTTGAATAAATATTAGCTCTGAAAAATTCTGTGATTTTCCGATTCCATCCTTTTTATATTGACCGTTTACCTGAAAATCTAAGCAATTATGTAAACATAAAGAATTGTGATTATATATTGTTGAACATTTTCAACGGGTTACATCTAGAACATTATATATCTTATATAATATTTACGCCTTATATATTACATAACTAGCTACTAGTCATTCCTAGTCATTCGTCAGCCGAGTCTAGTCCGTCAGTCCGTCAGTCCGTCAATAGTGAGTGAATTGAATAGTCAGACGATAATTTTATTTTATTATATAAATACGAAACTGATATTATCTTTGATTTATAACAAATTACATATTTGTTTTCCGGTAAAAGGTTTTTTATTCCTACCATTTTTTTAACCCGATGATTAGCTACAACGATAACAATCGTATACAGGTAACGATAATATATCATTCTGAATTAGTTTATACGAGGATTTAAATTATACAGTTAGATCGAGAACGGAATGCCCGTTACAAAATGAAACAGTAGTTTTTTTGTGATTCACTAAAATAATATGTACCCCAAAAATGAATGACACTTAACCTTCCGTCGGGTGCATTTGATCTGACACATACAGGACTGTTATTTTGTCACTTTGCCATGGCCGTTTGTGGGGTCTCCATCTGGTATTCCCAGTAGCTGTTTCATTCGACCTACTCACTTATGTGACGACCCACATTGTCGTCACATTTTTGAAGGGCCCTATCCTGGAAGATCAGGTCACCCTATATTGGAAGATTAGTATAGATATAAATAATGAGGTTATAAATACTAAGGGTATGAAAATTACCTCGATATCTAGAGCACGGTGGTGCGCAAGGACGAGTTTAAGGGACACATTTGTTATATATTTTTGATATATTTGTGGATCCGAGACATCTCACATTGGACAGTCCACAAGATTATATAAATACTAGAAGGACATTTTCATGCAAACGTCTATAAGTCTAGTTAGTAGGTTCACATACATATACTAAACTTATTCCTTAGGGGAGTCACAATAATTATGGTTATACTATAATTTTTATTATTTATTTTTATTTCCGTAATTTTATTTTCTCATTAAATAATTTTATTATAACAAAATCGATCAAGTGTGACAGTCCGACTCGCAAAGAAAGGGTTCTGTACACCATGATTTAATTGTATACGAACCCAAGAGTCTTCAAATCATCATTTCAGAATAAAATTGAACACCTTAGGATATCTATTAACATAATTGAGATCATTAATAGGTCATTGAAAACACGCAAAAACGTTTTTTGGCATGTTTGGCATGATCTATTACGATTTTGTGGCTTTATTCATTGCCTAAATTTTAAACAAGTCATCGTTTTTATGACGTTTTATCTTCATTTGACGACTTTTATGCTCTATCAATGAACTAAAAAGTAGGCTAGGATTTGTAGGCTATCATGATGTTTTAAATTTCAACTCGGTAATATTGTTAGTTTATTATAAGGCTTTAAGATCAGGGTATTATTATCTGAACACAGAGGCTTTCTCCAACAAGTGCCTGAATCCAGCAAGTGCCATCGTTGTGTATTGCAACTGTTGCATGGGATAATATTTAGCGTGATATTTCTGGCGATGAAACACCAACTACGGAACCCCACCATGTATAATTTTATCTTACTTGCTTGATCGTCAACTGACGTTCATTTTAATATGTTTTTATAATTTTATAAAAATAAAATTAATTACTCAAACGTTTTCATATTATGGTAATCCTCTGGTGCATTCCTATTTCATAATTAATAATAATTAAATTTTACATATATTTTTCAGGTCAAACGACAAAAAATAACAACTCTTTAACAAATAATTTATACTACGAACATTTATCAATTAGTATTTAGGATTCCGTTTCAATTTTATTATTCAGTTTTAATGGTGTTAGGTAGTAAATTTTCCAGTGTAACATATCTTTTGAACATGTAGAAAGCTTTCGAACATGTATCAGCATCCAGCACAATGACTGCCGAGGTTAGACTTGAATATATTTTGATATGGCCAATTAGGCTGTCCTAGGCGGTGTCAATCTATGGTGAAGAATTCTGTATAACCGGGTCGTTAAGAAGCGGTATCGTGAAATACGGACTACATAATGTTTATAAGACTTTTCACTACTTTGATATAAATTTTGTTAACAAACACAACATATGAGTAGTGACCCGCAAAAATAATTCCAGAAACACATTTGATGCCCTTTTACCCAAAGAAAATTTTTTCATTAAACAATATATTGATTTAAATATAAATTTAGAGCATTTCCAGAAAACTGCCTGAACACTTTTGGCAGTCGATACTTTGGGGTTTTGCCAACTCCATCTTCTGAATTCCATGATACCACCGAAATACTTGATGGATCACCCTTGAATTTTCCACGGTGAAAAAACATTTGATACGGGAGAAAAAATTTACAAACAAAGGATATATACAACAAAATACAGTTGCCACATTGATTTTGCATTTTTTGACATTTATTCCATATCACCTTCTCTGCCTCGTTTCTTCGTCTAAACAAATCTCGGCGTTTGAGTTCCGCAGAGATAATGGACTTGAATGTGTTCCAAAATAATACCATATTCTTGGTTTAGGATTTAACAGTTAAAAACAACTATCATTGGTAGTGTTTTAACAAACCATTACACTTGATTACAAAATCTTTTCAAATTAAATTGCAAATTTAATGTTTCAATAAATTAAACTAGAAATTGAAATTACCGACAATGACAACGATAAGCAATAATGTATCAATTAAAGACACAGTATTCACTAATCAAAACTAATCTAAGCACTTTGAATTATGTTATGCTAGAGGTTTAATTCTGCAGACGATCAATTTAAACAATTATACATCACATGAGTGCATGCATGTATGTATGTATGAATGTATGAATGTATGTATGTATGTATGTATATATTGGTAGGTATATGGATAGGTATGTAATGTTTGCACGGACATTTTAGCAGTATATTACAAATTACATTTGATGTTGTTTACTTTACTGTAGTGCAGAGGTGGGCACAGACAGCTCGTCTGAGCCTTACGAGCTCTCCATAAGCTGGGTGAGAGTAAGTAAAGAAGGTATGTTTTGAAGCAAGACGGAACGATGTTTCAATACAGGTTGTCCTACCGATTATTGCCCAATAATTTATTCAATCAATTTAGAAATAGTTTTATAAAATATTTATTGTTTAAATAATATCTTTTACAGTATGGAGAGATACACCAAAAAACATAATAATAATAATAATAATAATAGTAATAACAATAATGATAATAATAACAATAATAATAATAATAATCTGAACTTATCCAAGACTGCTTGCGATGTCTTCTCCATTATTAAATTCACTACTTTTATTTTTTTTGAAAAACAAATTATGCGAAAAATAATTTCCACTACTACAAATAGTACTTTTCACTTTTTCAATTCAAAGTAGACTAACTCGAAGAACTCAAATTCCCACTTTATGTAAAATTTAACTTAATTCATCAAATTTCCATGACACTATACTGAGCATACTCCATACGAAGAAAAAATAATTAAATCAGGTAAGTAATTCTTTATTAGTTCTCAGATATGAATAGTAAAATATTTAGACAAATCATTTGGAATTTCCAAAACTTTAATTCTATTTAAATTATCCTTTGCAAAAATTTCCCTCTTTTATTACAATGGTCCAGCGGTAAACTTAAAGGTTCAAAAGATTTATATATATTTTTTATATATTTTTATTTTATTCATACACAAATATGATATATACTAAAAAGGTACATTTTATGACCCTAATTACCAGCCCAAAATTCCAGAGTATGTATTGAATGATTGCTTGTATTATTTACTTTGTATAATAGTGACCATAAAAAAGATTTGGTATTATTATATTTTTTTCAGAAAATGTTTTAATTAAAAAAAGAAAATATTAATAATTGGTAGGTTACCCTGTATTAACTCTATCTCTCTTCTCTACCTCTCACTCAGAGCTTGGCCGAGTCATCTCCTGCCCACCTCTGCTGTAGTGTACTTCGAACGTACTGTATGTCTAGTAAAGCTTGTTCATTGTAAATTTGAATCTTATTATATTGAGTGATTCTTTGCTATAGCAGTGATTTTTCATGTTACAAATTTAAATAGTGAACCTGACAACGAATAGTTGATCAATATTACGTAGATGTAATTGGTTAACCTACATACATAAAAATTGAATATATGAAACTATTTTTGCGTAGAGAACTACATGGCGTAGTTGAACCTAACGGTACAAGCAAACGAGTATACACTATAGGCAATTGAATAAATGGAGAATTAAAACGAAAGAAAATCTTCGTTACATCATATGAAATATTTATTGTGCGTTTATACTCAAATAATAAATAAATAATTTCAAAATATTATGCAAATATTTAGTAATCGATCTAAAGTAAAAACTAATTTACATTCACAAGTGACATGTTCCAAAGTGATGAAGTATTTGTAATTAGTAAACCACCATAGCGGGTAGCTATGCTCTAATTCTAAAATGGGAGTGCATGCAACCTTCTTTACTTAGAATTAATACTGAAACTAATCTCTAATGTAGCGAGAGTTAAATAAATGATTAGTTCAAGTTGTAGTCCAAAATTAATAAGCAATTTGTTCAAAATTCAGTGCAAGGAATGCACTAATGAATCCATAATTGAAATAAAACGATGATTAAGACATCATATAGCGTTCTCCTATTTCCATTTTTGTAAGTGATTTTTATAAAGAAAACCTTTCAGAAGTTATAGTCTAATAGTTAAATTTATCGAATCGTTTAATCATTATGCCAAAATATTCAGCAATATTTTATTTCTGAATGAATATAATCATCAATGAATTTTCTCCATGAATTTCGTTTGGTTTTTAAGATTTTCATGCTTATTGACAATTTAATTTTAAGATAACCTAATAAGCGTGATCGCATTTAAAAAATACAATATTTACAAACTATTTACAGCTATCAAATTATTTTGCTTACGGAAAAATATTATTAAAGGTAAGATTTGTCTAGATTTGAAAAATATTCGATTCATAAACCTGTAAAAAAACCATGCCACTGATATTTACAGGCATTATTTACGTCAAATATATACTATCTTTTCAGAAGTGGCGCAATTCATCAGCAATATGGATTGGTTTTAAATTATAATTCAAATTGTCGTATCGTGGATGCTTTGATTATTTTTTTTCATATTTCCTTTTATACTGCAATCTGTCTCTTCATGGACATTCAGCAATATGTTTCCTATTTGTAATAATCGTTTGTGGTCCAGTGAATCGGCCACTTCAATGAAGTAGACAATTATCTACACATGCCCTTGTTTGTTCTGCTGTGTCATTGGCATAAGTCTAAAGGCCTTTTTCTTTTCAGTCTTGAGAATATGACTCTCGGTTTGATCAACTCGACTACAAGCTCCTTCGCATGATTTAAAATACGATCGCTGTATTTAGGCATTGCTTAGGCATTTAATGATTTAGTTTATTGTTTAAAAAAATCACAATTAGCAGAACATCAACTATTTAAATGATAAGCAAAAACAATCAATTTTCAAAATATATAATTAGTTAAATTGAAAATAAAGTTTAATGTAATTAAGGTGTCATTTAATTCCCCATTAAAGCACTTGATGAGACACATGAGATGTGAGTAATTAAAGGTTAATCTAAACTTTATAAATAATCAGTATAAGGTTAATCTAGTTTTCAAGTGTTCGGCGACAAAAACTTGCACGTGTCTGCACTTTCAACTTGAAAGATTAAATAAAATTTTTTAAATTAAAAACCCACTCGACTATTTTCATAAACATAAATAAAACTATTAAATATAAAAATTGGAAAAATACAAACATTTGTCTTTGTAAACTTTTCTTCTGTTATATGAAGAAAAAAAAGGGAAACTATTAAAAAATATGAGAAGGAAGTTTATATGATTTTGATTGAAATCCTTCTTTATACAACGACGATCTTTGTAAATAACAAACAGGGAAACAGCTATAAACAGGAGGGTTGGCCTTCTTCTTATATGTAATATTACTTCTTGTGTGAAATATCTACCTAATTGTAGGTATTTTCCATTCAGTTAGTAGAGAGAGGGGTTGAAATACACGCAGAAACATTTGGTTGGTAATGCAATATTTAAAAAATAAATAGTGATACATCCTTAAATAATATGTAATAGTTATATAGCTCTAAGGCGTTTATTACCCTCAATATAGTCGAAACGATGGAATATGGGAAACTTTACTCAATGGAGTGAAGTTCATAGATTAAAAATGTCTTTCGAAACGTTTTTTTATGAAAATTGTTCTTTTTCCAGCATGTCACAATTTTGGAGATCCACACTTTTGGAAATATCACTGTTAACTGTGATTTTTAACTTTTGCTATAACCACGATATTGACGTATAAATCATATTTTAGTTACATCCACGGTACTGACATGTTGCTGATGAATCAAGTAATTTCAGCAATCGTACTTTTGACAAAAAGTTTGATATGATAAATTGAAAAATCATAATCATAAATAAAATTATAATTAATTAAATTATAATCCCTTCGAAGTAGTTTTATGACTGACTTTTTTCAAATCAAAACAAATATCATAAAATAAACTAAAATGAATGAATAGTGTCCCTTTTAAACTCCACCAGACTAATTTAGTCAACCTCAAAAATGCTGGCGAATGAGCATGAAAAACTAACCGAGAAAAATTAAACGGAATTCCTGGACAAAAATAGAAAGGGGTGACCTAATTGAGCGACGATTATTTTGATATAATAATTAAACAGCTTGAAAGAGAAATTATTAGACTATATCTGCTGAAAGTATAATTTTTGTATCGAAACAAGTTTTAATATTAAATAAACTAATTCTACTGGAAAAATGAAACTGATTCAACTGGAATTTTTCTGTATATTTTCGTAGATCTCGTTGACTATGAGGCAAATTTCGACAGCACCTCTAATTAAAATTAATGAATACTATCATAAATATATTTTGTGGGTCGTTACGAAAATCCATTATATATATTATTAAAATTAAATAAATATGTGAAATTTTCGTAAAGAATATACTTTCATTTATGGCTATAGTTTTGAAAATCCTTTATCAAAGTGTTGTGAAGTTATTAGTTTCACATATTTCCCCGTCGAACTTCTCGACAGGGAGACATAAGCAAATTTTCCGCTATGAATATATAACAAAAAATTTGCTAACACAACTTAATTGAACAATTAAAAATGGTTATTAAAAGAAAATTAGAAATTAAATAATCTTTTGAAAAACAAAATATTAAATGAAATGTTCGACAAAAAACAAAATCAAACGACACAGAAAACTGTTAATATTAAAAATTATTATTTTTTAAGGAAATAATTAATGTCGTGCTTGGAATTAGTTAACAACATCATAAAAAGGACAAAAAAGAAAGAAAGCAAAAAAAAAAAAAACAGACAAAAACGAAACAGAGATCTTCATTAAAATATCTTCTAAAGACCATAAAATAATTAATGCTTGGTTTATATATATATAAGCTTTGTGTGTATAAGTGAATGTTTAAAAGCTCCGCGCTCTTTAAAATAATTATTTATCAAAATGAAGATAAATTTAATATATTAGCGAGGGATGTCGTCATACTGAACGAACACAGGTCGTACGTAGAAAGAACGGTTTTATATCTTTACTTTGAACATTTAATAAGTTATCCTTTTATATTGCTTCAGGCAGCACCATCTTCTTTCCACTACTTCGTCTCGGAATAAAAGTACTTAAATAGCAAACACCACGTCCATGATTTTACAATTTTATCTTATCAACTGTTCTCTTTATTCTTATTCTATTTAATCAGTGATGCCTGCTTATACAGGCTGTGTCAGGAGGAACGGGCCAAACTCCAGGAGGATATTATACACGTGAAAATAATGCAAAACAAACTCATATTATGTTCTAATAAACTGATAGAAAATAAATATAAAAATCGAAATAGATAGAAAATCGAAATCAATTGACAAAAATAAATATAAAAAAAAAAATTAAACAAAATATATTAAAATTATAAATTTTATTGAAATTACTCTTGTTAAAATGGCTTTCATTCTAATTTGCTCTTGTTAACCTCACTCTTATTAAAATTACTCTTATATTGTCTCAGGATATGTTAGTCGTTGCTAATTTGGTGACAGTTTCATACTTTAACGAACCAAACTTTAAATCACTAATTTTTAATTCTGTAGAACACCAGATAATATTTTTTAATTATGGTATAACTTGAAAACAAATGAAAATCGGATAAGATTTGCGCATTAATTTCACATGTACAATATTCATTGCTGGAGTTTGGTTCGTTACTCCCGGCTCATCCTGTATATGTTTTAATGTCGTTGGTTTATTATTTTCTATCTCTTTTCGTTACATTCTATTTCGATGTAATAGAATATCATTAGTTCAATTTTCTTCGAAGAGGTGTCACACGTTTCTTACTAACTGTTTAATGAATTTATATGAAGTTTTTTTGTAATACTTTTTTTTATCATTATGTAATAGAGCTTGTAATGTAATCGATGTTTCATATCCATTTTTCCACACTCGGGTTCTTTCGATTGCAAATAGAAAATCTTACGACCGTATTGAAGGGTTCTATATTTCAGAATTGAAACGTGCTTATTTGCATACCTTTTATGGCACAAAAGGTGGGAAATTTGCTTCGGTAGTGAATTATTTTGTTACAAACAAAAATTAAGATATATGAAATTGTTTTTGTAAACTAAAGTGTGTATCTATTCATTGTTAGTAAGCTTGCTTGTACGGTTATGTTATACTAATGGCGGTAACTAGCGTTTACTTAATTCGACATTTTAGTAATATGTCCGAACATTGGTAACACTATTAAATTAGAAGTCAAAATAATAAGACTTACTTAAAAGTAAAATTTATCTTACTGATCAGTTTGGGACCAAAATTAATTTACTTCGAAAGTCAATATTGTAATTGATTTCGGAAAAATATTTCGAACAAAAGTTGTTCATTATAACTATGCTAACAACTTTTATCCGAAACATTTTTTCGAAAACCGATAAGTAAGACATAAATCAATTATTAAATTTTGGATTTAAAGCTCGACTTTTGACGCTTTCTACTAATCCGAAAATAAAAGCACCACGTACGTAAATTAAAAATTTACGTACGGTAAATTTACGTACGTAAATTAAAAATTTACGGTCTTTGAATTATTAAAGTAAAGTTTGTTTATTATTCTAGAAAACAATTTAATTTAACAATTTCCAATAGAAGATTACTCGCAAAACATGAAAAATAGATTTTTCGGTATTTCTTAATGTTTATAGTCATTTGTTTAAAAATTGCTTTGGGTGCTTTTCTTGACATTGTTTTGAACTTATTTTAACTGTTGCCTATGAGAAATTGGTGGAAGTTCAATACAAGTTTCTTTGCATTGCGTATAAATAGACAATGGCCCGTAAATTTTTCAAACAGAGGTTTTCATTTAAAAGGATTTTTACCGTTGTACCTATTTGTGTTGTATTATTAATGAAATAATAAGTTTAACGGTAATATAAAAATATTAAATAACAATTTTTTTCAATAAATACTCAATATTTTGAGTTGTTAATTTAGTAAACGGGAATTGATACAAATATCAATTTGTATAAATATAAATTTATAAGTACAATATATATATATATATATATATATATATATACGTATAAATATTGTGGTAATAAGAAAATACAATTTCCAAATTGACAAACAAATGAAAAATATATAAACAGGATATCGGAATGAAAATATAAATACGCGGTATGAAACGGAAATGATTATGGTTTTGAAATGGCATATTTATACAATTTCCGTTGTCTGAATAAAATTCATGAAATACATAATATCAACAAATCATATTTTTATTTATATAACCATATTCAATCATTCATTTGTAGAGGTAGGTATGTATGTATGCGATATTTGATTATCAGATTGTTTTTCAAATTATCATTATCTAGAAATTAAAATCGTGTATGTAGGTCATTTTGATCCACAAATTATGAAAATTCACTTGAAAATTTAATTTGTTACATGGTTTTCAAAATAATTAGCAATATACGTTGTCGAATCCAAATTCATGGAATCGACAAGCGAATTATATGCTATATTTTAAAAATAACGTGTCCAACATTAAATTGGACCAGATTTTCGTTGTTCTTGTGTCGAAAGTACCTTAAAAAAATAATACTCATCAATTTTAAAGCACAAAAAAATTTTCGATTTTTATAATTTTACTAAGGGGTACCCCTTTAAAAAAATCGAGAAAATCAATAAATAAATTTTCTCTTCGATTCTGTTTAAAATTGTGTTTCTAGGTTATTTTGATCTACAAATTATGAAAATTCACTTTAAAATTTGATTAGTAACATGGTTTTCAAAATAATTTGAAATATACGTTGTCGAATCCAAAGTCACGGAATCGACAAGCGAATTATATGCTATATTTTAAAAATAACGAGCCCAACATTAAATTGGACCAGATTTTCGTTGTTCTTGGGTCCAAATTACCTTAAACAAATAATACTCATCAATTTTAAACACAAAAAAAAATTTTCGATTATTATAATTTTACTAAGGGGTACCCCTTAAAAAAATCGAGAAAATCAATAAATAAATTTTATCTTCGATTCTGTTTAAAATTGTATTTCTAGATTATTTTGATCCACAAATTATGAAAATTCACTTAAAAATTTAATTAGTTATATGGGTTTCTTAATAATTAGCAGTATACGTTTTCAAATCCAAAGTCATGGAATCGACAAGTGAGTTACATGCTATATTTTAAAAAACCGAGGCTTATATTATATTTGACTGAATTTTTGTCGTCATTGGGCCATAATTTAATTATTTAAAATATTACTCATCAATTTTAAACACAAAAAATTGTATCTTATCGTAACTTATAAGTACTAATTTCTACCCTTTTAAATAGGTTTGGGTCCAATTTTCAATTTTTTCTACATTTAATATTCTAATGTTTGATCTATAGATTTGCTTTGTTAAAGTAACTTTTACAAAATTCGTAATCAATTGAAATTAATCAATGTTTATAAAAAAAAATATAAAAAACAGTTTATTTCTATTAAAAAGATATTACGAAACGAATTTAATGCTGCAATAAGCAAAATAATTGAGAGAGATATTTTATTGTTGTCATTATTATGTGTACAATAAATACAATAAATGATGTTTATCTATTTTATATGAATAGAAAAAGGAATGACGACCATATTGTTGTGCAAAAATCTCTTCAAAAGTAATATGAAATTAAAAAACATTTAGTAGGTACCTTCATTGTCCTACATACTCAACACACTCAACAATTGTATTAAAAAATATTGTCTAATTGAATACATATACGTTTATTTTATGTAGGGGTTCAGAAGGAATAAAACAAGGACCAATATAATCGTGGGTAAATTAAAAAATGCACACCACAATTTCCATACCCGGTATATATCAATTCAAATAAATAAAATTGAAGTCTCTGTTTGTAATGTCAAAATAACAGCTTTTTACTAAATGCATATGCAAGTATATACGGTACTTATAACAAAAAAACAATTTTTAAAATTCTGTCTGTCTGTTTGTTCCGGCTAATCTCCAAAACGGCTGAACCGATTATGGCGGCACTTTCACTGGCAGATAGCTAATGTGATAAGGAGTAACATACGCTACTTTTATATTAGAAAAAGATTTGGGGATGATATTGTGAAGAAAATCTAAATCTCCTGAATCTTCAGCGAAGTAGATACGAAGTAGTACGGCTAGTATATAATATATACCAAGATATATTCAGTTTAGTCCCGCATGTTCGTCTGCCCGTTTTTCTGTAGATACGATAACTCGAAAAAAGGAGATAACAAGTTGACATTTTCTATGTGTAGAGCTAAAAAGCAAGACTAAGTTCGTGAATGGGAAAAATTGTACTTTCAAAACGCTATGATAATTTGACTGACTTGTTAGTAATATCAACAATATTACATTGGTTTCAAACTATTCAGTTATTGTCTGCATAAACTATTTCCGACCTGAGATGCGCTTACGAACCCCATATTGTGCAATCTAATTTTGACACTTAAAATAAAATATATTTTTTATAGTGTATACAAATAATATCACACATATTAATGTTGTAACCGAAAGCTTATTTTATACTTAATATCATCAAAATGAATGAACTTGATTCTCTATTCAATTTGATTTTAATCCTCTTCACACAACAACAAAAGAGCTACACAACATCGGTACTATAACACATTAAAAATGTTGTTTGCCTCTCTTTTGAATGTGACACGTGATGACCGTGTATAATCATATAATAATATACAAACACACATCTATAACACAATACCATCTGAATATATGTACATTTTATACCTCAATTTTAATCCGAAATTTTACAGAAAATTAGTTATAAAATTATTATATTTTGAATGGTTTAATAAATTATTTTATAAAATTATTTATTTTATATATAGAATTCTAAAATTATTTTGGTTTTTAAATAAATATAATATCTGCGAAAGTTAATATGCAAACATGTTTTGCATACAGGCATGTTGGTTAGAATTTAGGTCGAGGTAATTGATGCAAATTCAATGCTTTTCTACCTATAAAAACATTTCGTGAAAAACAAATTTTAATTGAATATCTGCAAGTTTCATAGAGTTTCAAATATTTATCGAGTCACAGAGAAATATATTCTTTCCCGACGGGAGTTTAGTTGCTTTGCCGAGTCAAATTTATAAGTAACGCTTGAATGAGAAAAAAATAGAAAATCAGAAAGGAGGGTAATGTTTTTCGAGTGTTTGTATGTATGAATGTTTGTCTATTTCTTTGGCACGCTCTGTGGTCTAAATAGCTTGATGGACATATGAAATGTCATAAGATGTGTCATAACATGGAAAGTGACATTGGGTATAATAAATATCACTTTTATGCTACCATTTTAACTACAAAAAAGTATCAATATTAAAAGATCGATTTTTTGCTAAAAATATTAATATATCGTTATCGTATTACTATGTATAGTATATATATTAATTTTCCACCGCTTCCACTACTTCAAACATTTATCGTCACTTCCACCAAATTTCTATTTCAACGAACATTGTTGTTTTATCTCTCGTACCGAGATAAAATTATAAACCAGTTTTTAAGTTTATTCATAAGCTTATATTTAAGTTTCATCAAAATCGATCTAGTAGTTTTTGCGTGATGCTCGAACAAACACGTAAATAAACAGACAATTTACATTGTTGACGCTTAAGTATACCAAATAACTATAAAGCGATTATATTACTATTTGAGTATTAAATTACTATTTTATATTACTATTTGCGTATTAAAATATTTATTATACAATGCCGTATTTAAAACTATGGGAAATTGTGTTACAAAATTAACCATTCGCATCTCAACGAACAAAATTTACTACGCTCTCCTCAGTCAATTGGTATCATATCCTCTTTATGATGCAAATCTTGTATATAAGCTAAGGCAATTTTTTCATTTTTTACCATATTTAACATACTTTTCTAGCTTCAATTCAATTATTATTGGCCAGATTATTGAGTTTATCTCGGAACTCAAAGTTTGGTGAATAGTTCTAATGAAAATATTTTCCATTAAACAGAATTGACAAAATCAATGAGTTGAATATCATAATTTGTAAATGAATTGTTGATTTTGTATAAAATTATTAGAATTAGTAATTTTGTATGATTAACTCTAAACTAAACTAAACTCTAAGTATACAAAATTAGATCTGTGTGTGTGTTATATATATATATGGATAGAACAGGTAAATTATTATTATTAATAAAATATAAACTATATGAACGTAATTAATTCTGTATTTAAACTCGTTGCGAGCGGCAGATTCATTAGACATCTCTACTAACGATATTTACCTACATTACATATATCCCATTAACTAACTCTATGTAACAACTAACTTTATGTTGTTATATACTGGGTACATCATCATCTATACCACTATATACCATTAACATTGTAATATACAGGAGACTATGTTCATTGATCGATGACCTCGAATTTTGTGGATCGTTGGTCTATAAATACCAGAAGTAGTGTGTTCGATACTCTTTCTAGATATTTTTGGTTTTTCATATCAAGTGTTTTATGTCAACGAGTCATTAGGTTCAGTATCTAAGGAGGTAGCGGCAAAAAGGCGTATAATGTGTTCGTCGTTATGCATAATAGGGAATCAAGTTTTGATGCTTTCCATTAAGGGTAAGCTATTTAGCAAGAACTAGTTAGGAACAAGTCTTAGAAAAAGGTTTTGTACCGCGACCAATTTGATATATTGTACCTCTTTTCCTTCAAAAGTGTTCCGGTAGTTTTATGGTCTTGATAAACGTTAAAATATTCCTCGTCGACGTGTTCTTGATTTAATCTGGCTAGAGATCTGTCCATCTCAAACGATAGAGTTTTTTGAGAGAGAAACTTTTGCATTCACAGAGAATGCGAATTCCGGTCTCCCCCGTTTCATGACAAAATCTACAGAGATCATGCGTTGAGGATTGATTTTGTACAGATGTTTAGTGAGTTTGCAGTGGTCAGCAGAAGGCCATTAAGTATCCTCAATTGGTTTCTTCCTAGTTGTAAACGCTTAGAGACCTTTTTCCATGTCAACCGAAAACGGTTGAACTCTTATACCGCCCATTTTTTAATTTTATATTTTCTTTAACTAACATCGCATTAAATGTTTGCCAAAATCCCTTCGTTGGTACAAAACCAATAGCTGTGTTTCCTAAAGAAAAGAAACCGTTAATAATAATGAATAGGCCTGTATATACAAGTCATTATATAACAACTATATACCTACCTACTTACATATTCTATATATTCTCAACATTTCACCCGTATTTTCCCACCAATAAGCTCAAATACACACACACACATATATATATATACACCCACCTACACACAGACATCTTTGATTTGTGTTGTGTGCTTAATTTATCTCTATATACTATAATAATAAAACCCTCCGACGTTTCCATCTCGCATATTACCACCACCATGTTTCTAATTAAAAGCTATTAAGGCAATTATGGGTGAGAAGCATTGTGTGTAAGTTCTGTTGACATTTTGACATTTCAGAACAGCAAAAACTTTCTATGATTAAGTAAGTAAGGTTTTGTGTTGTTGTTTTATTAAAAGACCACCGCATCACCGCGCACCACCCCTACGACATTTCCTCTTCTCTCCTTCTGAGTGTGTGTTGTCCTTCTGGAAGGTATATTTTGTTATTATTGTTTAAGAGGCGATAGTCGGGTTAGGACTCGGGGGTTGAGAGGGTTGTATATTTTAAATATTCTCAACTTATTTTTTTTTCTATTTTCTTTTTACGTGTAATTATAAAATACAATGTTGGATTACAATTAGCAAGGATACAAATAAAAGTTAATTAATAAAGTTGGTGTGTATTTGAATTTTATCAGTATAATAAAAGTGTAAGGCAGTTCAGCTACGGTTCGGTTAGTTCGCAATTCGGTTGGTTGTTGAAAGTTTGTTGTTTGAAATTGAAACGGAAATGCTGCAAAATGTTTCATTTTATTTAATAAAAGATTAGTTATTGCCTTAATAATAGATTAGCTATTAGCTATGGCAGCTTTGTCCGCACGGATTTCGGTCACAAAATTAGCTTGATTACAAACGGAAAGAGGTTATTTGATATGTCTATCTATGACCTTCCTGATTCCTGCTATTGTTAATTCAAGCCATTGTAGGACTATTTTATCATACTTTTCTAGTAGATTAGTAAAGTAAAGTTGTAGAAAATTACTATAATTATGTTTCTAATAATTTTTTTCTTATACACTAAGATTGACAATTTAAAATTGAAAGATCGAAATCGTAAATAAACTCTGTACACATATTAGAGTTTGAGAAAAATGATCTAGTAATGAATTAGATGATTTTCTACAACTTTACTTCTTATACATTTTTCGATTGTTCTGATTATTCAGACATATATTTTATATTTTATGTCCTCTTTCTCCTTGCTTGACCTATGCCATTTACTAATAAAATTGGCCTTGCAAATACCGAAATTATATTAGATATAAATTTATTTTGATCAGACTAAAATTGTGACCGCTAGAGTGTAGTTTATGTGTTATAAAGAAATTCGCTAAGTTGACGCGGCTTTTGCGTAACGAATATTTGTTTACTTTTGGCTTTTATTAATACAAGAAAATTACCGTTATATAAAGACGTTACGCCAATGTTTACCAAGGACCTAGATGTCTCATAGATATACAGAGATACAATAAACATATACATACATTCTACACTCTACAGTATTCTAAAACTTTTCTTTTAAGTCATCATTTAATAAACAAAGCAAGGTTGAATTTATTGAATTACCCTTAGTATAATAAGTGTTTATGTATATACCAAACACACATATAGCTCTATCTATCTATCTATCTCCATTCAACTTATATAATATAAAATGAACTAGATATATATTCTATATAGCCTTCTACAACCATATATATATATATATATATATAATGTTCGTTCGTTCGTTCCTATATACTCTAGTAGAGTAACTCTGACATTATTATTATTGTTTTCACTAATTTAAACACTGTTACAAAGCAAACCAAGTTTCTAATTAAACAGTATCTATCTGAGACACACAACCTCTAAATTAATATATGAAACACTCAAAATACAATTACATCCATGACTAAGTCATTTAATTAATTTAGTTCAAAATATATTAACAAACACAACGATAATACTATATATATATATACTATATAATGTATATACTATGTACTATGTACTAACTATGTTGTAGTCCATTTAGTTACCAACGTTAGTCGTTAGTCGTTATAGCTATGTTAGAAATTGTTATTTAGGTACAGAGTTAGTTATACATACATATATATGTATGTATATGTATGTATACCTATGCATTTATATAATATCTAAACAACTCAACTTACTAACGGCATTTAGATGTGATGTATTCTATATAGTTTGTTTCAAAATTCGTATTTACAACCGGTGTAGAATTATTAGCCGTGTACTTGGGTGGGATTTCCCATTGGTATAAGATTTTTAGGATCCAACCGCGACTTTTGTCAAAAGTAAAAAGCCTAAATAACAAATTCCCCGTTTCGAAGTACAAAAATGACTCACTTCTCGTGTACATACTTTCGTCCCTTATTTATCGTCCTTAGGCGAAGAATTTTCATAAATGCTTGATAAAATTGGCTTATTTTTATAAACAGAAACCTAACTTTCACGTTTCAAAAATGACGCACTTCCTATTTTGTCCTTCATTTTCAAAAATTCATTATCAGCGCTAACCTACGTTATATACAGACTGTGTTGAAAAGCTTTTCCAATAGAGAATTAATGTTAAATATTATTTATTACTGGCTGGCCGTGTGGTTACTGTGTGAAGTCAGTCAGTACACATGTAATGAGGGCCATTTCATACATACAAACATCTGGATATGTATACTTGTATAGGCATACCGTATGCGTATGGTAGTTTGTTTGTCATTTAAGAGTGGGGATTTTGTGATGCACATATTCAAGTTAAGAATTCAATGAACATATTTAATCTACTCTCATTAAATATGTACTGACTGACTCCACACAGTAACCACACGGCCAGCCAGATTTTAAGATGATATCAAACTTACCAAACTTAATTGAGGCGCTAACCGCAAGCCTTTTTACAAATTTTCATCGCAATGCATTTTTATGAAACACAAACTATAATTGCAAAACGGTTTCGAGAGTTGTTTATAATATTTACATAAGTTTACAGCATTGCAATCAAATCCAACTCGGAACATTGAACCAAAACCATTTATTTTCACTCACTCACTAGTAAATGGTTAAAAGTACTGACTGGTTGGTTGCTTGGTTGGTGGATGATGGTAAATGGTAAATGGTGGATGTGGAATGATGATAATAGTGATGGTATCCCATATATATATTCCTCGTTATATTCTATTTTATATATTGGGGTAAACCCTACTTTACTAACTGAATTTTCTTAACAACTAGTTTATGTAATAACAACTATATTTAAATAGGTACGAATTTATTTAATATTCTAGAATGAGTGAGGGACTCAATTTAAATAGAGACGCTAAATCATTGGAATATCTGTACAGGGTGTTCGATACTGCGAACAAACTAATGCGGTGGAACGCCGCTTTAAAGTAATATTTTATAAATTTTGTTTTACTATGGATATCAAGTCAATCGAATTGGTATATCAAACATCTCCATTGAGCCGGCCTGCGCGTAAGATTCATTATTCAAGGTCATGGGTAAAAAAATGTCCAAGGTGCAAAAATAACTCTTAAACGGTGAGCTTTTTCATAAAACATGTTGGAATGTTCAATTTGGCAATACGAATCTAGTTAAATTAGTGGCGGATAACTTTTATATCATGTTTTGTGAGGTCTAGGCAAAACATTTTATGCCTTTGAGCAATCAGGTTCGCAGAAATTTTGATGACAACATTATTCTAGTATTTAACGGTTATACGGATTGTAAATAAAACATCACATCTTAGGAGGTATGGTAGCTGGCTATCAACACATCTTCAACTTCTGGTGGCCGTTTTGATCGATTTATGATTTTTCGCAGAAATCAATTGTAATTCCAAAATACCTTCCGCATCCCTTAGATACAGAATCAAATGTTCTACGAATTTAATGTTGGATAATTTTACTAGAAAATTGATCGTTTCAAAATATATTTTTGAAAAGTATTTTTTTTGTGGGTACCTTTTATTTGATTACCTACTTTTATTTGATTAGGCCTGATCAATAGGGACTTAATTTTTAACACTATAGGAATTATATCAAGGTTAACATCTATTTCGACTAGATCTTGATTGTAATTTGACGATTGTGAAGTGAGATACACGCAATCATATTTTTTTGCAATTTCATAACACGAAGTAATAAGATACTTCAAAGCTTTAAGACCCGTCTTTTTTATAGTTTCCCTGAACATTCTGTATGAGATGTCATATAGCACAGCAGCACTCTTCAAAGTTGGTATATTTGTATACTAAATTTGTTTCTATTTATTATTAAAAAATGATTTGAACTGTAAAAATGTAAATACAAGTTTATATATATATATATATATATATATATATATATATATATATATATATATATATAATATTTATTTATACCTCTAGTTACATTTTATTTATTGTAGGTATTATTATTATTATAATGTAGATGGATGTAATGAAAAATCTTTACGTCATTTTGAAATTTTATAAATAAATAATCTTTGTTCGGTATCAAATAAAGGAAGGTACCTTCATTCTTATTATGGATTAATTTTAGTGGTAAAAGAAAACTCAAAAAAAAAAGGTTAACGGCAATATTACTCATTTTGGTTAAAGTTAAAGCGCCCCGTCCCAGATAGACGGATGCTTATGGCTCCTATATGTCTATGAGTCCTAGTGCAGGTTACATTATCTTTTTTACATTTTTAATTTATAACATAAATCTAAATTGTGGACCTCTCGTTGTTATAAAGATAATTATTAATAATCGTATTAAATTTGATTTGTATTTAGTAGTCCTGACAAAATAAGCTCACAAAAACAATTCCTAATTTGGAAGCATTATACGAAATCGTCAAAAATAGTCGAGTCGAAATTATTATTTCGTTAAACATAGATAATATCGTTATTATTATCGACTATCGTAATTTGGGTAGCATTTAGTAATGCCGCGAAACGAAATGAGACGAGAGAATGATGTCTCTCGTATTGTATTGACTTATAGATGCCTTATTAGCCGCCAGTGTCCGGTATGTACACTAACCAGAAGGTTTACTTCTTTTCGGTTTTTGCCAACAAGTCAGATTGATCTTGTGCCTTTGTACCCCGCTATTATTTGTTCGGCTTTCTTCATTACTACTTCACCTTCTATGACGTCCTTCAGGAGGCAACCCCCCCCCCCCTACTGACAGGAGTAAAACAATTGTTCTTATAAAAGTTTAAAGCATGTAAAAATATTTATTTATTTATTTAAAAGTCGGTAAAAATTTTTTTATTTATTTTTATCACGCCGTCGATACACATTAAAACGTTCTCAATTAAATATTAGAAACCGAACACCAAATTTTTGACAAATAAAAGATGATTTAAAACCATCACATATCCTTCACATCATATTAAATTTTCAATCATGACCCGTATCCATAGGGAATATTATTGCAAATAATATATTTCTCGTAATATTCATTAATGACTATTAGCAGTGGTAATATTACAAAATTTGTTACAATACACAAACATACATACATACATACATACTCGTACTACTTTGACATTCCCTAATTACAGTTTATTACAACACAAACCTTCTATATAATACACAAAGTTATACATAAAGTTACAGATCATATGATGTGATGCATTTTAAACGCTAATTATATACAATTTTTTGACAAGTCAAATAAGAGGCAACAATGTGCGTATGTTTGAGCAACAACAGCCACGTGCCTGACATAATGTTACAAATATTGCACAATAGTTATTTGGTGTTTATGTCGAACGTCGAAGTAGCTGCTATAGTAGTTGTTTCGTTCAGACGTACGTACGGTGGGGTTGTTACGACGTTTGCTGGTTGTATACCTACATTAATAACTGTATAGATTAGCTGGAGGCTTTTGGCTCATTAATAAATATGGTATTGGCTCTGATTCACACAAATAAATAGTTGAATATATTTATTTTATACTTTGTCCCACATTCAAAATAAACAAGGGACACACAATTGTTATGGATGTAATTTGATGAATACAATGTATTATATCAATTGATATTAACTATTATTTAAAAGATTGTAATTGTATTCTTTTTTTAAGACTAGGTTTTCGAGCGAGCTACGATTGTATAACACTATGAATTGCCACCCCCCCCCCCCCCCACATTACAATTTTCTCTTTGCCAATCATATTTTTGATAGATAGAGTTTCTACAATTTTACTTCTTATACATTTTTTGATTGTTCTTAATATTAAGAGAGGTATTTTAAATTTTGTGTTTTGTACTTTCTCTTTGCCCACCTTTTCTCTTGACCTAGGCCACTTATTAACAAAATTGGCCTTGCAAATTACAAAAAAACTCTTAGATACGACATTTGATTTTGATCAGAGTAAAATTGGGGCCGCTAGAGAGTATTATATATTAGAATTTAAAAAAAATTACCAGATAATGGATTGTAGTAAAGTGGATTTTTTCCAACTTTACAAATAATATATGTTTAAATTTTTCTAATATTAGGAGAATTTTCTCTATTTTGTGATTTATTCTTCAACTATTTGAATTTGATGATACTGAAGAAAACCATGATTCCATGAACATTAATTAATCAGAAGTTAATTAAGATCAATTTCCGAGAAGTGATTTATTTATTCTGAGGAAATTCACTAATTTCAGCTCCTGCGTATCGAATTTGTATTTTAGTTGAGTTTTTCTAAAATTGTCCAGTTTTATCATTCCTCCTTTGAAAGTTTCTTAAGGGATGTAATTACATACCAAAATGTGGTCTTTAATAAATGAAATAACTAAAAATCGTTAAAGTAATTCTGAGGAAAATAAACACATATTCACTGAAACAAAGTCAACCAATAGGGTTGGTCTTATAAATTTTATTATTATTGAGTTGTTCTAATTTATGTTTGTTTTTCAGATATCGAACCAATTGCAAAAAATTGTATTTTGGTTACAAGATACTCCCGCAGATTTTGCATATATTTTGGAAATTGAACAAATATTTTGAAAATTAATAACGACGGGCGTTGTGTATAATTAATGGATTATAAAACAAACAATGAAATGTTGTTTTAAATAAATATGATTGCGATTAATATTTCCAAAAATATGTATATATAAATAAACAGTGAAACATTATCAGAGAGACAATCTGTATTGTATGCATTTCAATTGAAATGTCGAAAGCAAAACATTTTATTTTGCTATATATGTGAGTGGTAAATATAGTTATGTATATGTTTGGGTACATATATGTGTCTGTATCGGAATATGTATATGTAAACTTGCAATGTTCATCTAAACACTGTTAATTAGTTTGACCACTGGAAATTAATTGAAATTTTCAAATAATTGTATACCATAGTAATTAATTGTAATTATATTTTTTTGTGTGTAATAAATAATGTGATTATAAGTCAATAAACAAATTTTCAAATCAATTAATTAGTATTTATGGTGAAATAATCCATCTATCCACTACGATCAAAAACTGTTTTTTTTCTTCTTTACAAATGGTTCATAATCACTGGACGAGATTTGGACACAACTGGGGGGGGGGGGGGGTATGACCTACATTAAATTAACGGTCATGTAAGATGGATGTGTATTAATTATATAATGTTCATTTCAATATGCAAATCATTGTTATCAAGATTCATTAGGTTAGTTTTACATGGTTGGTTGTCGTAACGGACTGTCGTTGTCGTAAGACATTGCCGTAGCCAGAGTTGACCAACCCTCAACTTTTTCCGACTTGCGACAAGCGACTGAATATTATTTTGGCTATGTTAACTGTCAAACATGGATGTGACCGAATTAAATATTACTTTGGTTTGGAAATATTCGAAAATATTTCGATACGCAGTTATATGCGGTTTTACCCACCACGTCTTGATTTTATTTTTTTTTTAGAGCAATCGTATTTTTATTATTTGGAACAATGCTAATAGTACCTTGCTGTACATGCGAAATTGTTCATTATCCGTTTTTATAAAAACTCCGAATATCTAAATTCTTTTCCGGACCGCTTACATTTAGGTTTTGGCATACGTAAGTCGCTACGGAATTGTAGAACGCACTGCAATCGACCAACGACCATACTACAACCGACAGCCGACATGCGATACCGAAAAACGACCAGTTTGTAGAACCAGCCTTACTAGGATTCATGGAAAAGCACCCACTTTCAGCAGAAAGTCATATACCAAAAACAATTTCTGTATTTTATTTAGGGTGGACTCTAAACATATACAGAGACATAACGCCAGAGCCAGCCATACCATGTAGTATAAAAATATGTTTTGTAATAATAACATATTTCTATTATAAATGTGTTTAAGTAGTTATTTTTGCTTTTTATAATAATAATAATAATACAGCAGCTTCTAGCTAGCTAGCTAGCTAGCATTATAAATATATAAAAGGCGGGCATTAAACCAAAGTATAAGAAGATTGAATTACGTGTCACAGATCTGTTGTTGACATGTTTGTTGTTATATTCAAATCCTGTCAAGGTATCCATTCACACAGCATGAATGTAAGTTTTCTAGAATAATAATAAGTAAACCAACCCTTATAAATACCTACCCTACATAGTATATAGCAGAGGTGGGCAGGAGTTGACTCCGCCAAGCTCTGAGTGAGAGGTAGGGAAGAGAGATAGAGTTAATACAGGGTAACCTACCAATTATTAATATTTTCTTTTTTTAATTAAAACATTTTCTGAAAAAAATATAATAATACCAAATCTTTTTTATGGTCACTATTATACAAAGTAAATAATACATACAATCATTCAATACATACTCTGGAATTTTGGGCTGGTAATTTGGGTCATAAAATGTACCTTTTTAGTATATATCATATTTGTGTAGGAATAAAATAAAAATATATAAAAAATATATATACATCTTTTGAACCTTTAAGTTTACCGCTGGACCATTGTAATAAAAGAGGGAAGTTTTTGCAAAGGATAATTTAAATAGAATTATAGTTTTGGAAATTCCAAATAATTTGTCTAAATATTTTACTATTCATATCCGAGAACTAATAAAGAATTATTTACCTGATTTAATTATTTTTTCTTCGTATGGAGTATGCTCAGTATAGTGTCATGGGAATTTGATGAATTAAGTTAAATTTTACATAAAGTGGGAATTTGAGTTCTTCGAGTTAGTCTACTTTGAATTGAAAAAGTGAAAAGTACTATTTGTAGTAGTGGAAATTATTTTTCGCATAATTTGTTTTTCAAAAAAAATAAAACATTGACTATACTATAGACTATACTATATAATTATTGGGCAATAGTCGGTAGGACAACCTGTATTGAAACATCGTTCCGTCTTGCTTCAAAACATACCTTCTTTACTTACTCTCACCCAGCTTATGGAGAGCCCGTAAGGCTCAGACGAGCTGTCTGCGCCCGCCTCTGGTATATAGAGAGAACTAATATATTATAAGTGGTAGGTATATATAAAATACATATTCGTTACGTTAAGATCTTTAAACACACAAATAAAATGTTTAAAAAAAATATATAATGTAGTTGACTCTCTAATTTACTAGCGTCATCATTATTAATAATTTCGAGAAATTAATATTTTACTTCGATATATAATTTTTAATCTTTTAATTTTGCGAATCTTTGAAGTTGTAGCGGAGTCGGTACTAAATCTCAATATACTTTAGTTTTTTAGACACTTATGCATTTCAACTACCTACTTCTTATGGTAAGTATTTATGTTCATTACCTTGGTAACTATCAACAAACTCATGATGACATTTTTCGATATATTTCATTTAATATAGATCAATTATATCTTTAACGTATCTTTTTATTTATTTATTTATGGGATTCATTTATATTCATCCAACCTCCTACAAAGGCAAGAATATTATTTTTGATCATTCATGAATGAATAAAATTTCAGGATTGAGCAGAAAGTTAAGATCAGAAAAATAAGATGGTGACCGTATAAAAACGGTTGAAAATATTGATGGCAGAAAAAAAATTTTTTGCTATAGTCGTTCATAAAATCGTTATATTATATTAATCGTTATATTCGTTATATCGTTATAGTTATAGTCGTTCCATTTCCGTAAAGTTGTCCATCCGCCTGTCCGTTTATAAATACGATAACTCAAAAATAATAAATGTAGCTTTTCTATTGATTGAATTTGTTTAAACTTTTATTCAGTAATAATATTTTTCTCTCATCAACCTTTTGCTAACAATTAATTCTTCTTACCACAAGTCCAGCTCAAATAATATTTTACAATCAATCAAATTTCGTCAGGCTTTGAACCACGTCAGTTTTATTATCCGTTTCTTTATTTATTATCTGTTTTTCTTAGATATTATCTATACTTCCCCCAGTAACATCATATAATCTAACAGCATTTTCTCCCACCCATAAAAAATGATACGAGTTGTATCATGGGTGGCCTCTTACATTTTACTATAATACAATATTTACGGTAAACTTAACAGAAATTCCATTATAGTAAGAAAAAGTTTACACGAGCGTAGTAGCAACATAAGCATTTAATTCTGTACATAGGAAATATTATCGAAAAAGACTAAATTGGACAAAATACATAATAGCAAAAGAGGCAAAAAAACGAGATTTACCGTTTGTTCCTGCGTCGCGTTAAAACGGCTGAATCAAAATTATAAATAATAAAAATTTTCTTGTTTAACATGCATGTCCGCGAGGCAGATGTACCCAAAATCTTACAAACGGTACACGACATAGATAAACTCTTTAAATACAAAATATGTTTCTCTATTATTATACTGGACCGATTTGATGAAAAACTGGTATATATTTTATCGGGCTGCGAGAGATAGAATTAGAAAATATTCGCTGAAGTAGAAATTTGGTGGAAGTGTCGATAAATATTTGAAGTAGTGGAAGCGGTGGTAATGATAAATATTTAAAGTTGTAGAAGCGGTGGGAAATTACAATGATGTTTTTAGTCTTAAAACAACTACGAAATAATTCACAACAAATTTGACAGATGTCACTTTAACAAGATGGCTGCTATAACCTAACATATTTCGAGCTTCTCTAAGATTCTTTATAATGTACTATGGAAATAGTATTTTACACGTGGTTTTCGGTTTCCGCAGGGAACAGAGCTGATAAAGGGTAATTTATATTTGACTCATATTATATATATATAAAAGTTAATATTAAAATTGATTAAAATATAATTGAAATAATATACACGGGAAGTAATCACAAAATTAATATGAACAAAAAATAATTAATTATGAAATTTGTTTATTTAATTGACAGCTTATTTAAAACCACATTCATTTTATAGGTATTGTTGCTGTTGTTGTTGTTGTTGTATTATATTATAGGTATATACAGTAGTAGGTAAAATCTATAATACATTATTATACCTACAACAACTTGCTGATGTCAATTTTATTATTATGTTATGTGTATAAACGAAATATTATTATTATTAATTATTATCGAGTCGCGTCGATGTATGAGTGAGGGTTGTTAATAATATAATAATTCATAACTAGCACATATCATATTTCATAACGTTCTATTCATATTTATAAAATAATAAATTACTTATAGAAAAGTCTATCATCCGTCGTCGTGGTTTTTTAATTTAGAACTAACTAACGGATCTAAAGTTTAATTCTGTTGTTTTGAAAGGAAACCAATTATTTATTGAAGATATAAAACTTATAGTTTGAACCTTGACATAATTAATAAAATTTGTTATGCAGGAGCTGCGTCAACTTGTCATCATAAATCACTATCTAGTGGTCACAATTTTAGTCTGATCAAAATGAAATGTCGTATTTGATATGATTTTGGTATTTGCAAGGTCAATTTTATTAATAACTTAAAAAAAGAAACCGGAAAGGGGGCATAGAGAAAGAAGATAGCACTAAAATGTAAAATATCTCTCTTAATATTAGAACAATCGAAACATGTATAAGGATTAAAGTTGTAGAAAATAATGTTTGCGACAATACATTACTTGATCATTTTTTCTCAAACTATAATGTAAGATATTTAACTTTCAATTCCAAATTGTAAATATTTCTGTAAATATTAGTGTAACAGAAAAAATGATTAGTATAATTAATTTTCTACATTTTTACTTCCTATGTATTTTTCGATTTTTCCAATAGTAAAGAAAATATGCCAAATTTTGTATTTTTTCCTTCCTTCAAACCCCGCTTGTCCCTTGTCTGATTTTACTCATTAACGAATTAGATCTTTCAAGTACCATATGCACCTCAAATATTAAATTTCATTCTAATCGGATAAAAAGTGTGGCCGCTAAAGAGTCCACAGACACATAAACTACCCACACTATAAAACTTCTTATAAAAGCTTGGATTTTAGAAACTGAAAATATAAATTTGTCTTCACTAATAGTAAGCTTACAACGCCTTTCTGGATAAGATGAGCGTGTCGTTATTTTGCATAAGTTTACTACATATTACATAAGAATTTATATATGTAAGTTTCAGTTTTAATAATTGTTCCAGGCTGATAACTTTCCAAAGTGGAAAAGTCATGGACAGTTTTTTTTTTTAAATTGTAAAACTATTTTGAAATTGCTACTTTGAAAGATCGTTTGAAATGGCAAAGTTCTCTCTCATCAGAAGTTAATTAAAATATTTTTTCTGATTGAATTTGATTTAGTTTTATAACAGACAGTTAATCTTGATAAAAACTTTACCCTCTGATGAATCATTCAAACGCTATAAAACATTTTATCGAAAAACAGAAAAATTCTTTCGAAAAAGAAATCAGGAATATTTTTTGGAAAAGTATATAGACTATAACTTTATTGAGATTTCTTGAATATATATATATATATATATATATATATATATATATATATATATATATATATATATATATATATATATATATATATATATATATATATATATATATATATATTTATATATATGTGTAATGTATTAAAGTGTCAGCTAATAATGTTATAACAAGCAGTTCAATTTAAGATCTCTTTTCATCAAGACTTTTAATCTGGTCTGAATAATACAACCATTTAAAAGATTTTAAAGTGCATTTAAAAAATATCAAATGGAACAAACCAATTTTTTTTAATGCCAATTGTTAATATAGAGATATTCTTAATAGAGATATTTGAAAGGAAAAGTAAATCAGATAATCACAACACGAATAAATGAAATATTATACGGTTATTTAGAAAAAATATACCGAAATTAAAAAACTTCTTACACAAAAAAAAAGAAAAGAAAAAGTATTATTATGGTACATTAAATAACATATATTATATGGTTTGAACATGATCGTCGTGTCGTCTTAGTTCACCTATATATTTAATTCAACCTTTCTTGTGTTATGTTATCGCTGGGGGCAGTACCCTATAATTAGGGAATTATAAAAAATTTAATATCATATCGTTTTTGTGTAAGATTTTGAATTGAATTAGAATTCTTTTTTAATAGAATGACAGTTGAAACTCACACCAAAATAATTATATATCAATTGATTCGTATTATTAAATTAAATATCCGACAAAAAAAAAACATAAATGTGAGAGGGCCCAAGTCTTTGCACACAACAAGTAATGATAGCCCAGCGAAAACAAAAATGTTCACCTTCAAAAGTAGTGAAATTTATGTATGGTTAAGTTTTTTAACAAAAATGAGAAAATGATTGGTATATATTTATTGGAAAAATTTCTCTGGTGCAGGGTTTTCATATTTTATTTGAAGAGTTTCCTCCTTCCTCTACCCCGCCTTTTTTTTTCCTGTCCGATTTGGCCCATAAGCAAATTTACCCTTTCAAATACCAAAAGCACCTTACATACCAAATTTCATGCTTATCGCAATAAAACTGGCTACAGACTCATAGTTAATGATAATTGACGCTAATAACTAATGATGTTTGAACAGAAATTATGACAAATTTATAAATTTTATGAACAAAAGTTTCAAACAAAAGTTGTTTATTTTTAGACAGAAAACATTTATTGTCTGAAAACTTTTTTTTCTATCTCTGACCGTTTTTGAGGTATAAAGTTCATTTATGTACGAATAATAGTTATTAGATGATGTTTACAAATACTATTTAGTGATATCTATAAAATGTGTATTAAAGATTATTTATTTATTACTTATAGCTAAATACAAATATAGAGTTGAACCATAAAAAAAATATTTATTTAAATCATGCCTAAGTAGTATAGCTTCTAACATGCGTATATAAGTACAAACATCCAGTATTTGCTTGAAAAAGTAATGTTCGTACTTATGACCAATTAAAACTTGATTTTCGTATTTGCTTGCCAAAATTTACTAGCAACTTCAAAAATGCAATTTCACAGACGATTTGTGCTGATTCGGTTTTATGAAAAAATCTAATCGAAAAAAAGTTGTAAGGTATTCTTTTATGCGAAGTAATATACGATTTTTGATTGTCTGTTTGTCCTTTATAATTATAGGTAAATCTTCGCTTCTTAGTCTATAATTACTGAAAAGATAATAAGCTGTCCCAAAATACAAGCCCCTCATCTTAAAAGAACATTAATGGTGATGTGTACACTTATAGAAAAGAAAAACCACAAATATCAAAATTAACTTTAATTTAAAAAAAAATCAATGAACGGAAAATGTTAACAATAGAAAATTATCTTGTAATATATTACATTTGTTACGAAGACGAAAGAAAATGGAAAACAACAACATGAGAGACTAATGAATTTAAAGAAAAAAGAAAATAAATAAACAGTGGGAAAATGGAACGTAATAGAGGAATGAAGAATGATCATTACTTAATTAAACATCAGAAGAACTAAACTAAACTAAATAACACAATGATGACGTAACAACATTTTTCCTTTTCCCTATAAAAATATAGTAGCAGAGAGCAGCTATTTTGTTTGGTCATTTATTTTTAAGTTGAAATAAAAACATGATCATTTATTTTCTTTTGAATAAGGACAACATTATTGTAGAAGAATGATTGTTTATCTCACTTACAGAGTACAGAGTGGACATACACTACAAATTAAATGGATCAAATAAAATCATCATCACAAATGTAATTCAATGTATTTTTGTATGTTTAGATTTGTTAAGGAAATTTCTAACACCACGATGAGAATATTGTATATTTACAAATTGTTAAATAAGTTTATATTAAAAAGCATTTTTTTAAACAAGCTTTTTATAGTAATACAAATTTTCTAAAACTTTACTTCCTTCTTATGTGTTTATATATATATATATGAAAGGAATTAATTTAAAAACAATTTGACGGATTTTGATAAAACTTTTTATTAAATGTATCTTATGATTCCAAATGTGATATAGACTAAGTTTTGTGTAATTTTTTTAATTAATCAATTAATTAGATTTTATTTACTACCAAGACTAGTTAACCCATCACTGAAACCCATTGTTTCACTACTTATTCGTATTCTATCCTTAGTATTCTTGTGGAAGAATCAAAAGTGAGCTTTGAAAATGTTTTTAGATTTATAAGAAAACGATAATGGTAGGCCATGAAAATGGTTATCAAAGTATTTTTATATTTTTATGAAAGGAATAAGCGTGAGTTAAGTGTTGTATAGGGGGATCTTCTGGGAAACTTTTATTAAAATATGTTTATGTTATTTTTTCATACAAATGACTTTTTTGAGTATTTTCGTCATGAAGAAATTTCTTTCGATTGAAAAAGTAAATTATATTAGCCTTTTACAGAAGAAATTTTCTGAATTTTCTGAAATATTACGTGGAGGCCACCCTATACACATAATTACATTTTAGTGAAGCAAAAGTTTTCACACAAATACCATATATATATATACGTACCAAACCATTTTTCTATGATACACAAAACGAATTTTCCAGTTCAAAGCCTTCTTAAACGCCTCATGGTTGTTTTCCCACAGTTATATTGCAGTCGATCAAATAATATTATGTGTGGTGTTGTATGGTGTGGTGTGGTGAGATGTGGTGAGGTGAGAGAAAAAGAAAGAAAAACCTCATTCTAACAACCATCATCATCATCATCATCATCATATTAAGGTGCAGGGTGTAAAAATACTTTGTACGAACGTGCAATGTATGTGTTTGTGTGTGTGTGTGTGTGTGTTGTTTAGCGCGCTCTGTCGCCTTCAATGTTTCTAAGCTGAGCTAAGGCTGAATATACACTCTGGGTCAAATAAATCAATCTTTCTAAATACAAAACCTAAGTAATAACATTATTGATTATATTTGATTGGTTGCAATGTACTCGCGCTATATCTTGGACTGTCTAGACAAGAATCGGCGGTACAAGAATCCATCCGTTCTTGAATAAATAATCATGGTCAAGATATGCTAAAACTCTTATAAAAAGCTTCTCATGGAACCAGGCCTTTGAGCGTTTACAACTGGGAACAAACCAATTGAGGATACTTAATGGTCTTCTTACTGGGCACTGCAAACTAAATAACCATCTGCACAAAATCGGTAATACTGGGAATGATCTCTGCAGATTATATCATGAAGAGGAGGAAACCGGATTTCACATTCTTTGTGAGGTGTCGCCAAGGATTATCCTAACGTTTGTCAAGACTATTGGACTACTGGAACACTTTTGAAGGAAAGGAGGTTCTGTAGATCATATTGGTTGCGATACAACAGCACTTTATAAAACTTGCTCCTGACTCGAATCTAATCTAATCTAATCAGTGTCTAGACGCGGTTAGTGCCATATATATATATATATCTACCTATTAATTTGATACCTATAAATTAACTAGTTACAGATCATTTTAAATCGAATCAATTTTTTTTGAATGAGAGTGTATGTGTAGGTATATAATAGGTATGTGATGTTGGTATTCGATCTATACTTGTCTTTCTTTATCTGCACACACACAGATCATACATAATATAAACGAGATCAAGGTGTGACAAGCTTACGAATGGATGACGGATCCCGATGCATCATTAATCTATTAAAGGTTCTTGTTTGTATGTTTTTTTAGGCTTTTTTTTATTACCTAACTGTACAATACAGAACCTAGCTAGAACTACTAAATACAGTTACTTTTACACGGTTCAATAGATAAATTAGGTATTATCTCTTTTATTTATAGTATGGTATGTATTTGGTTCTAAGTGGTTTGTAAATATTCAATAATCGTCTATTACAATTTATTTTCTACTATTTCTATTCTATTTTTATTTACTATTATATATATATATATATATATTCTATTTTTGATCATTTGGTGATACTGTCATCAAATTAGTAACAAGTAACATATCCTGCGACAATATAAGAGTAATTTTAATAAGAGTAAAATTAACAGGAACAAATGTGAATGAAGAAATTTTAACATGATCAATTTCAATATAATTTAAAATCTATTATATTTTGAATCTAGTATATATTTTAATCTACTTAATTTTCTATTTATTTTTATTTTTTGTCTGTTGATCTCGACTTTATAACTATCTCTAATTGTCAAAGAGTAAAGTACGACTAGCTAATTTATACTGATGATGACTACATTGTAGTCGAAATACGTATTTATAATACAAAAAACTGATCTAGGTAAAGGGGACGAATTTGAAATTTTATTTCAAAAACCAAGAGTTCTCACTAATTATTATTCGATAATATAACGTTTAAAAATAATAGTAATTTAACTTGATCGTTTGTTTATAAATGACAAAGATTTTGATTTCAAGACTATTTCTGGATGTGGATTTTAAGGATAAGTAAGGTGCAAAATTTGCTTTGCTAGTTGGGTAGATATAAAATTTACTTAATTTCGTAAAATGTTCTGAATGGGCTCTGCATGTATTTATATTGTTGTAGAAGGTACCTTCATCCCATAAGTATGACCAAAAAAATGTTTATATACAAATATTTATTTAACAGATACTCTGCCCAATCGGATTATCGTATGGTTACTTTTTAAAATGTTTAGATGTAAAGAGAACAAACATTTTTATTACGAGAGATGAAAACTACTAATTAGCATTCAGATGATAAAATTGTGTAAAACTGTTTGAACGAATAATAATAACTAATCAATTAATTACAAGTAATATAAACATATAAAGAATAATACTCTGTAATTATATTTAAGATAAACACATTATAATTGTATTTATATTATACATCAATAATAATAATGTATTTACTTTGATACGTTTAAGAGAGTACCGTATCGTATATATTGTACTGCATCACATGTTCTGCGATTGGTTGATGGACCGTTTTTATACAGCAAAAAGCCCCTCCCGTCCTGTCTATCTTCTATATATTCTATCCTCCCTACATGCACACAACATTCAATATTTTCTCGTTTCACGTATACCAACAACACAATCTCTATCTATCACACATAGTATATACACATTCGATGACGACCATCACTTTTTCCATCTTTCTCTTACTTATTGCGTCGTGCTATCCTAATACTAGAATGAGACATACACTCCTGTTCATAAAAATTGAACTACTAAATCACATTCTAAGCGTACATTATATATATTAGTAAATATATGTATATATATGTGCTGGTTAAATTTTTATGAACGGGAGTGTACACCGTAGTTGCTCATAATGTTGGCAGGAGCGGTGGCAAGGCTAAAAACAGAAGACTGTGTTGTCATCAGTAAATATATAGACATTTAGTTACACAGCGTTAAATTACATTTGCGGGAGAAACCGTTTAGACTAGAGACCGTTTGTGTTGTTCAAAACCCTTATTTACCCTCCACCAATTCTTTTATATAATAATGTAATCTGTCTTTCACAATTTGACCATTATGGTATTTTGTTTTGTTTTGTTTTGTTTGGACTGGACTGGACATTTGTTATTATTTTATATTAGATCTCTTCATATGATGTTTAATCACTTTTGATACAATTTTTTCTCGTGTCCATTTAAGTTAATAGAGATGCTTGTTTCTGAATAGTAATTTTAACTGGTAGAAAATTTGAAATTAATAAACAGTTCTTCTTCAAAATAAATAATAGATAATCGATAAAGAAAAAGTTTAGAAACCAATTAAAATTAAATTATCAGAAAACAAGTTAAGTAACAACTAACTGAGTTAATTGTTTGAATACCCAGTATATACTGAGTTAATAATATTTTGAGATAATATTTATACTGGGTATACTAATAGTATATGAGATGTTATGTATCTACATATGTCCGCCTACGTTACACTGACAAGTATGTCATTTGCTCTTTGAGCACAAATTATAAGAAAACTATTGAGTTTATGATAAAATTTTTCAAACAAAAGTTGTTTATTTTAAAAACAAAAAGATTTTTTGCTCTTAAATCGGATACGGTTTCAAAGATGTATATTTTCTCCTCTGGCAGGGGGAGACACGCTCCGATTTTACGCAGTTAGAAAAAGGTTACAATTTTAAGATATATTCGAATTGCATAATCCCTCTTTCATTTTTACAATACAGTTCCCAGCATGTAGTAAAAATAATTCGATTTTAAATCCTAAAAATGATTGAAATAACATATATATATATATATATATATATATATATATATATGAGCACATATGAATCAAATTCTATTACACTCATTTTATACGTTAAAATATTGTACCAAAAATAATATACTGGGTGTCCTCCACAACTAAAGGAAATCTTATACTTCAAGACGCCAAAACAAAACACATGAATCCAAAAATGCTTTGGTTATGAGATACGGATTATGCTGAAAGTATAATTTTTTTAAATACACAGCTTGTAAATAAAACAATCATGGACCAATAATTGGCTCTGGGTATTTTATGAGTAAGGGTGGGTCACCCTTACTCTTACGGGTCATGAGGTCTACATGATCATTGTAAATAAATTTTCCTATTTTATTAACACACCGATAGAAGGAATTTCTTTCCTCAAGAATATTATAAGAATATCAAGAATATTATATTCTTCAAAATATTGGCTTCAATAAAGGAACCCTTGTTTTTCATTCAGACTACGCAATCGAACCAAAAACATATGTTTAGTTGAGCGAAGGTCAAAAACTGAAGGTCTTGAACAGTGTTTAAAATTCTTGAAAGTAGAGTTCGTTAATCTTGGCCTAAGAGAGACTTTCTTGACCAAATACTCTTGTGATTCTATAGTCAAAAAAAATTCTTGTAAAAAAAAGTATTTATTTTTATTAAAAATAAATAGGAAACTCAAGAAGAGGAAGTTTATGCAGCTTCTTTATCTGAAGTATATATATTTAACTGAAATATATTTAATTGAAGTATATCATTACTTCTTTAAAAAGTTTCAATTGTTTGGATTAAATTTTTTAGTTTCAATTGTTTGATTCAAAGAAATCATCATTTCGGTCTAAGAATTTCGAGATTCTTGAGTCAAGAGTCAGTTTATCTTTAGTTAAGGTAATTTTCTCAAGTCAAAACTATAGATACCAAGATACTAATTTTCTTATACCAAATATATATTATCTTCCCGATAAATGAGAGTCAGAAATTCTTGGTTTAAAAATTTTTTTCTTACTGCATGGAAGTTTACTTCTATCAGTGCAGGTATATGAAAAGTAATTTAAAATTTTTAAATCTGCTTCAGGTCCGTATTTATACGTTTCGATTTTATCGATTACTTTGGTTTTAAGGAACACTCTATATAGTAAAGCATCTATAGTGATGGTACTTCAATTATTTAGTGAGAGTTTGATAATAATGTTAATTAAAAGTTTGATTAATAACCACTAAATTGAGTGTTAAATTCATTATGTATAAAGTGAATAAATTGAACATTAATTTAGCATTGATAATTTAGACGTTGCTTGTGCACTACGCTCAAGATATAACAAGGTTAACAATTTACATGTACCATCAGGAAGGCTCACGATAAATGTTTGTCATGATGATATGACAGAATTATACAGACATCAGCGTTGTCAGCATCGTCAGTATTAACATTCAGTTATCACATTTATTTATTCATATATCGTATAGAGTACATACATATATCATATACACAGAAAGGGGGGGGGGGGGTGCGGAAGGCAGGGAAAACTTAACTGAAATTTCCCAATCACTAGATTGTCTACAGAATTACACACATGTGCAACCATTCCCATCGAGTTGATTTGAAAACAAAAACATGTTTAAGGTGGTTTCACACATTAAACTCAACTAGCAGTAGCCGTAATTGAATATAACACTATCTGCCGGTCAACTTTTGAACTATTTCTTAGTGCAACTCGCATGTTGCTTGTTGACACGAAATTTTTAAATAATAAAATAAATAATGAAGTTTGTAAAAAGAAAAATAATCATAATTAGATGTTTTCTAAAGTGTTAAATATTGTAAGACAAAAATTTTAACCCCAATTGTGGTTGTTGTTGACCCAGGAATCCTAGGGTTCCCAATCTCGGTAGTAAAACATATAATCGTTAAATATCCGTCCAACTAGCTTTAAATTATTAACCAAAATTGAATTAGCTGGTGTCGAACGTCGCAACCAAAACTGAATAAATATGATCTTGATGAACATAACTTAAGAGCAACTGTTAATCTAAGAGTGCGCATTTGCATATTCTAACGAAAGTCTGCTTGAAATTTAAATAACTGTTTCCTCGAGATTATATTTTAATTATGTTTCAAGAGATTTAAATTATTACCATGGTTCAAACTTTTATTATTAATTAACAGCAAATAAACAGTGCAACTTTTTTGCCATTTATGCTGAACACAACTCCGCATTGCCTTGGTCGATTTCATTTTTACTATCAAAAATTCAAATTTAAAGAATAGGTAAACTGTGGTAGAGGCTATAACGACGAAATAATTAAAAATGATATCCTATATGCTATAAATTATTAAACCACCATAGTTTATTGCACATCATAATTTGTTTAAAAAAAAATTTCAATCGAAACAGGGGTGTATATGTGTTTTATCTTCAGGGTAGTTTTCTGTTTTAAATTATATACAAGATCATAGTTCTAAATGTTTTATTTTTATAGATACACTGTACAAAATATAAATTTGTCAATGCTTCAACTTCACCTCAATATTTTCTAACGCTTTCACCAAATTTCTATGTCGGAGAATATTTTCGAGTACCGTTCAAAGTTCATCAAGATTGTATGCCATTATTGTTTAAGCATCACGCAAGTGTAAAAATTGCTTGATCGAAAAATAGGAAAATTTAGGAAATTTTTTCCAAAGAAAGCAGAAAATACAAAGTATAATCAATCATAAATTGAAACCACATTGTCATGACGTCTTTAAAATCGCTAATTTTTCTAAAACTACAAAATTGTTCCAGCTCGTCAAAAGAAATTCCAGAAAAATAAATGCGATGTTCAAAAGGAAGAATTTTAGAAATAACCTTTGTGGATAAAGGTTGTAAGCAATTAAAAGCATCACTTGCTGATTAGAATTTGGACCGTTACATCTATCTTGCAAGGAGATTTTGAGGCCAAGATAATTTGTTGTAACTTCTATCTTTTATTGCAGAAATGAAATCTACCATAAATTTCAAGGCCCAGAGATGGTCAAATGTCTCAGGGTTTCAGAAATCAGTGATTAAAATTGTACATGTTAAAGATTGTACCTTACATACCAGAACTGTTGCAACATCCTGTATACGATAGTAACACACAAAGTATATGACACATCCTGTAAGTTGTGAATGAGTGTATCTAAGTGATAAATTCATTTATTAAACATGTTATAATTCAAATATGGTTGTAATTTATTTTGGAAACTGGTAGACTTCAAAACGCAATTAATAAATATATTCTGCATGTGATCTATAAAACCCGAAGTCAATAAAGTGTAGCTATAACTGTACCGACTGTGTAGACGATGCATTATATCCTATCCATACATAGGTTATGTTGTGTTAAGGTTTATGATTTTTATTCAATTATTTTGTACTCAGTGCCATGAGATTTGTACCGGAATCTAAAAAAAAACACATTTATTTATACACAAAAATGTATACAAATAAAAAATTGTGTTAGATGTTTCAGCTAAAATTGTGGCTGAATCTAATTTATGAAATAAAGTTACAAACAAAAGTTGTTTATTTTTAAGAAGAAACATTGATTGTTTTTAAATAATTCGTCTATCATTTACAGTTGTAATGACACATATTTTCATTGAATTTTCCCAATCACGCACGAACTAGAAATTACTTTTTAGCTCTGGAATCAACTCAATTTTTCGTGACTTCCACTTTAATGATAGACTAGCAACCACCAAAAATTTCAAAACAGGCCCGAAGAGTTATAAATTTGATTATAAATTACGTCCTAATAATTATTATACAATGTTTGCCATACATTACCATAGCAGCATGTTAGCTACAACACGGACAGGTCAGATAGCCAGTTACTACACTTTTTATGACATATTTATCCATAGTTTATCAACAATCCGAGTTCAAATTAAATTGATAATATAACGCGATTATGGAATTCGTAATAGCATCAAAATTTTGAGTAGGTCACATTTCTGTTTAACTTTCGCAGACCCGAAGAGTTTTAAATTTGATTATAAATTCCGTCCAAATAATTATTATACAATGTTTGCCATACATTAACATAGCAGCATCTTAGCTACAACACGGACAGGTCAGATAGCCAGTTACTACACTTTTATGACATATTTATCCACGGTACATCAACAATCCCAGTTCAAATTAAACTGATAACATTACGTGATTATTCTTAGCTACAACATTACGTGACTATGGATTTCGTAATAGCATCCAAACTTCTTGTAGATCACAGTTCTGTATAACTTTCGATCACCTAGTTAGTTGTTTCAAACCATTTATTGCAGCGTAGATATCGCTGCAATAGAAAGCTGCCAAGTTTATATACTGTAATAATATATTCACCTTACTTGTCGCATCTATCTAAATTCGAGTATGGAATAAAAATGTACAAATCAATACAGACACTGACTGCACTATGATTTGATTGAATAAGCATTGATAATTTAATCAATACACCCTAGCTAATTATTTATAAACGTTATAGAAATTAATAAAATACAATTTGTACGTACACAGCTTTTATTATCTATAGCTGCTGCTGCTATAGGTCTTCAACGACACTAACTGACTGACTGCTATGTTGAATATTGTGCACTTCACGAGTTAATGATGGATGAAAAAGGGTTGAAAATGTTTTGCATATATATATATTAACAACATTTAAACCTTTTACTTGCAATATACTATATTTTATGAATTAACATAATGGTTCATAAAAATGGGTAAAAACAGTTAACAAATGCTCAAAAATTTTGGAAGATATGAAGACTTTTTTTACACTAGATATTAGTCATACTAAAATTATTTGAATCCAGAAGAAGTTGCAAAGGCAGGAACAACAAAGAGATTCCGTTTTTCTCATTAAATGTATCTGAAAAATAGTTGGCGGTAGTTTCAATAGCAACTATAGTCTAAGTGCTATATTTCTAAGTTCGGCTCATGAGGTCCACACGACTTCCCAGTATTTGTTGTTTTTTTCCGTAAATTTTTGATGATGAGACATTTTAACAGATTTTTGCCAAATTGTTTCACTAAGTTCTCTCTTAACTTATAAATTAAGTATCCTGTTAGCTAAAAACTGTTACAACATTTTAACAATAATCCTAGATGTCAAATGGTTCCTAAAACGACGACTCCTGAAAAACGACTGTCCCCAAAAACCAGTCATTATTTTTGGGATACTTTTCAGACCACAACTGAGAATCATTCCACAGAATTTAGAACTAATTTTGCGCAATGTACATACATCTAGAACTTTATGTCCATGTTGATTAAAATTCCATAAGGAAGATTTGAACAAAATATCAGTTAACTATGATTTAGGTACAGTAGGCACATTACGATGGACCACTTCGTGAATATATATATATATATATATATATATATATATATATATATATATATATATATATATATATATATATATATAATATGTGTGTTGTTGTTAAATAAAGGTTTGAGTGAATATTCTATATAGTAAATTAAACTGTTTTAAATTAAGTTTAATACAATTTTATTAAATAAAATTGAATGACGAGAGATATACTCGTATGTATACTTGTTCAAATAACTATAACCAAATAGAGTTATATACGAGTTATAATTATTAATAGAAAAACAAATTACAGATTTTATATATATATATATATAGGGTGAGTCGGGAGAAACTCTTAATGTTAATAATTAATATTTATAATATTTAGAGCGTCCGTATCGTAGTTTTCCATTTTTACTTCAATCTCAAGAGAAAAATTTTATACCTCGCTGATAAAAATACACACACATAGCAAATCCAAATATATATTTTGTTGGGAATTATAAGCTCTGATTATAAGCTTCCATTGACCCAACCATTTCCAGTATTATGGAGGTCAAAGATTTAAGAACCTAAAAAATATCATTTTTCAACATCGTTGTGCAATTACTTTGTTTGTCAGAAAGTTTTTATTTATTTTGGATTGCAAACACCTGTATATTGGTACTGAACTGACTGATTGTATGCAACATAGAAAACAGAATAATTAGAATAACAAATTTTCATAATAATTATACGAAATTAAAATGATATTTTAATATTATTGAATTTAATTGGAGTTTGTCATGCTCATTAAAATAAATGTTTGTATTAGAGAATGAATGAGAATTAATGTTTGTATATCAAAAATGATGCAGGTTTTGAGCATTTTAGAATACAAAATTTTTAAGCTTTAAAATAGCATATGCAACCTAAGTTCTTTATCCAGTGTCCGTTAAAACTCTCATAAAAATCAAGAAATTATTCATGGACGGATCTTATACGAAATGGATCCATTAGATACTTTTTAACACAATATGTCTTTAACGAAATAAATCAATTTGTTGAGTTCTTTGTGAAGTATAAAACCATTAATAACTATTTTACAACATTTTGCCAAATGATTTTTGTCGAAAGACTTTTGAAATATTAAATTAAATGTAATTACTTCTTATAAAGCTGTCTGTCCCCTAAAAATTTTCCGGGTATTTATCATCACGAATAAAATAATAACTTTTATAAAGCTTTTAAGTCTGTGTAATACAATTTGTATTAAATACAATTACATGTGTTTGTTTCTTGCCTTCCCTTTTTTTATATTTAATGATGATTTAGATAATAATGTTATATAAATGTTTTTATTCTATTTTTTTAAACAAATTTATTAAATATTAATTGAATTTCGATAATAAAATAAATGAAATGTTTTTAAAACCTCTATATACAATAATGTAGTGCGCTTTCATGGCGGAAAGCTTACTACGGAAAGCATAGCAGTAGTTATTCGGTTCTTTCTAATTCACAGGTGCAGGGCATGACTTGGGAAATGGATTTCAAGATGGTACATTGCAAGATTCTACTACCCCTGAAACTTTTCAGTTTAGCTTATGCCAGATGTATCAACAAGTAATCAAAGGTAAACGGGCTTGATTACCGGACAGGCAGCCAAGGTTCGCTTCTACCTTGGGTAATTTTTTATGAAACAACAATTTTTTTTTTCGGCTGGTAGGTGGGAAATGTATTGATGCACAGAGTGTGGGACTCCTGAAAAGCAACTAATTACTTTTGGTTGAGTTTATAAGAATTTAAATTATCTTTTTTTCTCACCAGCCAACTAGCCGTTGTAAAGACGTTGTGTGTACTTGGAACTGGGAGGTTATGGGTTTGAATCCCGATATCGGGAGTGTGGCAATTATTTTAAAAAAATGGAGCGGTTAATTGACTAAACTGTCGGCGTATGGACCAGAACGAAGTAACCGGCTATGCTTGCGACGTTTTTCTGCAGTTTCCTTTACGAATTCCAGATGAGTATCAGCATAGTTTGTATCAAAGACGGCTGCAGCCGTTTGTAACAAATTCAGAATACTTTGGAAGATCAATAGTATGATCCTATTATTTTAAATTTATGCAAACTTTAACAAATCTGGTATAAATTTCATTATTTGTAAATGGAGGTTGTGTGAGGGTCTTTGCAAGATTTTTGTAAACCATTAAAATGTGACAATATAATATAAAACACATGAGTGTGACAATAATAAGAGCATAATATCTACCTCCTATAGCTGAAGTTTCAGCGATGACGCTTGTGATAATATGAGTGATGTTATAATTTAATAACGTACATGTTATTAGTTTTAACATACATTATGTATCTCATACGGACCTTGTCATATCGCATCAATTTCATTTATGTGTCTCTGAAATTTCCACACTTATAATATTCAAATGTATACTTTAAACATTATAAGTGTGGAAATTTACAATGCAAAATTTGATGAATAATGTTGTGCCGGTCTTTTGACGGTTCCTGAAATGGTATGAAGCATATAATTTATAATTCCAGGAAAATTACAATAGATTTATTGCTAAACAAAATTATTCCATTGAATAATTTGAATGTAGTAAAAAAAATTAATAACAAATAATATGTATTCATATTTTTTGTGTACATATTATTTTCTGAGGAAAATTCCATTTGACACATTTCCGTAGACTGACTTTTGTCCGTTTTGTAGCAGTATATGTGTATGTTATATATTTTAATTTATTACTTAATAGTAGTAGGTTTGTCGGGTAATTGGTAAGTATGAATTTCTAGTTCTTTTAAACCATCCACTGCGAACCCATTCTATCAAACTCTATCTTCTACCTTACCAGATTCGTAACTTTTGGGTCTGTATTCTTTATTGAATCTGCCTGTGCTTTTTACTAATGATCGGATAGAGCTTCACTTCCGTTGTTTTCCCGTTTTTAAGTCGTGCCGAAGTCTAGGTACCTCATTTTGAATGTCTAAGGACAATATACCAGAAGAGTTCGTCTTACGCCACGTGCAGTCCAGATATGTCACGCAGTACTCCATCTTCATGACTTAAAGCACTTCAAATGTTTTAAAATTAAACGTTTAAGATGTTTCCTTAAACAACATTTTAACGTTTGCTTGGTGACTACAAGCGTTACAAATAAAACGTTTGTATTATATATATATATATATATATATATATATATATATATATATATATATATATATATATATATATATATATATATATATATTATATATACTAATTGCCACAATTTTAAATTTTTTCTTTTTTTAAGAGTTTTCACTTTGGCTAGCGGTGTTAAAGAAACGAACAAACAAACTCATTTAATCTTTAACTTCGAACCACAACTGCTTCGTTTTATTCATATGACCCAATGTGTGTTAATGAACACTTAACTAAAAGTTAATATTTATTAAATATCTGTATGCAGTACACAGTATTCAACAATTATCTGTATTATGTAGTGTACAATTCAAGAACATACTTTGTTTGTCAGAAAGCATCAATCATTCTCATTCAATCTAGAAGGGTTGTCTACTCAATAGGTATAACATTTTATATATATAAATAATATTCCTTCAGTTTCATCTATATTTGTAACTACCCTATTTTTTAAATACAATTCGCTCGAATGCACTATGAACAACCCTTTAACACACTTCTCGTAAATTGTCGGCCGTGACTGATTTTCATCTAAACTGATGAATTGAATAAATATAAAGTGAATAGGAGTTCATTATTATTATTATTATTATTATGATTTAGTATTTTAAGGATCACCACTTTATTACCTATTTGCCATAAACAAGTGTTCTTGAGTTATGAGCCTCTCACACATATTTCAATTTTTATTTTCAATTTAATGTTGTGTTGTTGTGTCTGTATTGCAGTTTTCGAGAATATATTTTTGGATAGTAGCGTGCGTGAAAGGAATTTATACGCATATGTGCAAATAAATTTTAAGTATCCATTCATTGTACATTGATTAGTATTGTGAAATGTGTTAGAGTTAAAAGTTAATATTACTGCAGAAAATCACTTACACGAGTGTTCATTATAATTGTCAATAAAAAAGTTTGGTTTGAAACACTACTATGACCTCTATATACAGTTAAACTCTGTGAATTTGTTGGAATTGAAGAAAGGATTCCAATTAGATCAGAAATCTATCGATTAAAATATTATGAAAGACTGATTGAATCCAATCTTTTTTCCTAATAAATAATCTCAAAATAGTTTGTTGATAGTTACTGAAGTAACAATATATAGTTACCGAAATAACAAAGGGCATATGTAGTGTATTCGCAAAGAAATCAAAATAAGTTAATTGAAATTTAGTGCGAGTTCACTACAACTTCAACATATATCATAATGTTGGTAGATGAGAGTTGCCTAATGCGTACTTGTCACCTAAATCGTACCGGCTCATTTTTTTGGCAACCAATTAATATTTGCGACGTCTAGTGGTAAAAATGTAAAGCGCTTATGGATATTGGCTATATAGGATACAAATTTTGTTATCTCGATTAATTTCCGGCCAACCTGTAGAAGCCGGAATCTTTCAAGTAAATCGTACCGCAATTGAAACTCTTAAATCGTATGATTTAAGTAATCACACTGAAATTTTGTCTACACCTGAAGTCACTAAAAATTAAACTTACCATGTTTTCTTTTTGAATTTTTATATAAAAAATAAATAAATAATTAAAAATTATACTTTCAAAACAAAATTTATTACCAAATATGGTAATTACTACTTTGGAAAAACAGCATTACGATTTAGGATACAGGTGTTTTAAATCATGCTTGTACAATGTGTTCTAAAATTACCAAAATCACGCTTTTAATTTTATTTTATATGTAGAATATTTATTTAGAAGGTTTCTGCAAAGATCAAAGTATAATTGATAATGAAAATTTTATAGTAAAAATATATATTGTTTATTAGATTTATCAAAAACCCCTTTAGGGAAACTATCCTCTACATATCTATTGATGAATCAAAATTGATGTAATATTTTTAAATGTTATATGTTATTAAAAGAACATTAGTTTACTTTAGATTGACTGACTGGTTAGGTTAGCTCGCTTGATAAACTATACATTATTTATTAACTGTATAAATTTAATAAAATTATAATATAATCAACCAGAAAAAAAAATAACAAAATCATTTTTTACAAACAAATTAAGTTTAATGACAAGGTTTGATTCATTACAGAATTACATACTAACTAACAAAACTGTTCATTTCTGATATGATTGATGTAAATAAAATTATATCAAATATAATGTTTGTTAACAGTTCCCGTTGACTAATATTAATGACCCAAAAAATCAAACTAACTATAAACGAACGCAATATATTTATTTAAATAATATCATATATATGGTTATATCATTCTATATCTATGTATAGTAGGGGTGGTAAGGTGGTTGATAGGTATTTTATTTACTGTACAGGTGAATGGAAATATATGTTAATAGAATATTTATATTTGAAGTAACTAGAAATAAGGTACTCTCGTTTAATAAGGTCCAAGTCCTAATAAAGCTCAGATAAACTGTTATTGCAATAGGGAATATGCATGAAAATTTTTGTTCACTTGAATTGAAGCATGTTTACTTGACCAATATCAAGGTAAAGTTACTTTTTAAATAACTTTAAAAATGAGCGAGATATGAATGATTGAAATTCCCGATTAGACAAAGAGAGTGATAGCCCTCTTGATATGTTATGTGACGTCATATTACACTTTCACCATTTAAAGTATACGTAAAACTCCGTTTTTAGTATTTTTGCAAGAAAGAGACAGATAATAATTTTTCAAGCATATTCCCTATTGTTGTATTAACTCGAAATATCCAACATATAAGCAGAAACATCAATATAGAGAAAAATGTAACAACACTATTAGTCGAAGGCGTTTTCGGTTAGACCGCAAATCCGTGTTTATCAGTGATGTGTCAATAAGAAACCTCTTTTTATCAATATTTTGAAATTTTTCGGGAATAAAGTAGTGATTTCTTTTTTTTTTACTTTTGGATCTTAGTTTTTGAGCTTTCATCATTGGTAGTAAGGGGGATCCTATTGATTTTTTTCTTCATTTGTTTTTTAACGACATGTTTGCAATCGCTTGTTTTTGCCCGTAATAAGGCCCACTTGATTGTATCAAAGAAGGCCTTATTAAGTGTATTAAGTTTCACAGTTTATGTTAATAAATTTCAATAAACTTTCGTTTTAATGGCATGTTTTATAAATTAAAGGTTAGATAAAATAAAGTAAGTTTTTTATATTCTATGCAAACAAAAACGCCTTCTTAGTTTATTCAGCCAATTTAGTTTCTTATGTTAGCCACATTATTTAGCCACAAGACCCAGAGTGGTGTGTGATTAATAATAAAATAATGACTATAATGATAATTTTTTGTTTTAATGCAGTTTGTATTTTTAATAGATCTAACAAGGCCCAGCCTATTTTCGGGTGAATAAAATATTAATTTGACCGGAAATTTGACAATGTGTTTGAATGGGCCTTATTGAGGGAATCGATTCCGATTAACGCCCACAATCGACGTTTTGAAAAAAATCTTTTTTGGGCACACTTTCTCTGTACTGTCAAACTCCTGCTATGAGACTATCACATTTGGGTCAGCCTTTCCTTGACGTTCTTTCCGAGCTAAAATCAATAAACATCAATTCTTTTCCTGTTCTGTAACAGTTCCAAATAGTTCAAAGAGTTGGGGCTCCGAGAGACAATGGGTCACAATGGGTCTCATGGACTAAGTGTGTCCCACCCGGACAGCCAATACGACACCTAACCCTGTATATGGAGGTAAATAGACCACAATTATTTAAATATTTATATACTAAAACGTAAAAACACCTTCTCAATAAAAAATATAAAAGAAAAAACTTGGTAAGTAGGTGAATAAGAATCTATTGATATATGTATTTAATGAGATTAAATACACTGTTAAACGGCTGGTCGACAAAAATTTGTGTGTGTGTCTGTGTGTCTGTATTGTGTCGTGTTGGTATCGTTAGCTACCAAATCACCGTCTAGGGGGCAATAAATGATAAATTAATTTTATTGCTGGATAAACAGTTAAAGATTGTTATGTGTTGAATAAAGCACGCGATACACGGATGTTTAACCACCACCCTACTAATACTATTACTTCTACCAACACAGAAGCGACACACACACATATATACAATCGTACCCACACCCCTAATATTCTTTCTAATAAACAAATTCATTTCCATAATATAACCCGCAACATAAAACTATATTTTATTATCACGAAAATACGTTATATTGTTATTATAATGCTGAGTAGTCGTTATTTTTTACGTTTAGAAAATCAACATTTAAATATTCTATATGTTTAACCTCTATATGTACATAGTAGCTCTATGGACTTACTCTGTGCGCGAATGTGAAACATATCTTTGGTGAGGTTTGATCTAATATTTTGATACCCGTGTCGTGTGAATCCTTTGAAATATACTTTTGCCAACAATAAACGTACTTTTAGCCACGATCTAGATGCCAACTAGATACCGCTGAGTTGTGAATTGATATAGGTCAATGGGACCTGCAGTACGGCCCGGGGAGAAGCCTATGTATTTGCAATACTTCACTATAGATAGATAGATAGATAGATTGTAGAGGTTGCCCTGAACGGGCTATACTTCGGCCATAAAGTCCATTGTGATGCCTAAGGATGTGAGAATGTGAGTGAAGTGGAAGAAATTTGTGAGTTGACTAGGAATTAGCAGGATATGCGGCTGCAGCCGACTCTGATAGGAACTATGCCGATATTCATCTGGAGTTCGTGAAGGAAACTGCAGAAAACCTTCTCAAGCATAGCCGGTTACTTCGTTCTTGTCCATACGTCGACAGTTTAATCAATTAACCGCCCCTTTTTTTTCCCGACAAACTGCCGAAGTCGGGATTCGAACCCATAACCTCCCAGTTTCCAAGTTTGCATACTGCGAAGACATATCGCCTTAGACTGCTCGGCTACTTGGCTGGTGATACTTCATTATAATCGAATAATATTTATAGGCCAAAATGGCTATAAATCATGGCTACCTAATAACTATAGATTGTCTTCTTCATATTCAAGGGTGGCATTTTAGTTTGTATATAGAGGTCTTGTGGTGTGAACACGATATATGGAATTTTCTTTTCAGCGATAATTATGGAAATAATAAAATTTATAGTAACAAAAATTATATTAAAAAAATAGGTATGAAATTTTTTGTTGATAATTTTTATTGAGACATAAAATTGTTAAATAAATTTAAAATTGTTCGATAATTTAGTAGATGTGTAACGAAACCATCCCGTATAATTGAGTAGTGATTATCGTATTTCCGATATACTCAGTGGTTTTTTTAGTATATTAACGCCACTAAAGCGTACCCCCTACGGAATACTAAAATCTATATTCAAAGCTTAAAATAATTATAAAAATTTTAACTGAAAAAAAAACAAGCTAAACTCTAACAAGATTAGAACTCAAGTTGAGCTTTACTTTACATATGAATAATAATATGAATTTCAGTTCACTTTCAGTTGAGATAGTAGCTATTCAAATAATAAAACTTATACGGAAAAAAAAACCCCATGAATGTTAAATACTTTTAACCTAGTGCGTAAAAAAAACCATGAAATCACGTTTCAAGTTTTAGAGACAGGCGATGGTAAGATATTTACCAGTATTCTTCGCTTTTTTTCGAAAACAATCTAATCAAAGTAAATGAAAGTATTTAAAGAATGAAGTATCCAATTTTCTAGTCCAATCACCTAGTCACCTAGTCCAATTATTTGAGAATAAGTGACAATAAAATACGGAGCTTTTTAAAAGGTTGTACACTCCCGTTCGATGAAATTGAACCGACCGGAACCAAATCAGTCTCTCACAATTTTGATTATTCTTGTAGTAAATGTTTTTGTTTACATAAATTGTTTACATAAATAAAAAATATAAAACTTCCATTTCTTTTTTCACATTTACAAAAAATATTACTCATCTTTGTTTATAAATAAAGAATATACAGAGAGAGTTACAAAAGTGAGGAGTTTTATGAAATGTAAGAAAATTAACATTTCAGGTTGGTTCAATTTTATTGAACGGGAGGGTACATTCTTTTGCTGCAAAGTCGGAGGCCTTAAACAAAAAACAAATTTTTTCTATCTATTGCTAGATAAATCGCGCACCGGCTTCGCATAGATGGATAAATTTAAGTTGTCTTTTAAATAAATCTACCCGCTGCAAGTAAGAATATTTTCAGCTGCCATCTTTCATTAACTACGAGATAGAATGAATGTATACGTATTAATTGGATAGCATAGACATTGTATAGATTCATTAAAACAAACAAATTTATTAAGTATAAGGTTGCAACAATTTTCCGAACACCCAGTACAAAAACTATATTAAATTAAATGGTAGTTACTTATTAAAAAACGTATTGTTTAATTAAATACGATTATCGAACACATATATCTTGTTTGCATAATGTATACCCCCTATACACCCTTTTCTACACACTCACCCACTTAACTAGGCATTACTTGTACGATGGTGTGGTGGTGTTTTGTTGTAGGTAATATTATACATAGCTACCTACCTATCTACCTAATCAAAACCTATTTGATTACCCCCCTCCTTGTGCCGCACACCCACAAACGTGTAGGTACTAATAAAAGCATCGGAAACAATGGCCATCAAGCTTGAGACCATTCTACTGATAAAATAATTTCCAGTGTCGTGTTTAATAATCAATGGAAATTATAAGTCAAATCACGCGATCACCATAATATAAACCACTTTTTCTTTTTAAAATATCGTACATTCGATATCACATTCGAGTTGCACATTTTTAACTTAATTGGTGCAAATTGATTTTTTGGGAATAAATTAAATATAACTCCGAGTCGTAGTAAACACTGGGTATTAAAATGGTTTATATTTCTAAATGATTATCGCGGATGTCATGGTACCAATAACATATGCCATTGGATGGACATTCTTTACGAACGGTTTGAGGGTATGGTTATCTCGCGCGGCGGTCACGTGAACTGGCCACTGCGATCCCACTTTGATAGAAAAGTAAGAAGAGTAACGGAATTGAATCAGACAAATATAATATTAACAAGCGCTGCTGAATAATCATAATTTTATTACAATTTTTAATTTATTATTATTGGGTATTTATTTTAACCAACGCATCGTATTTTAACCAACACCATCGTTTTCGCCAGATCAAAATTCGCTTGAAAGAAATTTTATATGGAAATTGGAGGTGACAGTTTTTTTCCCAATTTTAGCGATTTTTTTAAGGGGTAAAAATTGAAAAAATGTGAAAAAAGTGATGAAAATTTTTGTTCTTGATTTTAATAATTTGCATTTTCCAGGGTAATTTTGACCTAAACAGTACGAAAATCAGGTTCATTTTAACCTTCTGCCAATACGTTTTAAAATATTCCCTTCTCCATTCATACAGTTTTGAATTTTAGTACTATGGGTCTGATATCTTGAAAACGGTTAATCGTATCACATTTTAACCAATGGCTAGTTCTAAGTTTATATCAAAATCGTGGGCACCAAAATTTTTTCAAATTTTAACGGTTTTTTTAAGGGGTACCCCTTGGAAGAAATGCGAAAAAAGTAAAAATAATTTTTGTTCTTGATTTTAATAATAATCCTTTTCTAGGGTAATTTTAACCCACACAGTAAGAAAATCTGGTTCATTTTAACGTTCGGCCAACACATTTCAAAATTTTTCCATGTCAGATCATACAGTTTTGAATTTAAGCACTATGTGTCCGATATCTTGAAAACCGTTAAACGTATCGTATTTGAACCAATGCCACCGTTTTCGTTAGGTTCAAATTAGCTTTAAATAAAGATTTTATCCAAATCGGGGACATAAAATTTTTCTCAAATTTTTCCGATTGATTTTATCCCCCGGAAAAAATGTGAAAAAATTTTTATTCTCGATAGTAATAATAATCATTTTCTAAGATAATTTTTATCCAAACGGCACGAAGTTTTTATCAAAATCATAAAAAAAGCACATAATTCTGAGGCTATATCACATAGTTCATAATATGTAAAATACAATTATAAAATAGTATATACAACCTACCTACCTACCTATCCATGTACATAGGTAGGACTTAGGTAGTAGGTACTAACTATATAGGTATATACACAACAGCAACGATATTTGTAACTAATTATTAAAAGAGCGATTATACACATACATTTGATTGTTTAAGTTTTATAATAAATTATGATTCAAAGGCCAATTTAATACAATTAACTATTAACTATGTTATTGTATTTATATAATTATTATTAACTATATTATAATACAGGATGGCACACGCACAAAATCGATCATCTATATGATTGAACAATTTATTTTACTTCTACAAGAAATGTTTTGTGATTGCTGAAAGCATGCGTTTATGTCTTAGGTCTCCTGTGCGTATAATACATTTAAAAAATTCTATAAAATCAATTACGTTAATAAAATTCTAAAAAATCGACTATAACGTTTATTCTTTATGTAATTGTTTTCAATCATGACCCAATTTTTAGCCTCCAAGAACACAGACTGCAGTTCGTTTTATCTATTGTCGTTTTTGAGTTAGTGTCCGGAGAAACAGGCGTATATTTGAAAATGGATTACCTACACCATTTTAAGAACCACAAAAAACTAATATTGTAAATATTTTCGAGCTTTAATTTGTGGTAATCCATATTCATGAATAAAACAGAGTATCTTGTAGCTTAACCACTATTTATTGAAACTTTAATTTAAAAAATTTCTATACAAATTTAATGCATTTTGACAAACATGGCCAACATCAGAAATACTTTAATTTTAATTTTAATTATTTAAATAAAATTTTTAATAAATAGTTAAGCTACAAGATACTTTGTTTTATTCATAAATAACATTGAGTTAACAAATTAATTTGACAGTTATAAGGGACAGTTGTTTAAAGCGACATTAGACGTAGATATTTAGATGCTAAAATAAAAATAAATAATTGCGAATAAGCGTAAAAAACATCAAGTTAAAAATCCAATGGAATTCATCCAGCAAAGAATATTTTCAAGCAATGATTATAGAAATTGAACAATTCGATAGAATTACTATTTGGCTATATAACTAATGAAAGTAGAATTTCGATTTTAATAGTACAACAACTGATTAAACTGGAAAAATGGAAATCAGACAAGCACAAGGTACTGACATTTCGAGTATTTTTTCGGCCAACATAAGACCTATATTGAGAAGATATCTCAGTCCAGTTGTAGAACACATATTTAGGATATTAACAAGTAATTAATGACAATTATAATAAACAATTATAATGCTTTATTTGATTTTTGTGAATCTTCCTGTATATGGAAGTATATACATAATATAACTATAAAGTATATAGAACCTATGTAGTATGTAGAAATAATTAACCCATTTATATTAGATATATATATATATATATATATATATATATATATATATATATATATATATATATATATATATATATATATATATATATACATAATAATTAACGTTAATATACATATTATATTTATTGTTTAGATTATTTCCTTTGTAAATGATTTAATAAAATTATTATAACATTGCGTATGTTAATTAAAATATATTAATCAACATTTAACTTTTCTTATTTAATTATAAACAGTATGATGTCGTACGGTTTTTTTTAATTACCATTGAAAAACCGAACGTTACCCGTGTGTGTTAGGTAGAAAACTGAATTAAGGACTCTCAATGGGATTGCCACAGTGAATAAAACACTAATACGAATGTATCAAATTTTGTGATAAATATCACGTTACCATAGAAAAATTTGTAATAATATTTATTATAATTATTAAAACATTAAAATTGCTTATAATTCTGTTCTGAGTTAAAGAGCATGTAAAAAATTGTAATAAAATGGATTTTTCTTACAAATTTACTTGAAACCCATGTTTTTTATTTTTCTAATATTAAGAAAGATCTTCAAGATTTTACATTTGTCCATTACTTTGGCTAATTAGATAGATCTATCGATCAGTTCGTTGGACATTTAAGGAAATTTTTAAATAAATAAAATAAAGGATATACATATTTCCCATAATTTATATTTTCTTAACAGTTTTTGTTTTGGGAACAACTATATAGTAGCTCAGTTAGATTTACAGAAAGTTTAGCAGTAATTTTCGTGTTATATGTATAATGAGTTTGGGAAACGATTATAGGACACAGTTAAATATGTCATTATATGAGTCAGAAATAAAGACAATCATAAACAAATAAAATATAATACAATTAATTACCAGCATGATTAAATACAACGATTAGGTTAATTCGAAATAATTTATTTATACAGGTAAGGTAGGTACCTGTTATATTTAAATGTAACGATTTTAAGTGAAATGTATGTATGTATGTGTAGGCCATAACTTATAGGTATATATGTATATGTTTATGTACGTAAGTGTGTGTTTTATTTCACATAGGATATATTTAACTTAGTTTTACTAACAACACACGAATTTGGGACATATTTATAATTAACTAAATATTTATGATTAACACAAAAAATACTGGAGCGTTTTTGATACTTTGTTTAAAATATAATGAATAAACTTAAAAACTGGTACTTTATCTCGCTACAAATAGAATTCGAAAATATTCGCCGTAATATAAATTTTGTGGACGTGTCGAGAAATATTTGAAGTCGTGGAAGCGGTGAGAATAATATATATTTGAAGTAGTGAAAAGTCTTATAATTTGTTAACGTTGTAATAGAAAATTCTAAAATTTATGTTTTAGATTATATTTATGCCAATTTTCATATTTTTGATATACTTCCATTTCTAGGAAGTTTTTCTTCGATTAAACAATGTTTAACTAAATATTTGGTCTTGTCCTTAAATGTCTTGATAGCTTAAATTGAATAAGAAATTTAATAAGTACCACCAAGTTTCTGGTATAAAACCGTCCCGGAAAATTTATTTTGCACACTTTAATTTTTAAACACGTCCAAAGAACCACGAGTTTTGCTTAAAGTTATATAAGATAGATATGGCCATAAAAGTACCGTTATTTTCTCAAAATTTCATAGTTTCCACCATTCCTACCATTAATACGCATCAATTAAGTTGCTCTAGATTGTGATTTCAAAGGATACCTTAAAAACTATTTTGATACTCAATATTTGGTGGGTGTCTATTTTGTGGCATATAATTTTGGCGTAAATTCGGTTTTTGCTGTACACAGAAACATACATATTATTAAAATGTTTGTGATATTGTAGTACCCTTTAAAACAATCATACCCACTGTGTGCTAGCTAGTGTGCACTATGTTAGCGAGCGACCAGTGCACTAACAGCGCACTGTGCACGCAAACAATAATTAATTTAATTATCTACCCCTAATATGTATATGGTGATCTGTCACTTTGATATGCTGTGTTTATGTGTGTGTGTATGTGTGTGTGTGTGTTGTGTTGTGACAGACAAATAACAAACATATTATATACAATTGTAGACAGACTGGCAGAATACTAATATAGAACCTACTAACTCAGAATTGAACAACATGCATGCGACTGAGAGACTATATTATTATAATATTATACACATGTACACGTGCCCGGTACCTACAGGACACCGTTCCTCTATTTACTACGAAACTATCATGTACAGAGGATTAGTAAGATATTGATGTGTGAAATTATCTCTTTATATATATGCTATGTGTTTAATTTCACCAGGACAATATCCCACGAACTAAGTAAGAGTGTGATGAATGTTTCTGGCAAAAGTTTTAAGTTTTCTAGAGGGACAAGTGACTGTAACCTTATGTTTGATCTTGATACCAATTTTCAAGGTCAAACCGATGTCAATTTTTTTGAATGGAAACCTCTATTTTTTATTGAAGATTTGTATTTTACGGGAAAAAATATTCATGTTTTGTATGTAGGACTTTTAAATTATTTAAATTAACTCTGGCGAACAATTTTTTTTCAAATAACCCATTTTAGGGCAACGATGTTCATAGATCGTTAAAACCTCCATGTGGTGCACATTGGATAACGCTTCGTGATTACTATACCGTTCCTATACTAAGCATTGTAAAGTAAACCAGTGAAACTTACAACTAACTGGCTTAATTGCCTAAATACCCGATACATATTGAGTTTATGAAAACAAATTTCAAACAAAAATTGTTTATTTTTATAAAATGAATATTTTTTGCCCTTAAATTGGTGTTCTATCTCTAACGGTTTCAAATATGAATATTTATCCTCGTGGCGCGGGGAGGCATGGTTTGCTTTTGCCCTTTCACGATCTTGATCTTTGTTTTTAGTTCTAAAACACACACACAAAATTTCAACTTGCTATCTTTTTTCGTCTTTCAGTTATCGTGTATACAGACGGACGCATGGACGTATCTACGGAAATGAACTAATTATTTCATTTTATTAACTTAAAAAAAAAATTTTCTGCAATCAATATTTTCAACAGTTATAAAATCGTAACTAAATTTTATACCCTGGTATAATTTATACACCGGGTATAAAAATATCAGACCGCCTGTTAAGCAAAATAAAATTTTTAGTCGAGACTTTAATGTAAAATTTTTAGGTCAATGCAAGTTTTTCCTAAAGATAAATATTTACTAAAATGGTCAATCGTATATTATTAACAAAACTAAATGTTTTTGAAGCAAACTGTGTATAAATAAAAACTATTTTGAAAGTATATCGAAACATTTTGCATTCAAAAGTGTCGTTTTGCAAAATCAAATACAACTAGATGACTATAACTCACTAGTGACATGATGCCATTGTTCAGTATATATACAAGTATGAATGTACACAGTATTACACTAAGACGAACTAGGCTGACGCTTCTCGGGACAAACAAATCATACCGAGGTGTTTGTTTAACGACAAACATTCTCAACCATTATTTAATGTTAATTCACTAAAATAATACAACCCTATATATACAACAATATATGGTTAAACATAAAAACCGTGCTTTAGCACAACGTCACCGTAGAAGCAAATGTGCCTAGTTTTTTTTTAAATTTTTTGTTAATACGTAATCTAAATTTATTTTTGAACGACGTAAGGCTACACAACTCACTAGGAATGATCTCTGCAGATTTTGGCATGAAGAGGAGGAAACCGGAATTCATATTTTGTGTAAATGCGAAAGTCTCAAAAGACACTATCATTGGAAATGGACAGGGTCTCCAGCTAGATGAAATCAATGAGGTGTTGTCGAGGAAAATCCAAATGTTTATCTTTTTGAAGGAAAGGAGCTACAATGGATCTAATTGGTCGCGGTTAAAAGCTACTTATTAGACTTGCTCCTAAATCCAAATCTAATGTAAGCTAGCTAGCTATAAGGGCAATATGTAAATCGCTACAACCTAGTAAAATTCTTTGTCTAACAGCTTTGTAAACGAATTTTCTTCATACAGATATCTTAATTTTAGTTCGATCGGATTTAGATTTTATATACTGTGTGCTTTCTGTATTAGAAAGCCCAAGTATGTGAATACGCAAATCAGGTCAATCGGAACAGGATACTTAGAGGGATGGAGAATCATAAAATTTCTTTATGATTTTCTAAAGTTTCTAATCTAATTTATGTAACTTTTTATGGATAAGTATTTCCACTTTCTAAACTAAGTCGGAAAATTTCATATTGATATGGGAATTTTTACGAGTGGTTCCTTCGTCTAACAGTACAGGAGTGTGGAATATTTGAATAGGAGTGAATTTTGAATGAAAAACCATTAAATTTGAATAGGAGTGAAATTTCTGACTGTAATTACAAAGGACCTTAGGATTTGGATTTGGAAATTTTGTTTTTCGACTAAAAGATGATAGTATTTGTAGTATTTTTGAACTCCATGATGATTTCATCTGTATTTACATAATTTCAATGAAATGTTAACTTTTTTATTTATTATATATATTATAAATAAAAAAGTTAACATTTCATTTTTATTTTGAACAAATTTAATGAGAAAACACACACAAAAAATTATATTCTAAATTGAATAATAAGCTAAAATAGAGAAAATAAAGCCAATGTCAGCCAGTCACTTTAATAAAACATTTGAAATAAATGATTTAAAGAAATCTTTTTACTGCATTGGTGTATTAGTAAATGTATGTATGTATACACACACATATATATATATACATGTACTTATATATATGTATGTATAAGAGAGACATCATGAATACAGTTGTAATCGGATTTTCTTATTAGGAAAAGTGTGCTTGTTATATAAAAGATTTTACATCAATTTGACAGATGACAAAAACTTTTATACACAAATTGTTTCTTTTTTTTTAAATATTATTTATATATAATAAGTATAAAAATTTTTATTTAAATTAATTATTTGAACGAATATAATATATAAATTATTAACTATTATATTTAACCAACATGCAAAAGGAGAAGGTTCTCAAATCGAAACTCAAAATTTTTTTTCTAAATGTACATTCTCTATAACTCGGCAAATGGTAAGGGAATCTTAAATTATTTGTGTACATGGGGCAGAAGTTGAATAAAATTTACAAAGCTATAAAAACAGGCTTTTATTGAAATATGCGCTAACAATGCAAAATCATTAAAAAAAGGAAAAATATAATAAACAGATTGACAACAAAATTAACTTTAATGGAAACAAAAGCATGGGGTGCTCTCTATTTACTCTTATAAAAGTAGAGCCATTTGGAAGATAAGAAGTGTAAGTAGAGAGAGCACCCCATGCTATTTTCAACATTAAAGTTATTTTGGTTGACAATCTCTTTACTCTATTTTCGATTTTCTATTTTAAATTTTTGTATTTTTTAGTTAGCATGCTTTTTTTAGTTTTTTTTAAACTCTAAATTTTATTTTTCGGTTTTTATTAGTCTTAAAACAAAATTATTTTTTGTGTTGTAGTTTCCATTCGTCATTATTATTCCTACGAGTAATGGAATGAATTAATTCAATTCTTACCAAAAAAAAGTATACATCCAAGATAGCATTGGAAATTTTTGCCAAATAATTATTTTTTTCTCAATTTTAACAGTTGGAAATGACATTTTATTAAAACTTGCTTGATGACATTTCTATAGAAACGTACCACATTTTGCAGCGATCAGACCTGGTGTATGGCAGTCATATCAACTTTTATTTCGTGAACAATTCTTTTGTATTCCCATCTATTCACATTCACATTACTAACTGTTTGTTATACAAAGTGAGTGTAGTAGAAGGAATTTTTGTGTATAGACTAGGAATTGATAGGATATGCTGCTGCAGCCCACTATGATAGGAACTATGCCGAGATTCATCTGGAGATCGTGAAGGAAACTGCAGAAAACCATCTCAAGCCTAGCCGGTTACTTCGTTCTTATCCATATGTCGACAGTTTAGTCAATTAAACGCTCCTTTTTTTTTTTGCTTAATAATTGACAAACTGCCGATGTCGGGATTTGAACCCATAACCTCCAAGTTTCCAAGTAGGTATACTACGCAGACATAACGCCTTAGACCACTCGGCCACTTGGACTGGTTGGAATCACTTAATTTAAAAAGTTTAAAAAATGTAATTACAGAAAAACAAAGATAATGAAAAGATAAAGAACGAGTTAAAATTTGTTGTTCATCTTAAAAAATGAAAAACAAAAAGGTGATTTTTAAAATTAGCCTGTTTTATACGAAACAAGGTAATGTAACCAAATAAGTTAATGCTTTGTTTAATTTTAAATTATAAACATCAAAGTATTTTATAATTTATTTTAATTTAATTTCAAAATAAAATGGCACTAGGCAAGAAGAAAGAAATACATTTTGTATATTAAAATGCTGTGTGTTTATCATTTTATTATTTATTTTGTGTCATTCATTTTCATCTTTCATGAAAAAGCGCAAGCAGTGAGGCGCGATCACGACATTTACGTTAACAATAACAACCAATATAGATCCAGTCATTTCAGTTAAAAATAATGGATTTTTTTTCTTCAGTTTTCACCCATTTCTGGACGTCATAAAAATCTAAAATTTTCTAGATGTATTAAGAACCGATGAAAAATTTAAATTTATTAATAGCCAAAATACTAATTTGCCAAAATACTTATAATAACGATTTATAGTGTGATATTATAGTTTATAGTTTCTATAGAAATGTCGTCAACAAAATTTTAATAAAAAAAATGACATTTCCAGGTTGTTAGAATTTAGAAGAAGAAAAAAACTGAATTGTGATGCCTAAGGATGTGAGGATGTGAATGGAGTTTAAGGAATTTTTATGTATAGACTAGGAATTGGTAGGATATGCGGCTGCAGCCGACTATGATAGGAACTATGCCGATATTCATCTGTAGTTCGTGAAGGAAACTGCAGAAAACCTTCTCAAGAATAGCCGGTTACTTCGTTCTTGTCCATACGCCGACTGTTTAGTCAACTAACCACCCTTTTTTTTCTTTCTTAATAATTGACAAACCCATATCGGGATTCGAACCCATAACCTCCCAGTTTCCTATTACTTGGGCTGGAAAAAATAGTATTGATAGTGATGAATCAAAATCTTTGAATGACTGGTCTACATTCGATTCGCCCCCGTACGATTAAAGTGAGTGAAAGAAGAAAAACGAATAGGTAGGTAATCAGAGAACTAATCATTTTATATTGTTTTTCACTCAAAAAAAAAAATAAAAAAGTATAACATTCATAAATATCAAATAAAATTGTTAAGGTGCAGAATATGAGAATGGATTGAGTGAGATTAAAGAGAGGAGAGAAGACGATAGAGACCAAACCAGGGAAGAGGAAAGGTTGAAACAACGTTGGTAAAACGACAAAAGAGTTTTAAAATAAAATATAATATTACCTCAAGCACAAACAGTTCAATTTACTTGAAGCCAACTGAAAAATTCATATAAATTGAATAACTTTATGTGTATGGAGAGTGTATTATATATATATATATATATATATATATATATATATATATATATATATATATATATATATATATATATATATATATATATATATATATATATATATACAGGGAACACATGGAAAGGGATGCCTGATGCCTAATGCCTGGATGATGATGATGTTTGAAAAATGGTTATGGTTAAATAAAGTGAATAAATATTGTAAATATATATGATAAAACGGGATGTATATATCATATATTCACATATTTTAGGGATATGTTACTTTGAAATATATTTTTGTGTGTAATAATAGGTTGCTTAAATTGTTACAGGTTAGGGAATAAACCGCACTATAAACAGCACAATCTAGTCTTATCTGTCGAATTATCTTATCTTTCTTCAGCCAAATGAAATCAATTTGGTGTCGCCAAGGTATATACTAAGGTTTATTAAGACTATAGGACTCCTGGGATATCTTTGAAGGAAAGAAGGAACAATAGATCAAATTGGTCTATTGTCAATCAAATCTATTCTTCCTGTAGAACATCAGGCTAAAGTGATCGAATCATAGTCACAGTAGATGGCAATACAGTTAGGCCACCTTAACCGCGATATTTTGGTATAGATTTATCCTTGTGGCGCAGAACAAGTGGCGGATCAAGCAAGAAGGTTTAATTTTGATACGAAAGTTCTCATTTTCGATCATCGGTCAAGTAAGTCATGTTAAATTGTTCAAAACTTCGTGTAAGTTCGCTTACTTTCTAAGGAATTTCTTGAACCAAGTAAATACGTTTTTTTCAAAATAATATACGAAAGAAATCCTTGTTTTCATTCCAGAATTTGTTTCCAAAGTATCTTTCAGTTAACAAATTTTTGACCAAGTAAACCAAATAAACATATTTACTGGGTTCAAGAAATTCCTTCTATTACTGTAAGGACCTTTCTACTAAGTGCATTGATATATTGGTGAATTTTTTAGTAATACATTGCGCTATAAGAGTTACTATTACTTCACTATTGAAATTGTGAATTTCATTTCCATCTAGCAAAGTCATCATAAGTCGTATGGAATTCGAACCGTTGATGAAACGGTATCGGTGTGCACTTATCACAATGATTCTAGACGTTCCCTTGTACAATGTAACACTATTTATTCACCCTTTTCATCGTTATACACTACTTTATAAGATGAAAAAAATGTATATATATATATATATATTTATATATATTATTGTGTAAATATATATATATAAGGAAATAGGTTTTTCAAAAATATTTCTGATATATAAGTTTGTTATTTATTTATTTGTATCATATAATCGTATTATCAAATAAGTTTCTATTAAAAAAACATTTTTAAAAACAAGCTTTTTATAGTATTACTAATTTTCTACAACTTTACTCCTTATGAGTATTTCGATTTTTTCAATATTAAGAGAGATATACCAAATTTTAAGTTTCCCCTGCCTGTATACCCCCTTTTGCTCTTGTCGCTTCTTGTCATGTTTACCATACAAATTCATTGTCATCGGAAGTGAACCAACATGTAAAAATTCAACTCCGTAGGATAAGAGGAAGTGGTTTTAATTCAGTTTGCAAGATTTTACCCGACCATACATATATACATACATTGCAAGTTAAATAAAACGAAGACAGAAACATTATAGATATTATTTTGTATCAATAGCTGTAAAAAAGAGTTTAAAAAAATAAAAAACCCTGCTTTTATTGAAATATGAACTAAAAAAAGGAAAAATAATTTATAATAGAAATAGAATCAAAACATTGACAATAAAATGATAACTGTAATGTAAATTAAAGCATGGGGTGCTCTCTATTTACTCTTGCAAAAGTAGAGCCATTATGAAGACGTAAGTAGAGAGCACCCCATTCTTTTGTTTTCATTACAGTTAATTTTATTGTTACACTTTAATTCTATTCTACATTAAATTATTTTAGTATTTTTAAGTTCATATTTCAATAAAACCATTTTTATTTAGTTTTTTTTAAACTTTATTAACATTATCTAAAAATATATAACAAATGTTGATGACTATATAGAAGTAACGTGATGATTTTTGAAGTACCATGAAGGTTTTTTTGTTGTTACTTTTTTTTTTATTTACTCGGATACAATTTCATATTATATATAAATTATAATATATTTTTATCAAAATAAATATAATTTTATATATTTGATATTATAAACAATAATCATAAATAGTTCAAATAATAATAATAGTATCTATCAACTATACTAACGTTCTATAATAGTAGTCTTGTTGAGGTTTGGAAAAGAATTGACTGACTAAACTCTATACTCATGGATGTTTAGTTTAGTTCATTTTTTATTTTTAGGTAAAAATCAAGAAAATTTTTATGCACACGCCATTCTTATTTTATTTGTATATTTTTATTTTAGTTGAATAAATTTTTTTATAATTCAATGAAATAGTTTATTTAATATGATTAAACGAACATTGTTGTATTTTATATACAGTTGATATTTTATTTGGGAGGAGATTATTTGTAGATTGAATCTGGTTTATTACACAGTAAACTGTTGTATATTTTGTATTGTGTTACAGTGAAACGTTTTTATAGTAAACTAATGAAAATATTAATGTCAACAAATAAACATAGGAGCTAACAACATTGTCGTAAATAGTGCAAGGGGAACCTCAGCTTTGTCTTAAGCAGTAATACCTACAAAATTAAAGAAGCATCATTTTAATACTTACTTTCGGCAAAATTCGAAACACGTCTGTCCCTAGCTTTAAAGTGAATAAATAAAATATCTATTAATAGTTTAAAAATAAAATGTTATGGTGCACGTTCGATTGAGTCAGGGTTTACTCATACTTTTGACACCATATTGAGGGTCATCCTTCTGAATTAATCTTCTTTTTATATCAAATCGATCCATGTATACGATAAGTTTGGTCGCAATCTTCATGAATGATTACTAGACCAACGACTTCATGTCAATGTATTATCAATCTCACTATCTTAATGTCAATGTATTATTAATATGTTTATTTACTATATACATATTTTTTAATTGTTTTTTTTGTAAACTAGTGTCTATTTGTCCATTGTTAGTATGGTTGGTTGCCGTTCGGTTATATTATACCAACGGAAGTGATTAGCATTAAACTAAATTTGTCAATTCAGTAGTATGTCTGATCATTGATAACATTTTTTTGGTATCAAATACTTGTTATGAAAAACAAGGCTTATTTTTGTGTTGGGAGTTAAACATAAATGTTTTCATCTTATCTTTTTTTCATTTTTAACAACTCGTTGTGCTTGAAACAGTTTCCACTGTGACGTATAAAAAGTTATTTTTGTTGTTGAATGTATTTAATGTTTATATGACGACTTGATCATAAATCTGGTATATAATTTAGTTGACATTTTGATGTGAATTCAGAATAAGTGAACATAAAAAGCTCATATGTGGTCACGAACATACACCAAACTTATACTATACGATCATATACGGTACGTAACTCAAGCTGTATACAGTATGTTCCAATAAAAAACTAATTCAGATACATATTGGTTTGATAGTAAATGTTCTAAGAAAAAAATTGTATGAAATTTGGTGTCGTTTGTTTCAAAAAATGTCTCCAATGACTGAATCAACAATCCCGTTCGTCTGATGTCTAGCGTACTGTTGAAACACCATATGAATAGGTTGCATTAAATCGATGTAGGTACTGTCGATAAAAATTTTCTTTCAACCCGGTCCAACTTATTTGAAAAAGTGAAAAAGTTGTTGAAATATCTGTCGTTGTTTGAAAATAATCGATTGAGAATTTAAACAATTCGATCGTTACTGAGATGGGCACTAGTTCTTCCCATTACAAGTGCGTAATATACTTGATACATCCTGTATAAAATAGTGATCAGTATGTATCAACAAAGTATGTAAATATCATAAATCGATTGTATATTTCATACAATTTTTTTATAATTTAGGTTTCATAATTTATAAATATCAAATAAATATTATTATTGAAACAGTCAAACATATAAAATTTAGTTTGAACGCACCATTCAACCTCTATATATAAACTGTGGTGTGTTTAAAGGCCTAAGTACTCAGCAACAAAATTTTAGATATATTCTAATTATATATTTAGACTGAATTAACGTAAGAAATTTCAAAAAATTTTGTATTTTCTATTATGGCCCGATATCTTCGATTTGAAGCAAAATTTGAATGCTAATCTTTTGAAATCCTGCAGAAATTCTGTATACAAGTTTGACGAAAGACCAACTTCGGCGATTTCCCATGTAACAAATAGCATCCAGTTGCTTGTTGCATATTTTTTCTTTATTGTTAATGGAGATTTTTCTGTTTGTTTATTATTTCGATATTTTCTCAGTCAGGATTCAAATTAAGGTGAAGCATTGACTTCATTTGATAAAGATTTTCAACAAAATCTTGGTTAGCTCTGGGAAAAAAATGTTCGGTGAATCTTTGAGAGGTAGCAGTCCTAGGCGGCACAAACGCCTGAACACACTCGTCCTAAAAGAGTATTTGAACATATCGAGATCGAACACATAACGTCTATATACATACTTCGTTGTGGTCTGTATATGGAGGTAAAAAAATTATTAAATTATGTACAAAAATACAATGATTTGTTTGAAGTAGTCGTGTTAATAATATTTTATTAGATTTACATGCATTGGAAAATAACTTCACAAATAGTTCTAATAAATTTTTACTTCATTTAAATAAACGTTTTTTTTTTCGATTATGTATCTTTTAGTGTATCAAAATATTTATATATTGGTACTCGGCGTATAAGATACATTCAAGACTATTTTGTCGTAAAGTCGACAGTCTGAAATAGAGGTCTACAGTTGCAAAACCTCCATAGGAAAATGTTGGGAATAGTTATAAGGAGGGAAAAACCAAAACTTTTTGAAACCAATCAATCCTTTTTTTCAGAACGTCAATAGTTTTGCCACAATTGCAGCTCAAACATGAAGAGCTAAGCTTGAACAAACGGCATTTGAATACACATACATGTACAGTACCTTGATATATGAAACATGTTTTTTTTTCTCACTAGTACAAATTAGCTCACTAATTTGTTGAGACAATCACAAATCTAGCAACGAGGAACCTAATCTTTTTTCAGATTGATGTTGCCAATTTTTGTACTTAATATTTGTTTAATAGAAACAATTAATCTGTTTTCTTTTGGAACGAAGTTCCTTAACGCACCTAGGTGTGACTAGGACTGAAGGAATCGTCATGTAACAAATGTGGTATTCTGTGTGTGTATTAGTGTGTTTAGTAGTGTGTCAAGTATGCTGCATGTATAATAATAGGTCATTTCCTCAGAAACTATACTTCCAGAAAATAACTAAAAACATATTTTATTAAAATTTTGTTTAAATTTTGAAATGTCAATTTTGATTGTCATTTCCATAGAAACTATAAACTATACTAGCACACTATAAATCATTCTATATCGTTGTATTTCGACTATTTTTAAGAAGTTTCACTTCGATCACGTGAATTATAAATGTTTATAAAATTTATTCCGACTTACATTCGGAGTTGAAGAAAAAGCGTAAAGAACTTTGTTCCTGATGGGGGTCCCCCGTCCACACCCACTTTTTTTTATTTCATAAACAGTAACGTTTTAAATGAGGTCGCAGACTAAGAATTATGAACATGTTACGAAATAGAAGACAATCTTTCTAAACTATTAAAATAGATGATATATTAATTATAGTTGACTTAGATTCAAATTAAAATATCAAGGATATTGATTTAAAATAACATGCTTTCAAATCCTACCAAATAAACACGAAATATCGTCATCAAATTCTTTCTGAAAAATTCAATTTACGAAAAATTGCAAAGAAATACAATAAATCATCCAAATTTATTAGTAGACACAAATAAGACTGTTTGACGGAAAACTTTTAAAAGATATCTTTTAAATCGTACCTATAATTCTCATTAGATGCGCGAATACATTAAAGGTAAATGAATTAATTTTTTTAAATTTTTACCCCGGTCTCCCCCAAAATCACTATAATTAAGAATATAACACTTTGGTTGACATGGATGTTTTAGTTGACATTGTAATAATGAATTTATGTTATCCAAAAATTGGATAACCTAAATCTAAAGAAATAACAAAAATTGGAGACAATTGTCTGTCTTGTCCCCGATTTTGATATGAACATCGTTTTAAGCTAATTGGGACCTAGCGAAAACGATGGTGTTAGTTAAAATACGATACAATTAACGGTTTTCAAGATATCAGATCCATAGTGCTAAAATTCAAAACTGTATCAATAGAGACGGGAAAATTTTGAAATGTGTTGGTCTGACGTTAAAATGAACCTGATTTTCGTACTGTTTTTGCTAAAATTACCTTAAAAAATGATTATTATTAAAATCAACAACACAAATTTTCTTCACTTATTTCATATTTTTGCCAAGGCGTATCCCTTAAAAAAATTGCAAAAATTGGAGACAAATTTTGTATCTCCGATTTTGATAAAAACTTCGTTTTAAGCTAATTTTAACCTAACGAAAACGATGGTGTTGGTTAAAATACGATACGATTCACGGTTTTCAAAATATCAGACCCATAGTGCTAAAATTCAAAACTATATCAATTGAAACGGGAAAATTTTGAAATGTGTTGGTCAGACATTAAAATGAACCAGATTTTCGTATTGCTTTACCAAAATTACCTTAGAAAATGATTATTATTAAAATCAACAACAAAAATTTTCTTCACTTTTTTCACATTTTTTCCCAAGGGTACCCCTTAAAGAAATTGCAAAAATTGGAGAAAAATTTTTTATCTTCGATTTTGATAAAAACTTAGTTTTAAGCTAATTTGGACCTAGCAAAAACGATGGTGTTGGTTAAATTACGATACGGCTAACGGTTTTCAAGATATCTGACGCATAGTACTAAAATTCAAAACTGTATAAAATAATTTTTTCCACCTAATTTACAGTGACTAATAAAAATAATTTAAAATATTGATAAATAAAACAAAGAAAGAGTGTAATACTTTTATTGTAAATAAAATTTATGTTAAAATTAGATGAAAAATGTCTATAAATGAAAATTAAATTAAAATATAAACAAATTATGAATAATAAAAAATTGTTACAACAACGAAATTAAACAATTTACCATAATAAGAATTTATTTATTATACGGAAATATTTATTATATTCATTTGAAAATATTTACTTAATAGAATGACGTTCTAAGTATACGATTCGAGCAAACGATTCGGTCGGTATGCTCTATGTTCTAAAAGCTACATAATTTTATTGCTACAATTCACGGCATTTTCTCAAATACTTATTATAAATATTTTTTTGTTTCGTTATAATTTATTCTAATTTCTACAAATTGGTATTCAATTGTATTTATTTATTTTTTTTTTTTTTTTTGTTATTTTCAATCAACAATAACGAATAATTTGTTTAAAATTATGATGTAGTCGAGTTTTATATGTATTTATATGGATTTGAAATTAGGTTAGTGGTGCATATTGATTTGTATGAGAATATGGAGCCAATTTTTTTATTTTTATCAGCAGATAAATCAGAACTATTGCGATATAAATGAAATTTTTTTTTAAGGAAACAATCGTTCTTTCTTAAAAAAATCTAGCCATTTACATCGATTTCGAGCCATTTCCCTCTCCTCCCGAGTAGACCTTAGAGAGTATCCTTACTACGAAGTGCCTAAAGCTACCATTTATCTAGAATATATACAGCCCTTTGTATATCTGATCTATACAAACCTTACCCACTTCTGGAGATGTTAGAAGGGTGCGAATTTACACATTCGACACGCATTGACTTCAAACTGACGGGAAAATCGGTAAACTTTAATTGTCCCTACGCAACACCCGCGAAAATAGGATAACCCTCAAAAATATCTTCTTTATGGGACCTATTAGAAAACTTTAATTCTAGATAGGATAGGTTTCCTTCCTATGCGGCGCGAGAATGCCGAATTAAATTTTTGAGAAATCGTCTCGTCATTGCAATCGCAATAGATTATTTTCTGCGAAAGAAAAATCGGTCTGATTGCAAGCGACCGTTTTTGTTCAGAATTGTAATGCGCTATAATGACTTGAAACATGAAAAGGTTCTTAAAACTTCCTCATTATTCATCCCAGACATATAAGATAAGTCCGATTTTCGAAAATTACCCAGATCGCCTTTGCAAATAACACAAGAATATCGAATACCTTAAGTCAATGCCAATCGCAGTCAAATTAAAACACCTAGAACGCGCATTTCTCACTTAAGAAAATTGAGCCATTGCGATTACGTGGACGAAACGATTTCATAATAATTTAATGTCATTAATCCTGCCTAGATGTTTAATGAAATATTGAATTTTGCTCTTAAAATTAGACAAATTAAAAAATATATCGTCAGAAGTAACGGAATATCAATTTTATCAGAAATCTTTACCAGACCATATTTTCTGCATCTCAAATATTTTGATAGATATACTTTGATTTGATAATTGAGCTTATTTTGGTTGGTCCTACATGAAAAATTTCATGGATAGGTCTTTTATAGGTAAAAAAATTTTATGTCTGAAACGATTTAAATTTTCGAATTAGTTAAATTGAAAATAAATACATTTTATATGTTTAACATAAAATTTTGTATGTTAAACATAAATTTTTTTTTTACCAAATGTAAAAATTTCTTTTATCGAATAATCTTTTCACATAAATATTTTCACTCATCAATTTAATATTTTTCCAACGAAAAGATATTTTTTCATTATATATAAACTCAACATTTTTATATATAAATATAGAAAAACCAGATAAATGTGTTTGTACTTGCATTGAATCGTTGAAAATTTACCGAGAGAATAACGAAGTGAAAATAAAATATATATATATATATATATATATATATATATATATATATATATATATTTGTAAAAATGTATATATAAATAAAATATATCACAGAACGTGTTTAAATATAAAAATTTTGAATTTATATATAATATACAGTTCAATATAAATTCAAATTTGATGTGGAACTGTATTTGTGTAAAATTTTTTGATACGCTCTTCATCAATTTTGTTATAAAATATTTGAGCCAAGTCACTAAAGGAGGATCGAAACACGGGGGTTTGTGTTGCAAAAGATGGTGTAGTTCTTTTTATTGATGTGAAATGTTTGTTGTTAGACCGTTTGTTAGCGTCTATTATCTGAAATTTCCTCGCCACGTGATAAACAAGTTGTTCATAGGTGATACTACATAAAAAAAATCAGTTCTAAAAATATGCTCATAGATGGCGTCACATATACAGGTTCAAAAACTCATTCATAGATGGCAATGTATATTTTCTATACAAAATAGTTAATAATAATAATAAAAGTTTAAGCAACTGATTGAACGAATTGAGCCGTCTCAATTTTTAAGAAATTATTTAATTTTTAATTATTTTGGTATAAAGCTTCAAACATATGTTGTTTGTTTTTTTGAGTGGTTCATGTAGGTATTTTGTGTAGGTAAAGATTTTACCTGGGGATTTACCTCGATAGGTTACCAGCTAAATTCCAAATCCCCCTCAAGTTTTCCAATCTATAATCGTCTTGAAATATCCCAGCTATTGGAATATTATTGCCGTTAAAAGTATAATGGAAAAATCTTCTTTGAATATTTTTGATTTAGTGTAAACTTGGTTAACAATAAAGATAGCGTTAATATAAATGGGGGGTAATATCGCTTACAATTTGTATGTATAAAAGTAAACAGAAATAATAAACAAAAAAGAATTGAAAACAAAAAGAAATTAAATTATAATATTATATATATAAATACGATTTACTAACCTGAACACGAACTTCCGGTAAATTGACTTTCATTGCTAATTCCTCTCTACTATAAACATCCGGATAATGTGACTTTTCGAATGCGCGCTCCAACTCATGTAATTGATACGTTGTGAATGTGGTACGATTACGGCGATGCTTCTTCTTACAATCACCAGAACCACCACCGCCAGACCCTTCAAGGCTACCAGAACTGCCAGGTGCTGCACCCGATTCAGCCGATTCATCTTCGCTGCCACTCTTGTCGTGTAAGTCTTGCCGATGTATTGAATATCGCAGATCTGTGATGCCGTCATTTGAATTGCAACTACCTTCACCTAAAACATAAAAGTACAAAAAACAGTTTCGGTAAATTTGTTTGTATTTAATTTTGAATGAAAAGGCGGTTTGTTTTGAAATGTTGTGAATGCGGTGTTTTTTGTTTTAAGGCATTTTATTTGTTTTAAGCCATTTTACAGATTTGTTTTTGTATGGATAAAAGAGTGGCGAATCGGGTATAATTTATAAAGGTATAGTTTTACAACAGACAGCAATTAATATCGTTGAGACGGAGGAACATTACCGCTAACGACTTTATTGTACATTTCATTACTTTTTGCTCCTTTTTATATGTACGATTAAATATACGAAATTAAATATATTATAATTTACGTTCTAAGTTTGTTACGGTTGGCAATATTGATCGTAGATAATAACTTTCGGGGTGCTTGTTCTAATTACCATATTCCCGGAGATCCCCACCTATCCGGCTGTCAACATGATAACAAAAGAAAAAGAAAAAATTCGTTACGCAGGAGCTGCTTCAAATTTCCTTAGAGTACATAAATCACTTTCTAGTGGTCACAATTTTACTCTGATTAGAATGAAATGTCATATCTGATATAATTTTAGTATTTGCAAGGCCAATTTTATTAATAAATGACATACGTCAAGGGGAAAGGGGTGCATAAAGAACGAAGAAAACACAAAATATAAAATATCTCTCTTAATATTAGAACAATCGAAAAATGCGTTAGGAATAAAGTTGTAGAAAATCATATTTGCTACAATTCATTACCTTATCATTTTTACTCAAACTCTAATGTGTACAGAGATATTATGGAATTTAATTTTCGATCTTAAACCGTCAATATTTCTGTAAATATTAGTGTAACAGAAAAAATGATAAGAAACAAAATTATAGTAAAACTTAATACCTACAATTTTCGAATATTAAGGGAGATATATCAAATTTTGTGTTTCTCCCTCCCTTTAAACCCCCTTTCTCCTTGTCCTATTTTACCCATTAACAAACTTTCAAAATTTGAATACCAAAAGTGCCACAAATACCAAATTTTATTCCAATTAGATTAAAATTGTGACCGCTAGAAAAAAATTAATTAAATTTTATTGTCATAAATTATGACCGAATTTATTTCCAAGAATTCATATGACTCGATTGTATTAAGCAGTTTTCAAAATGAAAGATTTAAAAATAGTCTTATTTTAATGAACAGAACCATTTGAAATGAAGAATGATAAATAAATTTATGTATTCGAGATAAAAAGTATTTAGTAAGAAGTGAAGTTTTAACAATTTTAATGTTTGATTATTATATGGAATGTAGACATTATTTAATATAACTATTGTTTTGAAAACTTTTAACCCTGTTCAAAGTGACAGACAGGGTGTCCCTCCTCATATTTCTTTAACATAATTTTTGAATTTTATTTTAGTTACAGAAAACATTCAGTTTTTCATAAGAATCCCAGCACTTCAGAGAAATCCTCTCAATCATTAAACTTCTTTCCTTCATTAATCCCAACTGAACAAGACAAGACAAAAAGTTACGCGGTCTTCAGAGGTCAGGTGATAGCCAGTTTCAAGATACAATAAATTTTGACAGTAGAAGAGACTTGAACCCTCGACTCTTGGAATAAAATATGGAATAAAATTGATTCTAAATTAATTGAAATCTGATTTTTGATAGTAGGAAAATTCGTTTTGTATAGGATTCGATCCAACTTCTTGAAAGCAACAAGACACCCAATACTATAATTACGAAAGTAGTTGTATACTTTTACTTGCTTACGATTAAATACTAAGAGTTAAGTGATAGTATAGTATATATTATAGCAAGTAATAATAGTCTAGTAGTTGAACATATAAACATAACAATAACACACAATGATTTGGTATTTAGATAATCATTATTATTATTATTATGATTATTATTATTATTATTATATATTTACTTAATTTGAAACAAAGTAAAACATTTTCATTTAATCATCTTGTCATAATTAGATTTTCTTGTTTTCTATGTGGGTACTAAACTAAACATATAATATGTGGAATGAAAACTTTTTTATTATCAAAAACTATTTAATTATATCAAGTTTTTTTTTTTTTAAACTATAACTAACTATCTAACTATGTGTGTATTATTTATAGTTTTGTTGTTATATTATTATACCCAGTATATGAAAATATACAAGGTATATTAAGTTTAGTCCCGACTTTGTAACGGTTGAAAATATTAATCCTTGACTTCATAAAACGGCCCAATTCGACCATTTCCGCATGTCAGTCCATCTATCCTTCGGTCCGTACCCGATAACTCAAGAATGAAAAGAGATAACGACCTGAAATTTTATGTGTGAGTTCTAGAGCAAAAAAATAAGGTCAAGCTCGTTAATGGACAAAATCGGAACGTGTTTGTCACCCACCAGAGGGGTAAATATACATCTTTGAAACCGTAAGAGATAGAACAATTAACAAAAAATATTCTTTTAAAAACAAAACAACTTTTGTTTGAAAAATTTTTATTGTTGTCTCATAATTTGTGCTCAAAAGTTACTCGAAAAGCGAAAAATATGCCCATCTTTAAATCATAAGAGATTTTTTTTTAATTGTGGGACAATTCAAAAATTGTTTACACTTCAGACATTGATGTACAACTCTGTATATACTGGGTATTCAAACAATTAACTCAGTTAGTTATTACATTACTTGTTTTATTTTAGTTTTAGTAGGGTCATGTAATTTATAGGTAATTAGACGGTTTTTGTTTTTATTTTATTGAATTAATGATTTCATAGTTAGGTATGGTGGTTTCACCCCTTAAGTATTTAAAATAGTTTTATGTTTACTATAAACAAACAGTTATCGAAACGAACACAATATTTATACGCTTGGTCACTTTTACCATTGGATAATCTGAGGTTGTCTAATAATATGAATTTAATTCTGTAGTAGTGTATGAAAATGCTTTCTGTATACATTGCTTCTGTTTTCAAGAGTTATTGCGGATGTTTGAGCTAGAACTATGGCAAAACTATTCAGTATATGAATAATATATTAACTTTTTTTTTACTTTAATTTAATAATTATGATAAATTTTCCTCGAGTAACGACTCATTTGATAGCAAAAATATAAACAATAGTTGCGGCATGTTACACATTACTTAGGGAAAATCTACGAAAACAACCCTTAATTCATGCAAGTTTTATTTCGCGTTCTCGCATATATACAGCTACTTTAAATAACCCTACAATTCCATCCCATGCGGCGGCAAGTTACAACCATGGCTTTTCATCTATATATATATATATATATATATATATATATATATATATATATATATATATATATATATATATATATATATATATATATATATATATATATGTATAATAGGGAATATGCATGAACATTTTTTTTTCACTTGAATTGAAGCATGTTTACTTGACAAATATCAAGGTAAAATTACTTTTTAAATAACTTTAAAAATAAGCGAGATATGAATGATTGAAATTATCGATTAGACAAAGAGGGTGATAGCCCTCTTGATATGTTATGTGACGTCATATTACACTTTCACCATTTAAAATACACGTAAAACTCCGTTTTTAGTATTTTTGCAAGAAAGAGACAGATAATAATAATCTTTAAAAGCTTATAGCTTCCTTGATATTTGTCGGATTTTAATTTCGTTTTTAAATATTATTACAGTATTAACAGTATTTTCATATTCTGAAAATAAATGTGAAAAAAAATTTTCATGCATATTCCCTATTGCATGATAATTGCAAAAATTTTGTAATATAATCTATAGTCATTATTTGAAAATCCAATTAAACGAAACAAATTTTCTTGAATAAGGCAGACACACACGAAATATGACACCATAATTTTAGGTTAGTTTAAAAATAATAATTTAATAAAACACGCTCTGTAATATTTTACACAATAATGAGTCTATTTTTTTTATTATTTTATTATTTATGTATGGTAAGGTAGATAACTATATAACTGTATGCATCATATACAGAGTGCGTCGAGATGAACGGACAAAACTCCTGGAATGTATTATACACGTGAAGTTAATGCAAAATAACTCATATGTTCTTATGCGATTTTCATTTTTGTATATTTCATAAACGTAAAATAATTGTCACAATGCATTGACGCATGATGATCAGAACATCAAAGTTATCAATTGTTTTTTGAGGTTTAAACATAGCGAGCGTACTGATCTCAAGTGTTTTAAATCATCAATTTTCAATACTGTAGAACACAAATTACAATTTTTTATTTCGCTTAAACTTGAAAACAAATAAAAATCGGATAAGAGAATATGAGTTTTGTTGAATTAATTTCACATGTACACTCCCGTTCAAAAAATAAATGAACACACCTGAAATGTTAATTTTCTTACATTTCATAAAACTACTCACTTTTTTAACTGTCTGTATAATGTATAATTTTATTTATTTATAAACAAAGATAAGTAGTCTATTTTTTAAGTGTGTAAGAAAGAAATGGAAATATAAACTGAATTTATATTGTTTATTTGGTATTTTTTATAGTGTCAGTGACATGGTGAAAATTTAAAGAATATATGTTATGTTACCACATGTTAAGTGTTATATCTTACTCTTATGTATAAAAATTAAATAAAATGTTGTATCTGCTACTACAAGAATAATCAAAATTGTGAGAGACTGATTGGGTTCAGGTCTGTTTATTTTTTTTTTAAACGGGAGTGTACAATACACTCTTGGAGTTTGGTACGTTCATTCTGACTCACCCTGTATGTATATATGTATATGATATTAAATAAAATACATTTTATACATTTGTATATTTTTTAAGGGTTTAATTTTGGATATTATATAGATTGTACAATTTGATAATGTATTTGATTAAATATTTCTGTATAATAATTATTGTTTTGATAAATTGAATACGTATACAAATAATTAGCCTTATTTGTAAGTTTAACAACATATTTTTGTTGTTTTTTTATTTTACTTAACTACAAACATTTTTTTTTTAACATTAATTGAATATATTTAAATATTGAAATTATAATAATTGTTTTATATACAGAATGTTTTTAATCGCGATTATTAAGCTTGATCCTTGTATATAATCCACTGTAAAAATGACATTCTATCCTCCTACAGAAATGTTCATTATAAATATACTAACAACGTTGATTCGAAACATTTTCGCAAACACCGAATGAATTAGACACAGATTATCTATAGAATTTTGTGAAAAAGAACGTTATTTTTCTGGTCTCATAGTACCATCTAGATGGGCTTATAATGGAATTCGAAAACATTCTCTAAAATATAAAGTTTTTAATCTAAATAAATTGTTTTGATAAGTCTGTAACGGATTAAAAACTATTGTACCACTAAAGAAAGCCCTCCGAAAGAAATGTTCACACAAAGTACGTCAAGTTTTTTCAATTTAGTTATTTTTGGCATTTTAGTGCGTTATACTCATAAAAAAACCTGTTTTTTTTTTAGATTTTTTGAAAATATAAATTTCGATTTTAAATGAATTCTGGGAAAGAAACTACCCGACGAAAACTTGATTTCAGCTATTCGTTTTGAGACTTAAGTCAGCATAAACTTAATTCAAGCTGATTTCGATGATTTTGTAAAAAAAATACTCATGGTCTTACACATGAATAATCAAGATATGACCTTAAAATATGCAACAAAATAGAAATTTGGAAGCATCACAGGGAAATATAGAAATATTTTAGCCATTAATGCTTAAAGACTTTTTTTAATGAAAACTTATTCTTTAAATGTAAGGCGGCTTAAGATTGAATTTCAATCTAACGCTACAATTGTCGTTAACTTTCATAAACGAATATGTTTCCTCATACAATTTTTAATTCGGTATTAGTTTTTGTAAAAAATCTTCAAGTTGTGGATGATATATTGCCATTTATTTTAATAAATATTTCAGACATAAAATGTCTTCAATATTAAATCGAATTCTAATATACCTTCTGAGGCCTTGGTTCCAAATAATTGAACATTCTTTCATATTTTGACAATTATTCAACTAATAACAACTCTATTAATAAAATTATGATATTTAAATCATTTTCATGCAAACTTTATTTTAATAAATTCCTAAATTAACATATTTGATAACTTCTAAGTAAGTAGTAGGAATATATTTTAATCAAAAATGTGTATTTAATGACATGCAAGCTTATGAATTGAGTGCGTGATTCAAATTATAAAATCAATGTTCATTCAAAGAAATTATAATTTATCTTAAATAGTTTTTTTTTCTTTTGGAAAATATAATTAAGTTTAAAAGCCCTTGAATTGACCTAGTTCATAACTCTAGCTTAAAGAAAAACGGGACTGATTTTGGATTTGAGGGGTTGATTTTCGATAAATGCTCAAACATACATTTGTATTAATTATTAATAGCTCAAATACCATACATTTTTCTAAAAAATTTCTATTAAATATCACTTTTAGTTTTATCAACCAGTTGTCTTATTATTATTGAAACCTTTAAGGTCCAATATCTATCCAAATCTATTAATTCAGTGCGTGATAAAAAAAAAAAAATCACAGTGTAGTTCAAATTTCTCTGTGATTCGTATTTTTAGCATATCTTTGAAGCTTTCTTTAAAAACTCGTCCCATTATACAACTAAAAGCCGCGGAACATTCCTCGAAGAAGTATAAACTCTAAACATTAAATACGCGTGGCGTTCTTAATATTATTTTAATGTCTGCAATAACTTATAATTTAAATATTTTTTTTAAAATAATAATAATATATCATTATATATTGGAGAGTTTATGTAAATATTTTCAATTATTTACGGAAGTCTAAATTTCTATTATTTCCTACATAAATCATGTTTTAAACAGTATTACAGAGTATTAGTGTTGTTAGTACTCGACTATGAAATTAGTTCACCCATCATACATAAAAAAAGGTGTTTATTGTACATAAATAAATAACTAACAGTTTACTACTAATGATTATTATTTTTTCTTTATGAATAAATTAATTTCACCCATTCGTCATAAATACTAAAATCATAAAATATTCTCTAAAGTCTAAACTATTTTCAAACATATCAAAATAGAAAACCGATGAAACAGACCGACTGAATTGAGGGTTCAGTATAATGTTTGAATCATACAAGATTGTAACATACGAATAACTCTTGTAAAAATGATTCTAGAAAATATTTCTAATGTCTTCCGATTTGAGAATATTTTGTTTCAAAGAACGTACAATTCAAAAATCCAATTAAACAAGCCACCGTGTTGAATTTAAGTCTGAGAATCACATTTGATGAGATCCATACGAACAACTTCCCAGTATGGTATCAAAATTAATATAATAATAATTATATTGATGGTTGGTTATAGTTATTTCTTTTATCAACGCGACGCGAAAGTTTTAATTTATCGGAAATCGAATTTGGATTTTTTTTGATTCCTTTATATTTTTTGACCCCCCCCCCCCTCCCTAATTGAATTTCGATAAAGTGTTTCATTTGCTTCTGCATTACTAAGTATCCAATCTGTTATTACAATTTTTTTACTATTATATAACAAAATATGAGGTATTATTTCATACGATACCATTTTTTTAGAAGTATCAATTGCCACTAGAAGAAGTTCCATTCACTAATCCGTTTCAAGACATCTAAAATCTACATTTTTTTCTTCTTCCTTTTTTATGTTTACAGTCCCATCGACATTGTACAGAACCCTAATTACCAAATAGACATTAATAAAACGCTGGTATAGAAAACGCTAATTACATGTATAAGGACGATTGATTCTATATAAAAATATACCCTCCATACTATTTATAATAGTAATGTTGATATTAATCATACTGTATTTATCAGATATTCGTTGTGATATTTCACCTAGAATGGCATGGCGTGATATTCCACATTTGGAGGCCTTACTTATAATAATAATAATAATATTAATAATAATAATTGTATCCTAATTTAAGTGGTGTATATATTTTTCACAAATGTCGACATTGAATTTAATAATTTGTTTTAAATTAAAATTATCGTTTCCCATCACGTAAGGAGAAAGTTAATAATATTCTATAGGACATAGAAAACCCGACTTGAACGAAATGTACACGTGTTCATGATGTAAAGATCCATTATAGTTTTAAAATAAAAGTTTACAGTTTGATCTAAAGACAATTTTCATACGTCGTATGATCATTGGTTTCAGATGAGGATGCATGTTTTGTCCTGATCCGTAATAATCATTAATACACCTCACTGGTTTATTGCTCTGTGGTCATAAAATTCTCATTCGATTACTATTTTAAATTTGAATATGATATCAGCCTCTTTTATTATCATGATAATATAAAATTCTGGCCGTCATCTTACCTACGATTTAGCGGTAGGCATCGAATGTCCAATCACTGATCAAAAGTAATGTGGAAAATGTCGAAATATTTTCACACTATTAACTACTTCACGAGCGTTTATATTGGTCATATTTTGTTAAATTTATATAACTTTTGTGGCCGTAAGATTCTTATTTGATTTTACTATTTTAAATTTGAATATATACCATGTGGCCGCCATTTGACCTACGATTTCTGGGCAACCACTGTACCACTGCTACAAACTTGTAGACTACATAGTATATATTGCATGTTCTACACATGCAATTTGTGTAATATTAAATTTCATTACATTCAAAAATATTTGCTGTGCTGTGGTAACACTAAATGGATACCAGTATTAGTATTCATTTACTAAACACATATTTTTTATAATTTATAATTTATTTAAGCAATACATATTATTATATAGCTTACAAACATTTGCATTATAGTTACATTGGAATTAAATTAAACCTGCATTATTTAAAAAAATATATACAAGAAACTAATTTCGGTTAACAACTTTAACGTATAGGCCAATGGACAGAGATGTATGTCATTTTTCCAAAATGAATTCCAAGCGGAATGAATATTTAAAAAAAAACATGATGTCAACTATTTGTCCCCAAAGCGTTATATCAAAATTCTTATTTTATTAAAATTATTCCAGGTACAGTTTTACCTGGTATATATGATTCAACGATATATTAAGTTTAGTGCCGACTTTGTAACGGTTGAAAATATTGATTGTAAAAAAGATTTTGTTATATATGTTCACAAAATGTGTTAAGTAATCCATTCCGCTTATTCGTCCGTCAGTCAACACGATAAAGGAATAGAGATTATTTGAAAAAGATAACGAAACCTATAAAGTATGTTCATGAATGGGAAAATTTAGGCCGTGTTTCCGTCAGGGAAGAAAATTTCCATCTTTAAAACCGTAAGACATAGAAACAAATAACAGAAAATGGTCCTTTTATAAAAATAAACTATTATTTGAAACTTTTTTACTTAAACTCAGTATATACCAGTTATGTAAGCCATTAACTCAGTTAGTTATTTTCACTTGTTATCTTCAAAACTCGTGACTGGCACGATAATCAATAATATAGTCGATACTACACTAGCGGGTTGTGCAGTATGATTTTGATGATTAAATAACATTTAATCATAATCTCACACACTGTATAATAATATGAAATAAATATTTATTAAAAGTAAATTTACAATAACAATAACAAATAATAAAATAATGATAAAAATTGCATTTGATTTATTTGTCATCATCATTTCCACCTCTCATTCCACCCCCCACTTTTAATAAAAAATAAATATAGTAGTTCTACTACTATAATTTCCCCCACCATAAAGTGTTTGTGTAAAACTTGTAATAGCAATACTATAATCACATATATATAAAATTTGCTTGAACATTCTATGTATGATGTCCTAAGTCATTAAAAGTCATTAAAATAAAAGTGAAGGTAACTCTAATATAAAAAGGGTCCATACGATATTTTGAGATTATCATAACACCAAAAGGTGTTTCTTGTGCCCTTACCTCCACCCTCCCCCCCCAGAATTAAATTAAATTTGGGCACAAACATACATTAAGAAGCCTTTCAGTGGGTCACGTTTTGGATGAAGATGATGGATTGCAATCCACTCTTGCCTGAATTATACAATACAGGTTTTGACTCCAAATTACAATAGAACTATTTTGGTGTAGATATTTTGGGCTCTTAAATCCTCGTTTTGCTGATGATGTTGCATTTTTCTGCAGAAACCTCTTATCTCTTTGAAAACTTCTTGGTTTTGTTCAATTTTGTTATTCTCCGATAAATTGAATGCGGCAACGTTTTTATGAACTAACATAGTTTCACAAACGTCACGTGTTAGATTTCACAGTACTTCCAAAATTGGATAGACCACACCCATCGACTTTAGGCCGTATGTACATTCTAGATATCTCTATTTTAAATAATATCAAAAATCAAATTTTGATACCAACTATTGTCTTGTTGATATTTCAACTAGTTTCAGCTATATATAGTAATAATAATAATAATAATAATTCTAGAGCAATAATAATCTTTGTTGTATGTTTTTCCATACATAATGGTGCCGCATTAATAATATAAAATAATAGTTACAGATTTGTGATAGTGAAAAATAATTGTTAATTACATTTTCGCATGTATTAGATACAAAACAACTAAAACTGTATAACTATACCTTTTTATTTAAACCTTTAAAAACTAACTAGCTATACAACAAATACTACGAGTATAGTATACTAGAGTAGACTCTAACTACTTATAAAAAGGTTTATATACGAGTACTCTAATATAGAGTATATTATACAGTTAAGTTGTCAGTGTTTAAAACCAGGCCATAAATATACTCTCCATAGTCTGTGAATAAGAAAAGACTATGCGGAATCTATTTGAACAAGCAACAAGGAAAAAAAATCGTATAATTATGAAATTTGGCAGACTTTTCAAAAGGGGCTGCGGTCGACTTTCTCTTTGCAACCGGTGGTTTATGTAGCTCCTGAACAAAATAGTTAAACACCATTGTGATGTGGCCTCTTGTGCATCAGAGGTACTTTCTGCGCTAAGCTTTAGACTTATCGTCGTGGATTTTTGTCTATTTAGGAGACGTTTTTACTATTTTGTCCAACACTTAGAAGTTTGTATTCGGACGATGAAAATATCGGAAATACTTTTCGCGACATTCTCTGCAAGAATCTGTCGCAGGTCTAAGCTATATATCATGCAATATCGTTGGTTGAAACAATCTCAAATACTCAATGCAACTTTGGTGCAACTTCCATAGGCACACTTTTATAATAAGAAGAAGTCTGAGAAAAATTTAAAATAGCATTATACCAATTAAAATTGCACAAAAAATGAATAAATATGCGCTTATTGGTAGTACACTAAAAAAAACTTAATTAAAGATTATTTTTATGAGCATGTTGACAATAAATTATTCTCGACAAAAAAAAAGCTTTTTAATTAGGTACTAATAAAAGCGTGTGCTCTAGTCTTTTTTTGAAATTGCCTTGTTGATTTTAAGACTAGAAAAAAAAATTGTATTTTTTCATATTTTACTAAACCGAATTTAAATATTTTCGAGTTCATCTAGATGGTACTAGTAGTAGTGGTGGAGAGGCTGAGCTTTGGAAAGTGAAAAATTTTCTATTTTCCAATCATCTAGTCTAGATAGTACTAATATTATTGTGGTGTCATTAGAATACCTACATTTGCAAACTATTAAATCGATACGTTTTTTAGAAGTTAGTAAAAATCAACTTTGAAGATTTTGATTATACACTTTTTTTGCTATCTCCACAGGTTAAATCAGATAGACGTATTTAAAAGGAATAACCCTGTATATTATTTAAAACATTTAATATTTACTAATATAAAATAATAACTACTATTTTGAGAATTGCATGACAAACGGAACTCCGTTTTAAAAAGTATAAAACTGTACTTTATCATATTTAAAATAATAGCTAAATAATACTTAGTAGGTAGGTACGTCATTTGTTGTTATTCTATTATGATTATTATGATTATTATTATTGTTAATGTTAATATGTTACATTTCTTCTTTATCTACACAGAAAAATATTCATTTTTTAGTTTGATTATTTATTTATGTCGTTTTTTTTTTTTAATATTAATATTATTATAAAATGAAAACATTTATTTATATTATTATTAATTTTTGTTTTTATCATTCATTTAATAAAATGATATATCAAATGCTTTTTATGTTTTTTTAATAGAGAGACAACGGTATTCAATTTAAAAGTCAATTATGAATAGAATACAATATAAAGTAGTAAATATTGGTACTGTATGCTAGAATATACTATTAGCCACGTAGTTTAGAAAACGATGCATTGGAACTAAACTTCAAAAAATTTTTGATTACATAAGGCGTAAAAATTTAATTTAGATTTCTTTATTAGAGTATGCCTTCCACTAAATTCATACTAAAAAATTTAATTTAATTTCTGATAAATGTACCGACGGATCCATCAATTTTGCAATGTCTATTTTATGACATAACAGTCCGTCATGAGATAAATATTGTCGTATTATTGTAAATAACACTACACACTTAAAGTGTATACATATAAAAAAGACCTTATACGCATGGTTATTTAAAGTACTTTTAAACGTTTAAGATGTTTACATTATATTAAACACCATCTTAGCGTTTATGTAGTGACTTTAAACGCTTCAAGTGTTTTAAAATTAAAATATAAACTGTGATATTAAGTTTCCTTTAGTTTCTACACCATATCAAGGTATAGTTATTGATTTTAAATACGAACTGGATTTTTGCCTGTACACTAAATGACTGGATTTTTATTTTGTTAATTTCCCTATGTTTTCGACAAAATTTCTTTCTACCATCATCAATCATTAAAAACATAATGCCTCATAAAATAAAAACTTCTTTTTTAAAACACTTTTCCATTAGTTTCGGTTATCTACGGGGCGAACGGTAACCAGTATAGATGATACTGATGGAATTTCAAAAGTATGTTTTCGAAATTGGTCAGTATCTTTCTAACCAGTTTGAATTTGAACGATTTAGACTCAAATATCCGTATTGTAACTCGCAATCAAAGTAACACAAAATATTGGAATTATTAAAGACTTGAATAATATTTTCATTAAAAAATAAATAAAGAAAATCGCTAATCACATAAAAAGACAGAGAAAAGAGACATCGAAGTAAATATATAAATTTTATATTACAAATAATGATGATGCATCTACTGACTTTCTATTGAAGTCAGAATGTATAATATTCGACTAAAACATTTCTAATAAACGTTAGAGAATATGGAAATAAGGGGAAATAAACAATAATATTATAAATTATTCATTTAATGTAACACCTTGGATATGACTAAATGACTTTAAACTGCGTGACTAACACACGCTTAGAATATACTTTACGGACTGATATTATTATATCGTATGTACAGAATGGTCAAAAATGGCATAGAATTATAAAAAAATGTATGATTTATTGAATTAAATAAACAATCTATGTAAATATGAATAAGATCAGCAAATAAGAGTTATTTAAGGTTAATCGGACACATGCATAGGTAAAATCGACAATGTATTGATAAAAATCTGAATTTTTGCTGTTATTAATTGCTAACTCATACGTATAAAATAATTTTTTGACAAAAATCTGACGAAGGGTTTTTATGTAAATAATCATTAAACATTGGAATTTGAACATTTTTGTGAATAACAAATGTTGAATGAACGCATACATTTTCGATAATGTTGCTCCACCTTCTATAGATTAAAAAGTAAAAAACTTCCACTTTAAAAATCAAATCTCGGATATTACGTACATATCTTAATTAAAAAGATAAAGAGTTTACGATAATTTTCGTCCGGCATACTTGAATAGAGTCAAAAGACGATTATTTATTATTTTCTGTAATTAAATAATTACATAAATCCGATTACTAGTGATGTAAGATGCTATCTAAATTTAGATAATTAATTAAATTTTTAATATATGTTAAAAAAAATGTTTCTTTTTATTATGATTTGCTGGCTACTGTCCGTTCAACCTTAATAGATACTTTTGTCACGTTTAAAATGTAAAAAACCAATCAAATTATCTTAACCAATCTACGAGTACCAATAATTTTTTATGTATAAATTTATTTGTATAACTTTTAGTTTGTATTTTCTGTGATACATTTTTATTTCAGCTCCTAATCGAATTAACTTTTAGATTGTACCCGAATATCTTGTTGGGTTTCATTTAAAGTATACAATATTTCGATTACTTTTGCTAAAATTTGTACATTTTTGTTATAATTATATATTTTCTAATGAAGGAACTATGCCTTCAAAGCTGGGTATAATTGACTTTCACCAAGTAACGATCCATTCAATACAAAATATTAGCAAATGATCTATATTTTATCATTAATTCTTGTTACATTCTGTAGTATAATCGTATTATAAATACAGATACACAACTTAGGTAAAATATAAATTTAAATTGATATTAAAACGACATATAACTTTACGTATACAGGGTGAAACGCCATCTCTTTGTAGAATAGTCATTCCTTTGGAGAAGTACTATTCCCTTTAAAGCATTCCGTTGAGTTACAATGCATGTTGACAGTATTTTACCAAATGCAGTAACCTTGTGGCGTACATCTAGCCCCTAAAAAATCCCGTCGGTGAAGCTTGTTTCAATAAAAATATATTTTATAATCTTTAGAAACTGATCAGATATTTATTAAGAAATATATAAATAAAAAGCTATTTTAATAAAGTGTTTTCGAAAGAGAATATCTTTTTAAAAGCTGATACTATTTTTTTATTACTTTTTATTATCATCTGAAAACGTTTTTAGAAAAATAGCAGATAAGTATGTTGATACAAGGATACGCTACAGGTCGAAATTCATGGCCGATTATGATGTCAACTTAAAACCCTGTTTTTTTTTATAACAATTTGTCGAATGGATTAATTTTCATAAGCAAATTTTTTAACAAAATTTATTTAAAATGGAAGCGCTGGGAACTACGTATATATCATATTGGACCCAGTTCAAACTAAAAAATGTAAAAAAACGTATACACTTTTTTCATAAACTCAATATGTTTCTCATAATTTGTGCTCCAACATTGCCGCGGTTGGGGAAAAATGTCTATTTTTGAAACCGTAAGAGATAGAAAAAAAATTTTAAGACAAAATATGTTAGTTTTTTTAAAAGAAACAACGTTTTTTTCGAAACTCAGTATATATCGAGTATTTAAGCAAACTCGTTGCTATTTTTATTTGTTTTTAGAATTTTTGTTGAGTACAGTTTAATTAGAATTTACAAGAATACACAAAACAACTTTAACATATTGCTGGTTGCATGATTCAACAAAAGGTTTGTCGTATTTCAATATTAATAATTTCATATCAACTTTTGTATTAAACCTACAAGTATAAATCACACGTCATCGAGTTTGTGATGGTCCAACCTGTATCACGTAGGTTTGATGTCTGTATACCTAAATATAGTAAAACATAGCTACAGTTAGCTGCTAGTACAGGACTAGAACGACTGACTATACAACGACATACACAAACGATGTTGTTTAATAATTCTTCTACTTATTACATCTTTATAATTGATATAAATAATTATATTAAATTTCCATTTTATTTTATAATATATTTATATATTATTTATTCATTATAAAATATAATTAATTTATATTTTAACTAAACTAACTATAATTTGTTGTTGTATATCATATCAATAATAATCATTATATATATATATATATATATATATATATATATATATATATATATATATATATATATATATATATGTATATGTTATGTTCCATCTATTTATATTTTATTATTTTATTATATTCCATGTTTAAATATTTACATACTTAATGTTACCATAGAGATATCAAATTGTAATTATTTTATGTTGATTATGATATGTCATTAGTGAGCGTTTTGTTGTTCGTTTCCAAGTTAAAACAATCCTTAATTACCTTTTTTATTTAAGTAAATATATCGAATTGATTTCAGGACATTCCTCAGTTCAAGACTTATGATATTTGGTAAGTTTAATTACAGAATTGTATTTCGAAAAATGTTCAAAAACTATTATTGAAAGAAATATCAACGATTAAAAATCAAATTTTGAACATATAGATTTATGGAAAATATAAAATATATTAAACTGCTTAAAAAAATCCCAAAAATGAGAGAAAAATTGTATGGCCCCGATTTTGATAAAAACTTTATTTCATGCTAATTTGAACCTAGCAAAAACGATGCTGTGGTAAAAAAACGATAGGATTAACGGTTTTCTGGATATAACACCCAGACTGCTTAAATTCCAAACTGTTTGTATTGAGAAGGGAAAATTTTGAAATACGTTGGTCGGACGTTAAAATGAACTTGATTTTCGTTCTCTATGGGTCAAAATTGGCCTTGAAAATGAATATTATTTAAATCGATAACAAAAATTTTTTTAATTTGTTTCGCATTTTTCCAAGGGACCTTAAAAACTCGCAAATATTGGAGAACATTTTTTTGCCCCCAATTTTGATATATACTTAGTTTTAAGCTAATTTGGACTCAGCGAAGACGATGCTGTTGGTTAAAATGCGATACAATTAACGGTTTTCAATATATCAGACCCATACCGTTAACACTCCAAACTGTACGAATTGAGAAGCGAAAATTTTGAAATGTGTCGGTTGGACGCTTAAATGAACCTGATTTTCGTTCTCTATGGGTCAAAATTACCCTAGAAAATGATTTTTTATTAAAAACAAGAACGAAAATTTTCTTCACATTTTTCGCATGTTTTCCAAGGGGTACCCCTTAAAAAAATTGCAAAAATTGGATAATATTTTTTTGCCCCCAATTTTGATATATACTTAGTTTTAAGCTAATTTGGACCCAGCGAAAACGATGCTGTTGGTTAAAATGCGATACAATTAACGGTTTTCAATATATCAGACCCATACCGTTAACACTCCAAACTGTACGAATTGAGAAGCGAAAATTTTGAAATGTGTCGGTTGGACGCTTAAATGAACCTGATTTTCGTTCTCTATGGGTCAAAATTACCCTAGAAAATGATTTTTTATTAAAAACAAGAACGAAAATTTTCTTCACATTTTTCGCATGTTTTCCAAGGGGTACCCCTTAAAAAAATTGCAAAAATTGGATAATATTTTTTTGCCCCCAATTTTGATATATACTTAGTTTTAAGCTAATTTGGACCCAGCGAAAACGATGCTGTTGGTTAAAATACGATACGTTTAATGGTTTTCAAGATATCAGACCCATAGACCCATATAACTGCTAACTGTATGAATTGAGAAGCGAAAATTTTGAAATGTGTTGGTTGGACGTTAAAATGAACCTGATTTTCGTACTGTTTGGGCCAAAATTACCCTAGAAAATGATTGTTTATAAAAAACGAGAACAAAAATTTTCTTCACATTTTTCGCATGTTTTCCAAGGGGTACCCCTTAAAAAACTCGCAAAAATTGGAGAAAAATTTTATGTCTCCGATTTTGATAAAAACTTTGTTTTAAGGTAATTTGGACCTAGCGAAAACGATGGCGTTGGTTACAAAACGATACGTTTAACGGTTTTAAAGATATCAGATCTATCGTGCTAAAATTCCAAACTGTATGAATTAAGAAACAAAAAACTTTCAATTTGTGTGTGCTACACCAAAAATTTTTTAAGATTGCTTATTTTTGGGAAGTATTTCTAAAACAAGAACGACTACTATCTTTTCGAGAAAAAAAAAAGATACCCTTAACAGGATATAAACATGATCCGTAAACATAAAACAAATTAAGCAAAGAATGGATGGATATGATATAGATCTTTAAATTCTACTCTACGCATTCTAAATGTAAACAAATATAATGAATATAAAAAAACACATAATCATCTTCATCACTAAGCCACTGTTTTCTAGGATTTCTTGTGTGTATAAATAAAAATGTTAATTTGTTTTTATCATAGCTGTCAATCAGATTCATTACTTAATATATTAAGTGGTTTTACACGACTCATCTTTCTGATGTTCAATGAAATTTTTATTTTATTTTTTAAAATCATTTCAATAATAATTTGTCTGCTTCTATATGAAAGAGATGATGTTTGGTTGTTTCACTTTAAACAAAACCAGTGGCGTATCATTTAGAAGAAAAAAATCATATTGAAAATATAAAGCTATCCAAAATATTCTGATGATTTTACGTGTAAAGTTACGCGGATTTATAACTCCCGACGCAAAAAGATGGATGTTATAAGTTTGGAACCTATGTTTATGTATCTGTGGCATCAAAGCTCTCAAATGCGTTGGCCTATTTGAATTTTGTTTTCTTTAATAGATAGTTGGATAACCTTGCGGTGATTTTTTTTTTACTATGTTCGATAAAAATCGATTAAGTCGTTTGAAAATTATCAACTCTTTTCCAATATGTATAGGCATATTATTAACTATGTCATTTTACATATTAATTTGGTGGAGGTAACGGGAAGTGCTTATTATGTTTCATATTATTGCGTTTAGGGGCTTTATTAAATTTTTAATTTTTTTTGTTTAAAATTTGGTAAGACTACTCAATTTTGAAATACTCTTTCTGAATTTTTTTTTTCCAACTCATAATGATATTTTCCAGCAAATATCTTCAATTATCAAGAAAAATGCGCAGAGGATTATTTTGGGCACATGATAGTGAAATATTTTTCCCTCTTTCGTAAGAAGGTATTTTTGAAAATCAATTTTGGTGGTAGCTCCCAATAGTTGTAAGTAATAAAATAATATTAATTGTTACATTTCCACTTATCGTTCAAAAAAAAACTTCGTCTGTTCATCAAAAGATTTCGTTGATATTATACAAAGATTGTAAAAGGTTATTAACATTTGAAACCTTGCCCTAAACATGTTTTTCTGGATTATCTACATGTTCTGTCAAAAATCTTAAAGCTGTATGCATAAGGAATTAAAAATTGAAAAATCAAAAAGCTCGTACCTAAGACGTACCATTTAGATTATGATAAAGTCAAAAATTTTCCTCGAAATAAAATACTTAGTGTAAGCGTTTGTAAATATTTAAAATTAAATGGATTTATTTAGCTTAAAATACAAGAAATGTAACCAGGTCTCCCTAAAAGTAAAAAAATAATTAATTATAAAACCATGGGATGCATTCAATTGAAAATGTCTTCTCTAATTTCAACACAAAGCTTGTGAAGCTTTTTAATTATTTTTTGCTTTTTCGTGCGTTACCTACTAATAAAAGCTTGTATTATAGTTTGTGATGTGAAGAAAATATCTTTAGCGAGACTTTACAAGTATGATTTTATATGGGGACTGAAATAAAATTTGCGCTTACACAATGCCACGTTTTTTGAAACGATATGTGACAGTCGGCAATCATCAGTGTTAGTCAACCAATCACATTGCTCTCAATAAATATGACATTAATGTTTATGTTTTCACATTGTCCCTGAGTCCTAAATTATTGTCCCTGAGTTTTTAAAAACTAATGGTATATTACGCCAATGTTCTCTGATTTAGTCTAAAAACATTTTGTTAAAAGATTTCTAAATTAACCGGCACGCTTTATAATATGACGATTAATTTGTTCGACCACCAAAAAAAAAAAAAAAAACATAACACATTTTATGAAGTGGAAAAATAATAGGACCCAATAAATCAAAAAAGGATACCACTATTTAATAACTTTATATACGGTTGAATATTATCAAAGAATTAAAACTGACCTGTCCATCATTTACATTGAAATGATTAGGGTTCTACCTACACTCTCTGAGATAGCACCTGTCAAATATCCAATGTTACAACTTAATACTCAACTAATTCATTAATTACAGATACCAACACACATTTTAAAATCAATCAAAATTTTATAATACTTAAGTCACAAATAAACATGTAAGTAACTAAGTCGGGTCGGGTACTGAACTGAATAGTATAAACAACATGTTTCTTAAGTAGATTCTTTTTTATGCTTAATTAAATATTATGACCGAAAACTGATTGTCAGTTTTGTATTTGTAGGTTATTCACGCATCTAATTGAACATGATTTGATTTTAAATGAACATTTCATTAACACCGTATATTTATGCAGTTCTTGATTGTGAATGAATCTCAAAAATAAAGTCAACTGATCAAAAAAATTCCTGGCTACTCTGATAAGAACTATGCCGATATTCATTTGGAGTTCGTGAAGGAAACTGCAGACAAGAGAAAAACCTTCACAAGCATAGCCGGTTACTTCGATTTTGTCCATACGCCCACAGTTTAGTCAATTAACTGCCCCTTTTTTTAATAATTGCCAAACTGCCAATGTCGGGATTCGAACCCATAATCTCCCAGTTTCCAAGTAAGCATACTGCGCAACATAACGCCTTAGACGGCTCGGCTACTTGGACTGGTATAGAACCAGATTTTCCATTTCCAAATGAATTGTTTAAACATTTAATATAAGTTTATAATTACTGTCTATGATAAACTAGAGAAGGTCACTAAATATGATTCACATTTCTTGTAGATACACTCCCGTGCATAAAAATTGAACCAATTGAAACCTTCTAAGTGTTACTCTTTGTAATATAATACATGTATGTAGTAATATATATACGCTTAGAATGTGACTTTCTAGTACAATTTTTATGGACGGGAGTGTATATAAATAGGCATATAAACTTTTTATTTCTTGTTGGTATATAATATAAACCCACACACTATTTTATAGCAGGTATAAAATTATGTTTTAGAAACGAGTCTTCAACTAATTAAAAACACATACATCTTTTAATTAACCTTACGATCAATAATAATTTATAAATCATTCTTCTGACATTTCATTAAAATTATAATAACCAAACAAATTATAATGGATCAATAAAAAAAATATCATTAATTAATTTATATTGATCATTCAATTCAGCACATGTTGGTAGATTTGCAAATAAATGTATCGAAAAAAATTTTTGTAATTTTTAAACACAAACTAATTTAAGCTTAACAGGAAAAACTCAATTAAAAAATTACTATCGTATTAAAGCATTACTATCAAAATTACTATCATAATATGTATTAGAGCAAGATTGTTAACGAATTTGCTCGATTACTATCATAATAGAGCATTACTATCATAATTACTATCATAATATGTATTAGAGCAAGAATTGTTAACGAATTTTAAGGTATTTTCAGCACCCTAAAAATTTGTATAATAGTGCCCATTTACTAGTTGATTATTTTCATCTATCCAAAATGAAAAATTTTCTTTTTAGCTAATCCCTACAATTATTAAATTGGAAATGTGTGTTTATTTGTTCGAGCATCATTCAAAAACCATTGAACCGATTTTGATGAAATTTTGTTTAGTATTTGAATAACCGATTTTTTGTTTAATAGCTTATGACGAGACTTAAAACTGGTCAATACTTTATCTCGCTACTAGAAATAGATTTCGAAAATATTTGCTGAACTAGATGGTGGAAGTGTCGATAAATATTTGAAATTAGTGGAAGCGGTGGGAATTTACATTGAGATTTTTAGTCTTAAAATGACGGGAGCTATAGATATAACAATAAAACATGAGCGAAGTCGCAGATATGAGCTAGTTATTTATTAGTTTATTATACTTGGTTTAAATATACTGCAATCCTTTTAACGGGTTCTTTTCATAATGAGGTGTAAGAATACAAAGAAGTTCCATTTCCTGTTCTACAAGTATAAAGACACAAAGTTTATTCCAAGTCTTTGGCTAAAATGCTCACCCCAAATATATTATTTGGCTATTCAGGCAACAACATAAACATATTACAAACAGCGACTGATTGTTTCGGTTTAACGAATTCGTTTCAATGCATTTATATTTGCGCCCCCTCCTCCCAAATTAGAAATAAATGATTTTGGAAATTGATATCACATTGTAGTACAGTCCTATTCCCGTTTCGCAAAATCAACTGTAAACAACCTCAAAACCTCTCTATACAGATTTAAGTTTGTACATGGAGGTTGTGTGATGATCATCAATTTAGTATTTTATGTTTTTAAAAATATACATAATATATTTTAGAGACATTATTTAATTAGATCGAAGGAAGGTAGGAAATTTCATATCAAATGAAACTCATCATTTTATAGTATAATTAATTTCCAACCCTTAATTAACCCTTTTATAGAAACTATTTCAATTAAATCATTAATTGTGTTTGTTCGTTTATAACTAGATCCACGTTTTTATTAATACAGAATGTCTCATACAATCCATGGCAGCGTTACTTTATGAAATAGTTATGAAATTTTATGTATTTCCTTTGCCTATTTACTCACGAAGACAATTTCCTACTCCCTATTTAAAAAAATTGACTTTTTAATAACTTTTTGCCTTCCTATTGTCAATTATTCAGAGACTTGAATCTGCTTTTTATACCCTGTATATGTAAATATACAAGGTATTTAAGTTTAGTCCCGACTTTGTAACACTTGAAAATATTATTTCTTAACAAAAATACTTCACAACGGTATTCTTAGAATGGCCTAATTCAGCCATTTCCGCATGTCCGTCCATCTGTCCGTGAAAACAATAACTCAAAAATGAAAAGAGATAACGAGCTAAATATTTTGTGTGTGTGTTCTAGAGCAAAAAAGTAACGTTAAGTTCGTTAATGGGCAAAATAAACAACTTTTGTTTGAAAATTTTTTTCATAAACTCAATAGTTTTCTCATAATTTATGGATTAAATGTTTCTCGGAAAGCGAATTGTTAACAATTCGAATACGCAGAATTGTTAATAATTCAATCACTGATATACAACTCAGTATAGATTGGGTCTTCAAACAATTAATTCAGTTAGTTGTTACATTACTTAATTAATAACATTTACTATTACAAATCGATGCGCGACGGTCAGATTATAATCCCCATCCAGCCATATCTCAAGATCTATTTATATCTCCTAGGTAAGATATATAAAATCTTTAAAAATAATCAGTGACATTCTGTATATTAAATTAATATATATTTGTGACATGTAATAATAGTTTTGTGAGCAAGTTAACCATTACATTACAACAAAAAATTTAATTAATTAGTTGAATCATTAAAAAACAATAAAAATGCTTTTTATAATGTAAATAAACGAAACAAACATATACAATTTTTAATACATATATATATATATATATATATATATATATATATATATATATATAGATATATATATATATATATATATATATATATATATAATATAAATTTCTAAATATTATATTAAGTAAATTTTATTTAATTATATTTACTAATCCATTTTGAAATATACGTTGTGTGTAGGTTTTTTTATACACGATGTATATGCACAGGTTGGTTCAAAAAACGGTTCAATATGAGAAACCTAATATAAACCGATCTACTCGTCGTTGTCCTGATTTCAAAAAATCCTTATAGAATCCTGCGTGAAGTGTTGGCAAAGAGGCAGATGCTTTATTTACACGGTTCTTTAATACAAAAAAAGGTGATAATAACAACTAACTGAGTTAATTGCTTAAATATCCGATATATCATGAGTTTATGTAAAACAAGCTTCTTATAAAAGTTGTTTATTTTTAAAAAAGGAACATTTTTTGTCAATAAATTTTTGTTCAATATTTTACGGTTTCAAAGATAGACAGTTTTGCCCAATTTAATCAAACTCAGTCCGATTTTGCCCATTCACAAACTTATCTTTACTTTTTAGCTCTAAAACCCACATACAATATTTCAACTCACTATCTCTTTTCGTTTTTAGGTTATCGTATTCACAGACAGACAACCGTTCCAAAGTCGGAACTATACTTAATATACCCTACTGGTATATATTATATACCAGGTGTACAAACTTTTTAAATGAAAGAAATTATCATAAATCGTTCTTGGGAAACATACTGTATGCATTCGAATGATTAATAATAGTTAAGGTATAATTTATATCTAGCCATAATCCATGAAATGTATATTTTTCTTTTAATAAAAACAGACTGTTTTATTAGTCTTTTTAAAACCATGTATTTTATATAAAATTAATTTTACATAGCAATTCCTCGGCTACTGTATATATGGACGGTCTTAATGTGCTGAATCAGACGTATATACTCGGCGGTAGATAACCAGCGGCTTATTTTTTTTGGGGTTAAATGTTACCAATCAAATTTTAGGTGTTAAACTTTTAACCAGTATTATTATAAATTATAAACTATTATAAATGAAAATATGAAAACTGTGTATATCCGAGATACTACTATTGCCAACTAAGATTATGGTACTGTCGTCTAACAAGGCCCGGCTCATAATAAAGCCCAATCATGAAATATCAGTATTGTGATTGTTGAATTAATTCGAAATATTCAATATATAAGCAGAAACTTTTAGTTGAATGCGTTTTCGGTTATACAGGAAATCCGTGTTTATCAGTGATATATCAAATGAGATCATCTGTTTATAATTTTGATTGATCACTGAAATTTTTGGTGAAAGTGGTCTTTGTTTGTTTGTTTTTACTATTAGATCTTAATATCTAAGCTTATCATCATTGGAAGCATGCGGGATCTTATTGATTTCTTTTTTCATTTGATTTTTAACGATATTTTTGTTTTTACTATTGAATCTTAATATCTAAGCTTATCATCATTGAAAGCCAGTGGGATCCTATTGATTTCGTTTTTCCTTTGATTTTTAACGACATTTTTGTTTTTACTATTGGATCTTAATATCTAAGCTTATCATCATTGGAAGCATGCGGGATCCTAATGATTTCTTTCTTCATTGGATTTTTAACGATATTTTTGTCATCGCTTGTTTCTGCCCTTAATAAGGCCCACTTGATTGTATCCTAAGAAGTCCCGGGCTAGTTAAGAGTATGAATTTTAAAATTTTTTGTTAATTAATTTCAATAAATCGCTTAATAAAAGTTATAGTTTTTTATATCTCTTGCAAACAAAAACAGTTTTTTAGTTCATTTAACCAATTTAGACCCTTCTGTTAGCAAAGTTGGAGATTTTTTTCTAAGACTCCAAATAAGGCAATAATATACGTTAGAGCCATTTGTTAAACTCTGTACACAGAGGACTTGAGAGTGTTTCACACCAATTTTTTTTTACATCAATACTTGTGATTCAAAAATCACAAGATAATAAAATATTAATAAAAGTTTTGTATTTTAGTTTTTTCGACTATTAAAATTGTTTTATAAACTAATGTATATTTTTATTATAGAAATATCTAAAGATTATTATGGCAAACATAATTTCTTCGATATCATTTGTGATGTAATTTATAAATAAGATAAAACAAATAGCATATATAAGTTTTAGTTTAGAGTAGTAGTGTAGTGTATGTCGTTATGTCCCATGTCAAATTAATAGCTCTGTCAATTGACTAACAAGCATAATCTTATACAAATCGGATTAAATTAAGAATGAAGTATAAAGTTTATTAGTTTGTTACCAAACAATCATATTTACAAGCTCTTTACAAGCACTATTTTAATTAAAATGTTTTATTATATGTTTCAATTATTATTGCGCATGACGGTGCGTTGTTTCATATAGGGTGGTCTCTTAAAATAACTAAATAAATACTATTTATATTTTATAAAAAAAAACTGTAAGTAGCGCACTAAAAACACAAAAATATTAAATAGTCAGTTATAAAAGCCTTGAGTGCTTTGAATTTAATTAAATAAGTATAGTCTTCTCAAAAAAGACTATATACATATTTAATATAGTGAAAGTCAATATAATTTAGTTTTTGTTTTAATTTAATCATAATTTAATTTCATTCACATTTATGTCTTTCGACAAAAGCTCTCTGAAAAGTCAATAATATACGAATTATTCAATAGAAACAAATCTATTATTTTATATGCATGTAGGGTAGAAATTCATCAATGGAAAAGCTCTATTATTCAACACAAATATCGCAGCGGATTTTTATTTAATTCATAGTTTTTGAGAAATGTTAGGACCCTTAGAAAGCAAAACCTGTACACGTTTCGTGATCATTATTAATAATCGATTAAAATCATTAAGTACGATTTTCCTCATCGATTAAACATGCAGGGATTTCGATTTTAGTTTACATATTAACACACTTTTTGATAATATTTTCATGGTATAATTAACTAAATTAACCAGTTATTATTAATAATAACCAGATTATGAATAATAGTCGTAACATATAGTATAAATATTGATTTTTTGTTTAAAATATTTTTAATTTTAAATTGAAAAATAATAAATTAAAACTTCGGTTTATTAGAACAATTCAATTATAGCGTATCAAACAATCACAGTTTATGCCCTTGAGGCGATAAAAAGTTGTAACTCAGAGGCGGTAACAATTTTAATCCGTCCTTTTTACTACTATCACGCATCAAATTTTATTGAAATCTGTTCGGTGATTTAAAACGGTACAAGAATGAGCAACAATTGTAGTAAAATTTCCCGACAAAAATAACTATCATAATTCGTATAAGTATTCTGGCATTTGATATAAATTGAGGTTTACAAAATGGGTTTAGAAATATTTTTATATTTTCGATTACCCGTAGTCTCCACCAAGTGCTATGTTTAAATATAAAAGATAGTGTTGTGAATTTCGGTTGGTCTTTCCGAATATGTGTTTATGTAAATATCACATTCGGAAAGTCATATTCTTCTAGGAAAATTCATGTGAAAGTTATATTCTTCTAGGAACAATTCCATGTAGCAACTTATTAAGATAAGCAATAGATTTATTTGGTAACCTGATAATATAAACTTTCAAATCTATTCGGTTCGAATTTTGTTTATCTTCAGGAAGCTCATGTGCTAGATAGAGTACATCCATAAAATTCAACACATAAAATTCAACATTCAATATTCATTATTTGAATAAATATACTTTTACAGTATATTTGTGCAACCGTGTATAAATTTCTGGCGCGAAAAAAACAAAAAGTTTCAATTATGCTGATGAATCAGGCAATATTTTTATCGCAGTGTCTAATTTATTGACAAAGTTGTCACTATAGTTTAAATACAAAAATTATATTTTTTGTTAGAAGGCTCTAAATATGAATGATCGATAAGTGGTTTTAAATTTTTGATGAAACATAAATTACGTTGTTAATCTGACCATAGATACATTGCAGAGGCTGTCCTGGACGGACAACACTTCGGCCATAAGGCCCATTATTAATCTGACCATGCATCAAAAATTAAATGTTTTATTTAATATCCCTCTTGAACGTCCTTCAATAAATTCTTGTATTACCGTCATGTTAATAAAAAATGGACACTCTAATTTACTACAGTCATATGCATAAAAAGCTGATCAACTACAAAGTAACTGATTTTGACAAAAGAAAACCCAAAAATAATTTAACATTGTTAATAACAAACAGAACATTCACTTTTAAATGGAAAACGACCGTTATATTTTCGATTACCGTCGGATTTTATAACATCATTGTAAATATTAAAATTTTGTGACAGATTTTATGTGTGAATTTCTACTATAGTAAAAAGTTTAACCAACAAAATGTATCATACCCGTAAACGAAATTTTTACTATGTAATTTTACCCTCAATTATTGCCATTTTTGTAAAGGGTACTTTTTGTTTTTCATGTAATTATTCTATACGTTTCGATATCCTGTCGAAGGTCATATCTAGAACTACTCAAAGTAATTTTCGAGTAAGTATAAAAATAAGCAACTGTAAAAAATACCTGCAGATTCTGTGCCTGTACCCGGTGTTATTGACCGTTGATTACATTCGGCATCTGAACCAACATCAACGATATTCTGATGATGATGATGGCGTAAATGATTTTGTTTTGATGTAACACCAGCCAAACCTAAAATTTGATCAATTGTATGGCGTGGACCCGACGCTGTTGTTTGTGGATTTGTTAACATACGTAACGGTTTCACTTCAATTGTTCCCGCTGTTGTTGTATTAATATTATTATTATTATTATTTTGTAAACAACCACCACCACCACCACCAACACTATTAGTCAAATTAAACGCATGTTGTAACGTATTATGTCCACCATGTAAACTATTATGATGCTGTTGTAATTGATGATGTATTGCAATCATATTTTCCGCATCAATATCAACACTGACTTGCGACGAACCCGTCGTATCCATACTCTGTCTCAGATGGTATGGTATACACCAAACCGTGTGTGTGTGTGTGTGTGTGTGTGTGTGTCTGCTGTTCGAATTGCTTTCGTAGTTAGAAAAACAACACTCGTCACTATAAAACGTACCCAACTAACTGAACTGGAACCACGAACGAACGAGAACAACGATCACGTCGTTGAGCTGCTACAACGACAAACGATATGATTGTTACTATATAGTAGTACTACCTAGACTATGGGTACCACCTATCAGTCAGGGACTTCCCTTTTACCCCCAATAAAATACTATGCTATATAGTAAGTAGTACTATATGTACGAATCAAAGTAAGATAGATAGATTGTATATTTCTATTGATTGAACAAAGATATATATAGAATTATTTTAGAAAATTAATATAATATTATATTAAATTGAAAGTTTTCTATCTGTTTTCTACTTCAGAAAACGCTTCATTATTTCCAGTTTTCCAGTTTATGTTTATTTTAATTAAATGTGGGTTGTTTTTTTTTTTGTTTCATTTACATTTTAATATATATATATTTATTTTATTGTTCTAACATCTAACATCAATCTGTTTCTTTTCACGTTTTATGTTTTTGATCTAATTAAATTTTAATGTTTTTCTTTAAACTCAATTGTGCTAAGTAGCCCGTTATTTATTTGTTTGTAAGTGGAATGTCACGCCTTACATTAAAAGTTATACCGTATAAGTAGTCAAAATTTATTTTATTTTATTATGTACATAAAAAGAATCATTCTCATTTCGAATCATTTCGAACGTTTCGACGATTTCCACATTTGAAACTCCGTTAATTTCCATCACATCTATGCCATGGCAATAGGGAATATGCATGAAAATTTTTTTTCACTTGAATTGAAGCATGTTTACTTGACAAATTTCAAGGTAAAATTACTTTTTAAATAACTTTAACAATAAGCGAGATATGAATGATTGAAATTCCCGATTAGACAAAGAGGATGATAGCCCTCTTGATATGTTATGTGACGTCATATTACACTTTCACCATTTAAAATACACATAAAACTCCGTTTTTAGTATTTTTGCAAGAAAGAGACAGATAATAATCTTTAAAAGCTTATAGCTTCCTTGATATTTGTCGGATTTTAATTTCGTTTTTAAATATTATTACAGTATTAACAGTATTTTCATATTCTGAAAATAAATGTGAAAAAAAATTTTCATGCATATTCCCTATTGTATTTGATAACATAGTGAAATGTACGAGAAACAGTTTGTCAATTCCCTAAAACTAAGAAAAACACATATTTTCAAGAAGGTATGAAATTTGCATTGCTCAGCTTAACTTATAACCAAATAATAGATAAATTATTTTCTACTTTTAAGTCTTTTATATGAAAAATATGTATAATTAATTAATTGTTATTTTAAGACTAAAAATGAAATTTCATTTCCCACCGCTTCCACTACTTTCTAATATTTATCTACACCTGCACCACACAGTTCGATTTCGGGGAAAATTTTCGAATTTCATACATATAGAACGATCTAAGATACACAAAATTGAATTGTCACGAGACTTGTGGCAGAATTTCAAACGTCTAGCTCAATAAGTACTAGTCCAAACAAAGTTTCAGTTGCCGTTTGAAAAGTAACTTAATTTTGTTTAATCCAACTATATACTTGCGGCCACAAAAGTAGGTATTATTTTTTAAAATTTTATAGTTTACTTGTGTCTTTTTGAATAAAAGTTGTTACTATATTTCTAACGAACAACTTTTAGCTGAAGTATTTTTCCAAACACCGAATCAATAAAGCACAAATTAATTATAAAATTTTAAAAACTGATATCAAACTTTGTGATTCATAGTACATATTATTAATCAAACCTCACATTTCCCTAGATTTTCCCGAAATAATAATAATGTTCAGAAATATCTGAATATTGGCGTGCCTTAACACTTAGAAATATGCCTCACTCTGATATAGTTAACCATGACCAAACGAAGATTTCCGATTCAAACTTGAATCTGAACGCATATTTTTGTCGCAAATTTGACGCAATAAACTGTTATATGGAGAAGAATGGAGTAAAGAAATTATGACCAAATCCAACAACCGAATAAATCTCTTTGACTACAATAATTATCGTCGATAGTTTTCCTTACACCCTATTTTGTTATTTATAACATGTTTCAGTCAATATAGTCATTTTCAAACTGAATTTTTATTAGTAATTGATATGTTAGTAAGAGATGTGTTAGTATTTCACATCAGATTTTTTTTTCCAATAGGGTTGGATTATTTCCTATTCAAATTCGATAATTTCGGAATAATATTTTGTGACAAGTTAAAACAGACCTACATTATTATTAATTATTATTCTTAAATAAGCTCACAATATAGCAGAAAAACTCTTTGAATTATACCACCATGTATATCTATATATACTAATAATATACGTTATCCTTGTTTATTAAATGCCATTGATCAACAGAAAATGCCAGATTTCAGTACGGCGTCTGTATATAGGAATCCACTTGGTAGTATAGTGTATACTTTAGTATGTGTATAGTATAGTATAGTATTAGTATTATAGTAGTATACATTTATTGTATACGATAGATAGGCGGAGTTTTTATACGTGACGTCACGATTGTTAAACCAATCAGTGTGATGTATTTGATTTCTGTGTCGACCAGAGACTGAAGAGTACGGTGTGTGGATGGTGGTGTAATTGAAATGGTATGGACCAGACCATATAGTAATAACTGTATATATATATATATATATATATATATATATATATATATATATATATATATATATATAGTAGTATATTGGGATGCAATACACATACGTTACGTTCGTTCGTAAAATAATAAATATTAAACTTAACATCATCTCTCTGTTATCTCCTCTTTCTTTCTCTCCTCTTTTTAATAAAAAAAACCTATTTTATACCTATAGAGTGTGCTGTATGTCGTATCGTATTGTATGGCTGTGTGGCTACGTGTACACTAACTAACAACGAATGTCGTTTCTACATTCGAGTTTAGATTCTTCTTCTCTCCATTTATATGTAAGTAGGGTCGCAGTTAGAATAGGTGGACACTATCAAATAAAACGCCAAAGAAATTGATTTTCCAAGCCCGGTAGCAAGAGGAAAACAATTTTTAACCTGCAAAGTATGGGTCTTTAACAAGTTTACATGTTGTATAGTATAATCCTATTACTAGTGAAATTCTATTGCATGGTCTTTAGTTGGTGTAATAGTAAGCATTTTACTATCGAAATTTATTTCTACTTTTAAACAGACAAAAAGTTTTACAATAAAACACTTAACTGTTTTATACCAAATTCTTTTAAACATTTGTAATGTTTAGAATAATTGGTTAAACGTTTAAACCATTTGATTTCTTTTGCGTTAAGAAAAAATATTTATGTGGTTTCTTCGAAAATATCAAGTTAAACACTTGAAAAACAAAACAATGAAAGTATATTTTTTTAAATATTTATTGGGTCTATCGCTACTTCTAGTGGCAATCGATAATTCATAATATCGGTTATTTTATTATAATCAACTTCATATTTGTATAAAGTAGTAAAAAAATTGTAAGAATAGAGCAAATAATCAGTATTCAGAATGAAACCGAATAACATTGATTAATTAAATTTTTTGTAAACGACTTCGCTATGGTGGGTTGAGATATATGAAAGTATAATAGAAATTTCGATTGCAACTTTCGTTTATTCTTCGCCATAAGAAAAAAATTACGATTACATCTCTTCGCGAAAGACATTTTAATTAAATGCCAAATTAAGTAAAAGCAGTCACATACGTTAGTAAAATATAACCGAAAGGAAACCATACTTACAATGAATGGACCGCAAGATGAAAACAATTAAAATCATCAACTATATTTAAAATATTATTCATATTACCAATAATGTTAATTTCCATACTATATTGGAAAGTTGTACGTGTAGACCTCATAAGTGACATATAGAAATGCGACGAGTGAAACTATTTTAATATTTTGCAAACCAAAAACAGTCCATCGCTTGCATATGCCACCCTACAAACCAAAATAAACGAACGAACGTCGTTTCTATACATTCGATTCGGATTTTAGAATTCTTCTTTCTCTTTATTTATATATTAGCTCATTATTGGCACTTGTTTAGTTGTTTTAAGTGGGATACGTTCGTTTCGTTGTTCGCTATTGATCTGTTCAAGTTTTCTTCATTTCATTTCATTTCATCCACGTTCAAGTGCACATTTTACAGTTTGATAAACTATATTTGATTTTATTATATATCCACTTACGTATAGTGTACTTACTTACTTAAATTTTACTGTATTCAATTTAGTTTTTTTCTTTTCTTTTTTTTTATATTTCATTCTTCATTTTATTTTCTTTTATTGATTCTGACTCTCTATTGGTTTTAAATACTCTGTTATTTATTAGTTAATAAACGTCCATTTTTGTGGTTTTCATGTTTCCTGTTCAAATGTGCAATGTCTGTTTAGACAGGGCTCTAAACTGCTTATAATTAAATTTCACATAGAATATAGATCCATAATAAGCTGATAATAAAAGGTAGACAGTGACCTTATTGATGTTAAAATGTTACTTTTATAGATGATTTATGGCAGTTAACAATTCTAAAATTTTTGCGTATCAGGCAACTCTTTGCTATCGCCCATAAAAAAGGTCTGATTATTAATATTAGAATTATAATTATAGTAACTCTCATTAGTTTGGCCCGTAACAATAATATGAGAGGATCCGCAACTTTTCCATTTTACATGTAAAGATTGTATGCATATCTTTACTCATTAAAACGGCGAAAAATTTACTTTATTTATTTTTCTATTCCAAAGTGTTTCTATTCCAAATTTTTGTTAGCACACTTATAGTTTCTTGAAATGCACGATAATTTCACTTCTCTAAATCACATAATTTCATTGCTCCAAGTAGCCAACACATTCCTGGCCTCTTCAGACATGATTGAGTTATTACAAACACAACGAATTGAAACAAAACTGTCGGGATCGATATTTATTGCACAACACCTCCTCTCCTGACAAGCGGTTTAACCGTGTATGGCGGTGTTTTATCTTAACATCAATCGCGGCACAACAGGCGTCTGTTGTGCCGTCTGTTTTACGGAAGGTTTATGCTTTGATGATGGTTTATTTAGAATTCATTTTTGCGCCTTCTAAATGTTTTCTTCGCTAACATGGACTCCTTACAATTTGGAATTAATGGATTCTAACTGCCTATCGCTTCGCTAAAAACAAACAGTAATACCCTCTCAACCAAATAAATCTCCCTTTATTTATGTGTTGATGATACAACATATTAACCCACCCACCCACTAACAAAACCAATCAACAGTACATTGTGATCAGCTAACACAACCCAGTTATCACTGCGCGTTCAAAATTCATTCATTGGTATACCTACTAGCTACATATTCGCTTACCAACACAATGTATTCAAGTGATAATTTCATTATTCGAACAAAAAATAATAAAAATCAATTAACTTGTTAATGAAATTATAAATATGAAAATAAGTTTTTAATCATAAAATCGTTCACTAATTAAAAATAATAAATTCAATTAATTTTTCATTTTTACCATTCATATAGTCAGTCAGTGAGTGAACGAGTCGTCGGTGTACCTATTATCAATTGCTATTTAATGAGAAAATAATGACGTGACAACGCCACAACACCTCTATGTACATATTCACAAGTCTAATATCGAATTTTAAGTTTGTGACACTGCTTAAGCCTATTTACGAATAGATTTTCTTTTCTGGTTCGACTACACAGTATCCCACATGGTACTCACAGAAGCAAGCATGGATGAGTCTCATCAAATCTGACAACGCCTCTCAATTGAACACAAAACGTCAAATTTGTCATCCACTGAGTTTTATACATCGTCTTCAGCACTACTATTTCGTAACCAGGACCTTGTTCCATTATTATTCTGTCAAATATTACCACCATTGTGCTTTGATTTACAGAATAAATTGAATTAACAAGATGTCCTAAAAATACAAGGCAAGCTAATGTATCATTGGTGAATATATCTGTGGCAGATGAATGCAGGATAGTCATCCAATAGAGAATACCAAAACCTTGTCAAATCCTTAATTATTCAAATCACATCAAACAATTTTTATTTTGGAAATATTTATATAAATAATAAATGATATTAAACACTTAACGTGTATTTATATGTTAAAAAAATTTCTTACACGCACTTTTATTTAAAGCACTTCAAATGTTTTAAAATTAAACGTTTAAGATGTTTACATTATAATAAACACCATTTTAGAATCTACTTGGTGACTTCAAGCATTAAGACGCTTAAAGTGTTTTAAAATAAAACAATTGGATTTGCTGTGTGGATATCGAAAACGTAACGTTTATATTATAAACCAGTTTATAGTTGTCTATATATATATATATAGAGGTAAAAAAACTGGTATTACAGATAATAAGAGAGCTACGACCGTTTGTACGCTTCCAGCTTCCAGAGCTTACATTCAAATTACATTTAATAAAATTGTAATATGTAAAAAGTCAACAAATTTAATTATAAAATGGTAATTCATCAATATTTTTTATATTAATAAAAATTTCAATTAATATGGCTGTGGGAAAACTTTTTTCTTTTAAAAGCAAATATTAATAATAACTTACCGACAACCGACTCGTTATATACTTACAATATTATATTATATAGATTTACTGCGCTTATACGTGTACGGGAATCGATGAGAGAAAGCTTTCTGTCCTCCTCGATCAAATCCGTGGTATAGAACAGTAATACATGTGCATCAACAGTTTCAGTTCAATGTTTCTTCAAGCAATGCCTACCAACAATCTATCCGCTACTCAGAAAAATCATAATATTTCTGCGGTACAGATGGCGTAATTTTTTTAAGTTTTTTTATTTGTAGTTTTGTTATCGCTTCCGTTAAAAGTTAGTCAGTTCAATCATCATCTTTAGCGACAACAAAAAAAAACATGGTTAGCGACGAGGCCCGTTTGGATTGGATCTTTAAATAGGCAAAATTGTCATATTTGGGGCAATACGAGATACACCTAGCCAAATGCACCCCGACAAAGTTTACTGTTTGGTGTGGATTTTGATCTGGCGGATCATCTTCTAAAACGAAACTGGCATTGCCATAACCGTCACCGGCGATCGCAACAGATCGATGATAAGCAATTTCTTTTGGTCCAAACTGGATAATATGGATACCAATAACATGTGATTCCAATAGGCCGGCGCTACGTGCGCATTCCACGATGCACGAACGGTTTGAGGGCATGGTTATCTCGCGCAGCGACGGCGTGAACTGGAAACCGAGATCTTCCGATTTAACGCCTTTAGGATTCTTTCTTTGGGTCCATCTTAAATCTCAAGACTATTCGAATAAACCGCAAACAATTGATGCCCTCGAAGTAAAAATAACGAACGTTACATCCAACAAATTTAGTCAAATTTATCCGACAAAATCATCAAAACCACGGTGGAAATTTGAATGACGTTATATTTCATACTTAATGCCATAAAATACTTTTTCAAATAAAAAAATTGAATCTCACACACAAACTTGTTTTATTTAAATTTAAAAATCTCCAGCTTCCTTATTGAATGACCCGAGTTCGTTCTGAAATATTGAATTTGGCCGCGCCATATATATATATATATATATATATATATATATATATACATATTATTGTTAAATTATTTATATTAGTGAAAATTGATAATAGATTTTCCAATAATTACATTTCCATTATAAAGAAACAATAACCCGGCCGTTTTATGAAATTGGAAATATAAATTCAATAAAATTATTGGATGAATTGATCCTCGTCATCAACATCATCATGGTAAAAAGATGAAAGGAATGTTGTTCGATTATTACATCATGTACCATGGAGCATGGACCGACCATACCCATAGGTACTATACATTTATTTATTTTTTATTGTGTTGTTGTTGATTATGTGGACTTAGTAATTATATTGTTGGTAGTTTACCCCTGGATGTATTATGGGGTTTATTATTAACTACACTGTGTGTACTGTATACATGCTACACTGTCCTGTGAACAGCATTCAATACGTGAACATAACACGAAAATCCAATTCATGTTTATTTATATAAAATGTATGACAATGTTTATTAAAAGTATAATAATTCTTTTTGATTAAATATAAACATAGTTATAGGGGTGATACGGTTGCTTCTACCGGATATTCGCAAACTATCCGGTATATGATTCAATGTCATAAGTATTAGCATGTTTGTCAACGCTTCCACTCAACAACTTCTAGTTTCAATTTCGTTGTATTTAAAGCATTCGTAGAGTTTAAACAAACTAAAAAATCATACTTTTAAATACAAAAATTAACTTAACTCTTGTAAAACTAACTCTTGTAAAAAGAAGACATAAGTAGAGAGCACCCCATGCTTTTCGTTACATTAAAGTTAATTTTGTTGTCTATCACTTCACTCTATTTAAAATTATTTTGCATTTTTTAGTTCGTATTGCAATAAAAGTATGTTTTTTTTAGTTTTTTTAAACTCTTGATTTTATTAGTTTCTAAAATATACCACGAAATTGAAACTAGAAATTATGAGGTGGAAGCGTTGATAAACATATTTTCAAGGCAAAAAATAATGATTTGGACTAAAAGTTTCTTGTTAAATAGAAGTGTATTAAGTTGCAAACAGCCTCTCTTGTGCCCATCAATTCTATGTTTTTCAAAAGAAAGTCATGATTAACAGTGTCAAAGGCTGTGCTCAGGTCAAGAAAAAGTCCAAGCGTGTTCTTTACAGTCCAATACTCCTGATAAATAATTGTATTAAAATGTATCATTGGTCGTATACAGTGGGCCGTATACAGTGTTTAAATAGAAATGCTGCACTGAAAATTTTGATGGAAGTTTTATCGGAATTGGTTGGATAGTACGCTTTCTACCTATCACAATCGATTACCTTTCATTGGACTGAAATTCAGTTATAATCTCGCCGTAGTCAATTTTCCAAGGTGTGCCCCCCTTTTGTCAGATTTAAGGAATATTTTTTTTTACCGGCAGTGTCTGTTTGTCTAGGTCGTATCTGTAACTAATTTGCTCAATTCTTTCTCAAATACCACAAACTTTTCGAATACACAGTATGGTGGGTTCGAGCGAAGAGAAGTTTTATGATAGCACACGGCAGAAGAGAGAGTATATTATTAGAGTACCGCTATACAGAACAGACTATGTAGTATATGGTTGAACATATCTATACCTATATATATATATATATATATATATATATATATATAGGTATAGATATATATATATATATAGGTATAGATATATATATATATATATATATGTGTGTGTGTGTGTTATTATTGATGATCGCCCACATATCTGTACTTGACGGGCTATATTGCGATTTCTCTCTAATCAGCCAATTATTGGTCTCCTGCTGATTCACCTGAAATTCATTTACCACACCGCCCATACTCATTTAGAATACCATTGAACACACATTACCTTCACCTATACGTATGTATGTATGTATGTATGTATGTTTGTATTGATAAGAGAGATATAATAATTTAACATTGCATTCCACACATTGAATTACCACACACTCTTTCGTATAGAGAACTGAAGCGACATGCTACTATCAACTTCAAAAGTGGCATCCCATTTTTTCTGCAGTATATTTGTATCGATATCATTCTCTCTTTTTGGAAAAATAGTTCTTTGTCTAAATAACCAATAGCTTTTCTTCTGGTATGTTTTTTCAGAAAAACAAACGGATTTGGAACAAATCAATATAATTAAAATTTGGAAAACAGAACGCCATTTATGAAGTTGATAGTACACCTTCATACATTACAGATGTCTAACTTAACGACATTAGAGGGGTTTTTTTTTAACAATTTTATTTTTTATTTTTTATTTTTTACATCTTTATTTATTAATATTGTCGTTTGACTACCGACTGACGATCGACGACAGTTGCTTTACGAGTAAACTTATTCAATATTTTGTTAAAATACAATTTATTGTAACATTTATATGTATTTTGTAAGGACGTTGTATCCGTATTATGAAACGACCTTGAAATTTTCTTTTACAAATTGGATTTCGTTATAATTGATTGAAACTTTGCGAGAAAAGCTATAGTTTAGAAGGTACCGATCTAAAGTTGGCATGACCTTCAGAAATCGTTCAGTTGTCGTGGTACAATATTGTCAAAAAGTTTTTGAGCGTATGCATATAGTAAGAGTGCAGGAACGTATAGCATAATAAGTCATAATTTTCCAATACTGTAGCGTTAGACACGTTACACATACGATTCTTGTCTATACGTATATACAAAGACTACCTTACATTTTTATAAGTGACAATCCAGCAACGTCGCTTATATTCCGCCAGTTGATATACTGTTTTTTTTACATCCAAGTTATAATTCCAGTCGCTTTCGAGTGTTAAGAAACAATCTTGATTTTAATTCCAAATTCACAATTTAATACGAAGTTACAAAAACAGTATTTATAATTACATTAATTAAATAACTACAAAATATGTCTATTATTACATAATGACAAAGTGGAACGTAATATGGCGAACACAGGTCAAAACCAAACGAATTTAGTTAACGAATTTAAATAATGCATCTGTTTTTTACTATTTCATAGAGATGTGTTTATCCTTGGTAGTATGTTGACAAATATTTGCTTAGCTAAGCAAAATATTAGCTTGGCTAAGTAGTTTGAAGTTGTATACTGGACGTTGTATACTGGAATAGCTCAACGTATAGTGGCTTGCTTCACTTTGCGTTGTTATATCTAAACAATAAGACGGTCAATAGTTTTCGTTTTTTTTTTTTGAATACGCAGAACAAATCCAATAATTTATAGATATTTGTTGAAAAGATTCTTAAGTGTCGTTTTTTTATTAAAAATAGAAAACTGGTTGAAGTACTGCATAATATTGGTCGACTCCATTACTCCCCATTTTAATTATTCAAACTTCAACTAAGTTTATCTCAAGTTTGAGACGGTCAATCGATTTCTAATATTAAGTATGTGTGTATAAGAATACTTAATAAGTGTGCAAAAATTTGGAATATTCTAATAATTATGTTTCATTTTCAATTAAATTAGTTCCTTAAATGTAACAAAATCGGATCATACTGTGAATGGTCGTAAAATTACTAAACCATGTATAAATTCGAATTGATTAATTTCGGTGCTGAGGTTTAATATATTTACCTCTTAAATTCTTGCCGAATCTCAAAGATTTCGTTTTCCCATTCATTGTGTGATTGAACTAATACCATTTGAATAATGCGAATGAAATAGACTTTTGTTACTTAAAAAGATACATCAAAATGGTATAAGCGGCGCAGTAGTATTCCAAAATCAATTTTGACAGTTTGATAAATGAAATCACCGTTTTTTTTTTCATTGTTAAGTTAATTAACCTCTTTAAAAACTAACTTATTAATTAGGATGATAAAACATGTATTTAAATGCCGAATACAACAAAAAACAATATGTATTGTATTGTATAGGAGGTATAAAGATATTTGTATAATTAATGTATAACCTGCTGTTTAATAATGCATTTCAATATAATATATTATATTATATATTATATATATATAATATTATATTATATTATATTATTGTATTACTTATAAATTAAAATATGTATAAATATAATGATTTTATGTCTAATTAGTATAACTAAAGTTTATTATTTATTATTAAAAAATAATTAATAATAATAATAGATAATAGATAATATTTTAGTGAAAGCAAAAAAAAAAATTATAATATGAAAAAAAAATTCGGTAAAACACCTAAAGAATATTTTATTAAACATTAATAGATTATGATTAAAAAATTATACTGGAATCTTTGAAAAACAAACGGTACAGTAACAGTTTTTTGACAAAATTGAAACATATCTAATGAAAAATCATTTTATATGATTTGTATAATGGGTCTTATTGAGAGACACAGTTCCTAATAAGGCACGAAATCAAGGTTTTTAAAATTGTCATTTTTTCTTAGAAATATAATAAATTGCGATGGTTTTCCTCAAACATCGAATGTATAAATTATCTATGTTTACTAAATTTCTTTTTATTTATATTTAGTTAATCGAAATTTTAGGCGTTTTTATAGTGATTTTGAAAAAAGGGGGCTTCATTAGTCATCAGTAACTTATTAACAACTGATAACTTACAACTGATGTGAAACTAGAAGTTAATAATTTCATTCATGATCCTCTAATGTAAGGTCATATTTTGCCATAGAAATATCTTCCCGAAAGGTGTCCAAAATGAGTCAAATCTGCAAAGTTTATTTCGTAAATTTCTTTGCCATCGAAGAGGTACATTTTTTGTTTTGAAGAGTATACCAAAGTATTTTTCAAACATATTATTTGGATAACGTGAAATCGGGTTATTTGGTAGGTACAACGTTCTCTTTTTGTGGTACAGGTACAATATTGGTACAATCACCGCTCTTGTACCGCTGATTCTTTTAATATTTCATTGTGCATTTTTCTACAAGAATTGGCTTTGAGTCGTTTAATTAAGCACTAGCATCCATTCTGACTAACATATCAGCTATCTTGTGTCCATAGATTCCTGAAGGTCCAAATCTAGTAAGCTGCATTTGTTTAATGAAAATTTCAGTCGACATCATGGAGTATTTTCCATAGATATTAAAAAAAAAAAAAGTTGACTAAAAAATAATTTCATTTAAACGTGAATAAAAAACAATATATTAAAATGTTTGACTTTTGTTTAATACTTTTTAATAATAAACGAAGTCCCTATTGTTGTTGTTATGTGACATGTAAATGTAATAAAAGCATTTTTATTCATGCTAATGTTATGAAGCGAACGAACGTAACGTAACGTAACGTAACGTACGTACTATATAAACGGCGTTATTGAAAGGCAGTAACGAACTAGATAGGCCATACAGCCAGCCAGCATTATGTTGTGTGTGTTCAGTTCAGAGTGCTTGATTGTAGTACTTATAGAATACAATACAACATACATTGTTGTATCTATCTTCTATACGCCTGATGATGGAAGCCTGTGCTTGCTGCAAACTACTATTATCATAACATCCAAAGTATATAACCAAACATAACATCATCATCATCATCATCCCCCTACATCTGGCGTGTATCCTTCCAACTAATCATATTACAGACTCCATTTTTGTAACCTCTCTTCACTCTCCAATATATTCAATAAGATGCAAAAAAACGTTCCATATTCGGTACTTATCAACGTGGATGTGACAACATCCACCTTCCTCTTAGTGCATAAGGCGAAGTTTAGGGAGGTGTGTCCTTCGTACGTGGAAGAATTAGGAAACAATAGGTAAAAATGACCACCTTGTAACTTTTGAGTAAAACGAGCTGCATAGCTGAGCTTTCGAATACAGAAAGATTCCGGAATTATAACATAACCTTTTTGACCTTATCGTTATGGAATAAATAGTCTTAAAGATATTTTAATTCAAAACGCAAAACCTGGCCAGGCCCTAAAACCGAATGAGTGTATAGGATCCTATTTTGGGGTGAAAATATTCTCCTATAAACCACTATAATTGACCAAAGAACATATTTTTTTAGTTTTTGGCCGTACTTATGCATGAATGTTTAGAAGAAAAATTCGAGGCGTTTTTAGATCTTTGTATCTCAGGAACCAAAAAAAGCTATACAGCTCATATAACACGTAACGTGAGAACAATCGTCTGACGATACGCAACATCTGACGCTAAGTTTATTAAATTTTACAATTAAAATTACAATGTAAATCTTATGTTTTGTCCATGGTAGTTTTTCATAGATTCATTATAGATACTTTTTAATTTGTGATTTTGGATAATTACAATAACCAATATAAAATCTCATTTATCAATGATATGCAACGATAATAAATAAAATTTTCGACCATACAAAACTTTTTTACTATCTATATTTTATTAAACTTTTTTACATTAAGTAAAAAACAAAAAGTAATGATGTCCGATCAAAAATATAAATGTAAAAGAAGCAAGTTTTCGGGAATATCCTTGATATAATATTTGCTCCTGAAAGAAGTGTGATACTGTATCGAGGAAGATATTGACCTAGGGTAAGAAAATGGATACAGATTTAGTATGTATTTAATATTTTATCATGGCAAAGAAAAAGAGTTTGTTTCATCGGTACAAACCCAATAGCTGATTTTTCTTATAATTTTCTTATAATAATTGAACAGTGACAAACAGAAGCTTAAGCCCTGTACGTAGTTATTGTAGCCACACTGTAGCTAGCACATTGTACGTAGTGAGTCAGCGTAGAGCGAACAATTCAATTTAAAAGTCATTTGTAGTACATATAATAAATAATACAATGTATACACATTATACACAGTGTAGCACAAGCAAGCAGTATATAGCTGTATTGTGTATTGTTGAAGCTTATTATTAATGAAAATAATTTCATTTAATGCTGAAAATGTTTGTTCATAACAGGTTACGAACGCTTGCTTATGCACTGCACACATAAATACTATATAAGTATGAAAACATATTATTTTTAAAATATTATAATAAAAAGTATACAACAACAAAAAATGTAAATGGTGTGAACAGGCTCACACAACTTCTATATACAATTATAGTCACTACAGCCTGATATTTTTTTCCATATGCATATTAATAGGCATACATTTAAAATTTAGATTTTATATGTATTTAGTGCCCCGTATTTAAGGTAGTTGCAACTACTTTTCGATTCTGAAGTTCTATAATTTTTTATCGTTTAAAATCCAAGAAAATTAATAATCAAAGCAATTATTCTTGAATAACATTAAGAAATTCAATAAAATATTTTTAAACTAATTAAGTAAAAGACAGAGTAAATAACAACTGACTAAATTAATTGCTTAAATTCTCGGTATATACTGAATTTATGAAAAAACTTTTTTTTATAAAAGTTGTTAATTATTAAAAAAGGAACATTTTTCGTCTATGAAATTTTCTAGTATCTCTTATGGTTTCAAAGATAGACAGTTTTGCCGATTTTGTCCATTCCACGAACTTGACCTTACTTTTTAGCTCTAGGCTACATATACAAAATTTCAGCTCGCTGTCTCTTTTTATTTTTGAGTTATCGTGTTGACGGACGGACGGAAGGGCAACTTTGCGGAAATGGACTCATTAGGTCATTTTACGAAAACCTATATCAAAAGTTCTCAGAAGATTAACAATTTTTCTCTTTTTAATGATTTTCGGTATCTTTCAGCATTCAAAAAAACGTTTTCCGTGGCCAATATCTTTCTTATAGCCTATACTATTTTTAATTTAAATATTTTCATGTACACTCCCATTCATAAAAATTGAACCACCAGTTGTTACTAAATATATGTATATTACATACAAAAATACTTAGAATGTTTTAACTGTTTCAATTTTTATGAATGGGAGTGTACATAATATTGTCTAAATTTTATCAAAAGAATTGGTAACTGACATTAGGTTGCAAATTTAACATAAACACGTGTATCAGTTACAGTTAGGTTCATTATTCAATGCTTTCTTTGTGGGAAATTTTTTATTGAGTAGATTCAAATGTTGCTAAAAAACAAATAGCTTTCTGATTTGTAACCTATTGATAATCTTAAGACTATTATCTAAAGTGCCTAGATTTATTGATGGTCCCAATAGATTAATAGTCCTAAACTAGTTTGGTATCTATGGTAACCAAACTTGTACGTATATCTATATTCAACAAATTTTATTCGACATATTTTCCCCCAAAACCGGATTACGAAGGCACGAAATTGGTATAGAATTTTGAAAAAAGGATACGAATTTTATACAAACCCCATTTTTATTGTCTGTATATAGAGGTCTCTGTCTATGTATGTGTATGTTATATGTGTATAGGGTGGTGCTTGAAAATAGACTTTAAATTGTTTTAAAATAAATATTTAAATATATTGTAAGTTTATTGTGTTGTATGTATTTAATGTCATTTTATTTTAAAAAATTATTTAAAATAGAAATTGGATAGATTTCAAAATATATAACAGAATTGAATTAAAAATATCGAGATCATAGGACTCATTATAATGACGAACACTACTTAGATTTTAAACCCACTATTTTATGGGTGTACTTTCCATTTCTATAAAATAAAATTGTATATCCTTTATCAATTTCGAGATACAAATCTCATGTACAGATCATCTGAAAAACGAATAAAGATATCTTGGTTTTTCTATCAAAATTGAATTCTTTGATTAAAATTTAGTGAATTTGAAAAAAAATTTCATCAAAATCGGTAAAAACATGACTGAGATGGAGCAAAAACAATGATTTGGATTTTGATGACGTCATGGGGTACAAAAAAATCAATTTTTTTACTAGCACAGATAAATTGTGTCCGATTTTAATGGAATTTTTTTTGAAATCTACTACTTTTTGGGTATATTTTCCATTTCTATAATATAAAATTGAAATAATACCTATTCGATTTCGAGATACAATTCCCAATTACCGACCATCAACAAGTTACCCAGTTAACTGGTCCAGTCCAAATGGTCGAGCGATCTAAGTCGTTATGTTTGCACAGTATGCCTACTTGGAAACTGGGAGGTTATGGGTTTGAATCCCGACTTCGGCTGTTTGTCAATTAGTAAGAAAAAAAAAAGGGGCGGTTAATTGATTAAACTGTCGGCGTATGGAGAAGAAAGAAGCGACCAGCTATGCTTGAGAAGGTTTTCTGAAGTTTCCTTCACGAAATCCAGATGAATATCGGTATAATTTCTATCATAGTGGGCTGCAGCCGCATATCCTACCAATAGGGAATATGCATGAAAATTTTTTTTCACTTGAATTGAAGCATGTTTACTTGACAAATTTCAAGGTAAAATTACTTTTTAAATAACGAGATATGAATGATTGAAATTCCCGATTAGACAAAGAGGGTGATAGCCCTCTTGATATGTTATGTGACGTCATATTACACTTTTACCATTTAAAGTACACGTAAAACTCCGTTTTTAGTATTTTTGCAAGAAAGAGACAGATAATAATCTTTAAAAGCTTATAGTTTCCTCGATATTTGTCGGATTTTAATTACGTTTTTAAATATTATTACAGTATTAACAGTATTTTCATATTCTGAAAATAAATGTGAAAAAAAATTTTCATGCATAATCCCTATTCTCTCCACTCCACTCACATCCTCACATCCTTAGGCATCACAATGGACCTTATGGTCGAAGTGTAGCCCGTCCAGGGCAGCCTCTACAATCTACCTATTTATCTACTCAGTTAATTGTTATTCTCACTTTTTATTTATATTCTGAATTAAAACAGCAAAGATTTATTAAATATTTACGATAGACAAATTAAATATTAAAGAATTGAAAATATGATCGTACTAAATCGTTGTGCCGCATAATTAAAGTTTTTATCTGAAATCCACGCAGCTGAAGATGCAGAAAAAAAGTTTGTAATAATATATAGTGAATTAAATTATTTATTTAGATGAGAGATAAAATTATTATTTTTTATTTGCCTTCCGTTATGTTCATAATATTCTTGAAAAATATAAAAGTAACAAAATGAATAAAACTAATTTACTAAATAAATGAATAAGAATACATCTCCATCCATTCAGAGAGAGCACAGAAGTGGAGAGCTCTCTTTATAACTGTAAAAGAGAAGAAGAGCTCTGTCTCTAGTGAATTATTTATTATTATTTATATTTAAAAAAAAAAAAACATTTATGCAAACTTTACTGTACATTTTCTACGCACGCCTTACGAGATTATTCAATTTATATTTTATCACAAAATAATTTGAAAAGTTTTTTTTTTTTTTTAATACCTATAAAATTTAATTACACTTTTTTTATTTAAATAAAATTGTTTTTTCTTGTTTATTTTTTTTTTTTTTTTTAGTTAGTAATTCTGGAAAACATTTATAATTGTCTAATTTAAAGTGAGGATGATATAATGTAATATATAATGTGTTTTATATTTGACACGTATTTCTATCAAGAACGAATGATATGGCGTTCGTTGTAAAGTAGGAAAATCACAGGATGAGTTTTCTTCAAGCTGCATGAAAATCATATTTTCATTAACTATTACCAAAAAGTTGGAATAAATTTTAATATCATTATGTTTTATTGAAAAAACAAGAAAAATTCCTGGAAAACGAATAAAAATATCTTGGTTTTTCATTCATCAATAGAATTCCTTGGCTAAAATTCAGTGAATTTGAAAAAAAGTTTCATCAAAATCGGTTAAAATATTCCTGATATGGACCAAAAACCATTATTTTGATTTTGATGATGTCACGAGGTCCACAAATAAAATTTTTGAATAGCACTGCTACATTTGGTTCGATTTTAATGGAATTTTTTTTGAAACCCCCTATTTTATGGGTGTATTTTCCATTTCATTACTATAAAGTGGTATAGCGATTATCGATTTCGAGATACAAATCAATGTACAGACCGTCTGAAAATGAAATAAAAATATCTTGGTTTTTCTATCAAAATTGAATTCCTTGACTAAAATTTAGTGAATTTGAAAAAAGTTTCATCGAAATCGGTTAAAATATGTCTGATATGGACCAAAATTGTGATAGCTATCATCGTGCAATTGAGTTTCAACTTTTATTAAATATTTTTGACAGTTTGATTGGTTTATTTTAGACCAGCCATTCTGTATGAATTGATTTGAATCAATTAAGTATATGTACACTGCCGATCAATAAAATTGAACCGACGTGCACCGAATCAGTCTCTCACAATTTTGATTACTCTTGTAGTAAATGTTTTTGACAGATACAACATTTTATTTTATTTTTATACGTAAAAAGGAAATATAATACTTAAAAGGAGATATAACATGTATTTTCATTACATATCCTAACTCTATCACTGATTTGTTTACATAAATAAAAATAAAAAACTTCCATTTCTTTTTTCACATCTAAAAAATATACTACTTATCTTTGTTTATAAATAAATAATATACAAAGAGTTACAAAAGTGACGAGTTTTATAAAATGTAAGAAAAATAACATTTCAGGTTGGTTCAATTTTCATGAACGGGAGTGTAGATGCATGTATGTGTATGCATTCATATATTATAGTAAATTAGACATTAAAGTACTTTGTATGGACATAGATACTACATATCTATAGGGACTACAAACACATTATGATTAATTACATAATTAATTAATCGAGGTGTATATTACAAAGCTAAATTATTATTTGATCATATTATTTGTAGTTCAATGAAGTACCAAACGTTATATCGATTGAAATGTAAAATAGATAATGCTAGGATTCGAATCATAGACCTTCGCAATTAAGTAAAAATTTAAAAAAGCTCATTCTTCGCTACAAAACACATGTTAAACAATTAAACAATAAAAACCTTTTAACTTCCGTTTTTACTTTCTCCCTGGTACTATATGTTCTTCGAAGGTTCATAAATTAAACGAATTTTCCCAGAAGAAGAAATCACAATGAATGTCAAATTAGTAACATTAGCTATTAGAATCTACTAGAAATTGCTAACTTGTATATAAAAATTCGTATGGCAATTACACTCTATGGTTGTGTAGTGTACTCATATTTAGATAGCTTTACACACTATATATTCCCAGAGTTACCAGGGTAACTACTAACAAAGTATTCATTCAATCAGGCAAAATAAACGTTTGGTTTCTATTCCAATGTAAAAAAAAAATTATTGGAATGGAAACGTTTATTTTGCCTGATAAATAATGAATGAATAGTTTATTTGTAGTTACCGTGGTAACTCAGGATTGTAGTACGTACGCAAAGGTATCTAAATATGAAAGTAAATTGAGATTTAGGAGCGAGTATAGGTACAATGATTGCAAGTAATAACTATCATATACCTACAATATTGATGTTATATATTTTGATATTATTAATAGTTATATAATATTATACAATTTAAATATAAACTGATTCTAGATTATGTAATGAGAAATCATTGATGGAACCACAATTTCTCTATTTCACATGGCATGGTAGTACGTCGGGTCAAGTTTAATAAGCATAGCCGTCTGGCTACCTACTATGTATATACAGGAAGGATTAGAGTTGGTTTTTAGGCATCTGTATCTCAGGACCTAAATAAGCTATGAAGCTCAAATTTAAAATGTAGTGTGAGACCCATCATTTGAAAGCTTTAATTCTAAGACATTTTTGTGACGAACTCACTCATCATCATCAATATTCTAGGGTACATCCAGTAATCCTAGAATGTTGAATTTTGGTAGGCAGATAGATTTTAGGCTGAAACCATCCAGAAATTAATGAAAATCATAAGTTTCCCTAATATCCCCCCCTCACCCGGCCAGTTATATCCTACAAATATTTGATTACTTCAAAATACCCACAAATTCTCATAAGATTGTGTGATCCTGAGAATATTCACACAATGTACTGTCAGTGGACTCGGGTTGAGTCAGTGAGACCATTTTCAATGTTAATACCAACATTAAAATTTATTTTATGCTACATATATAGCAGAAATACATTCTAATTATTATAAACAACAGCTACTCCAAACTTCGAATACAGTCGCAAACGATATCTTTGATCTAGAGCCATAATTAAAGTTATCTTGCCTCTTCGACCCAATTCGTGGTGTGTTGGAGGGTTAATGACCATGAACATGTTTTAGTGGCCATTTTAAAGTATATCAAAAACAATTTTGAAAACCCACTAGTTTGTGAATCTATATATATATATATATATGGTTTCTCAATGGAAAACATTTTCGAAAATTAATTGAAAATATCTATTATTAGCTTGCATAAAATAAATTTAATATATAATAATTAAATTCAACTTATAGAGTTTGTCATGCCGACCTGAGTGTACCAATAGTACAACATTTATATACAGGCTGTTCCTTTAGTGTTGCGCCAGACAAATTAAGATTATAGTATTGTCCGATTCCTAACTAGCTGGTTTTCAGAATTTTCTGGGTAGTTTCAGCCGAAGACCAATCTTCTTACCAAAAATCAACATTCTAGGACAACTGGACGTACCCTAGTGATTCAATGTGTGAGTTATATCCTATTAAAGCTGTAACGTTGAAACTTCGTAGCTTTTTTTGGTTCCTACAGATACAGAGACCTAAAAACCGTTTCTTATTCTTCCTGTAAACATAGTTATTGCTTAAACTTGATCTGACACACTACCGTGCTATGTGATATCTCATACATAGATTGCCCTACTCCAAAACGTTGCACTTTTCGTAACATTCACAATCATCAAATTAGAATTTCTACTGAACGAAAAACTTTTCAATTTAAAAAATTAGATGAAAAAATTATGTTAAGAGGGTGCAAGAATTTAAAATTTGGTAAGTTTACTTGTTCAGCCTATAAACTATAATTCTGACCTCATTTTGATTTTAGATTAGTTAATTCAGGATCTATGAATGGTTGGTTACTTAAGCTTCATCTTTACATATAGATTGAATAGGCAGGTAGGTAGATAGGTAGGTATACATTATATTATTAATTTACTTTGTTTATGTATAGAAGGTCTGAGTTTGATGTTTTGTGGGATTGCAGATTGAATATAACATTTGTGGTGGCTTGGTCAATCATTATATTTAGGATAAAATACTGTATGGAGCTAAACGTACTGCTGTACTACTACTGTAACAAACTATACTGGAGCTATACTGGTCTATAATTAATATTTATTTAAAGAAACTATTCATTTTATGTTATGGTTTTGGTACTAATCAAATACGTAGGTATATACATAAATACATACATACATACATACATACAGGTAAGTTAAAATGTTGTGTGATTAACCACATAACATTCATAAACACACGGACACAGAGACTATGTGTATATGGAGGATGCATATAATAAAATGGAGCATATGAAGGTTGTAACTTAGTTTCTCGCCATGACATTAAGTCATGTTTCTTAATCCTAATTTTTCCCATTTTTCTAATACTCAGAAAAATTTTTTGTGTGCCCCCTTGCTGCTAGCCTTTTTGTCCAGTGATCAAATTGACTTTTCGAATACCGAGAGGACATAACAAATGTCATTCCAAGGCTTGTAGGGGCCTGTATGGAGGACGATGAGACCTCCATACATGATATATACACCTACAGAAACCTGCAGGGTGTCAGATATAGCATGTAACCTTGGACCCATCACTCCTGGAAGCAATTCCGGCGAAGAAGTTGTAGGCTTTCTGTGTGGCATCCGGCCTCGACAGAATCCTATAGCTTCATCTGCTTAAAATAGCACCTCTTACCCGGAGACTTCTCGCCTTCGGGTGACAGGTTGTTCTCAAGGAGGGCACAGACGACCTCTTGGCCTAGGTGCTTGGGACCCACTTGCGGTACCTTTCGTTTTAATTATTGTTATTAATATCATTCCAATCTTCCTAATGTTATTGTCTATTTTTGAAAAAGCGGGATGTTTTCAATCATACACAAGTGAGATATTGGCGACATCAGAAAGCTACACTCCGTAAATATCTAATAAAAAATCACGCCAAACTTCTATAATACCGTCGTGGCTTGTGGGGTAACAGTTTGGCACACGGCCTTCATTAGGTTCTTTTTTAAATTAGCAGTAAGCTAAGAAGTAACAGATCAAGCCCCCTCGATCAAGTTCTCTTTCCCGCTCAATGTTATCGCTTCAGCTCATTGTAACGTTTTTAACTCATTGAAAACTTCTTGAAAATTTCTCCTGTACAGCTTCCGACATTTACTAATTGATTAATAAAGATAAATATTTCAATAACTTGTTGGCACTTAAACTACGCAACTAAATTGTTAAACAATTTTTTATGGTATGCATTATTTGAGGTAACGTGTATGAGCAATTTGAGGTATACTCCCGTTCTTAAAAATTGATCCATTTAATTTAACATTTGAAAGTTTTTCTGTATGTATTACTGTACATATATTTAATAATATATACGTTTAGAATGTGATTTACTGGTTCAATTTTTATGAACGGGAGTGTACATTCATTTAAATTATATATACTAAATTGTCTGTATGTAGGTATATGGAGGCAAACAAAGTAATAATTTAGAAATTTTATTCGGTAAAACTATAAAATTCATAAAACTATAATATAATAAAATTCATCAAATATTCAAAAATCAATCATTTGGGTGAACATTTTTAATGTAATAATTTGTAATTAGTTTGTAATCATAATTTGACAAATGACCAACGAATTTTGATAAAGGTCTGTTGAGTTACTTAAGCTTTACATGTTACTAAAATGAACTTATATAGAACAAAATTGTTAGGCACAAATTTCCATCGAGATGAAATCTGATGAAAGTGCCACCGAGGAATTTCCTACCATTTATAAGATCATAGAACTCCTGGAACACCTTTGAATGAAAGCAGATACAATAGATCAAATTGGTCGCGGTACAAAAGTTCTTTATAAGACTTGCACCTGACTCGAATCTAATCTAATCTAGTTGAATCATTCGAGAAGTACCTTGAATGTGTAGCGATACGCTCCAAAAATCAATTATGCTTTCTATTAGAAACTATTGCTCCTCAACTATATCCTCCCCAAGTTACCACGGTAGTTGTTATTGTAAATTACCTTGGTAACTATCGACAAACATTCTGTTATTCATTCTATATTTTCAATAAAGATAATTTATATATTTCAACTTGTTTTCTAATTTATTAAATGTATTATAATTATTAACGATTCAAATATAATTATTTATTTATCATCTTACCAGAGCTTTGAAAATGTAATTTTTGGTGAGGTAGCTTTAAAATCAAATTGGTTTACTGTTTAATTAGTTGATTTTCGTATATTCAAGTTTGCTTTTGAGAGTGAACATTATAATAATATATATTCTCGCTACTTTCGCTTGACTCACGTTGGATGTCGTGTGAATAGTTACGTCGCTGCTAACTTAATACAGTGATTAATGCATTAAGTGAGTCCTCCAATAAGTTATTATATTATTATAATGTATAATATATTATATTACATATAATATAACACCGCATACTCTCATTATATTAACGTGTATAATAACAATAGATATAATTTTTTCTCATTGTAATAATAATATTGATATCTTATTAATATTTAATGTATATTTGTATTAATGTCATAACCATGTAATGATATATCTATCTCTTATTTTTGTTGTGGATTACCTCTATATACAGTGTAATATGGAGGTTATGTATTCGATGTCTACAATGGATGTTTCATCGCATGGAGACCTACACAAGGAGACCGAACTCCATGTAAACAAACAATTGACAAAAAGAAGATGTCAGTAGTGTTCTACACCGGAAACATAGAGAAGAGAGTATAATGCGCGAGTTTGGATTGAAAAAAATGACGCATTTAAAATTAATTGCAGCCAAAGTATTTTTCCAATAAAATGCTTTTTTTTATAAATGAAATAAAGTAATTAGTTGAAGTAAGGGATATAAAATTCGCAAAATAATTACATAACAGTATAAAATAAAATAATTATAAAACATCGAATAATTAAATAGTAACACGTAAAGTTGCAAATTGTAAAAATGCAAATAAATTATGTAGAAATAAATTATATTAAAATTATTAAAATCAATTTAAAGATTATTGAATCAGATATTAAATTAAACTTTTATATATTAATAATAAGTCTAACAAAATGACAAATATATACTTTACTCCTATAGATAGAGGTTATGTGACAAGTTCACACCATATTTTTTTATACATAAATAATAAATAAATACTTCATGTTATCAATATTACACCTAGATATACCTACTTACCTTAGCTAATCATATTTATATATTATAATACATAAATACAAAATACATATATATATATATATATATATATATATTATATTACTTACTTATCGATATTATAATATATCTAACACGAACCTTTCAATGAAATTAAAATTTAATAATATTAGATGATGATTTTATAATTTGATAAATTTAATGATATCAATAGTAGTAGGTACTAAAAGTATTGTACCACCGTAATGTACCGTATTGTACTCTATCTAATTAACACCACGATACTAAGTACAATAATTATTTTATCAATATTATTAATATTTTATTGACCAAATTTAAAATTAAATAAGTTATTTTATTAACTAAAAAGTAAGTAAACGCTTAACTCACTGAGAAAATATTGCTTTAACCCAATCAAATTCCTCACTTCAAGTTATAATCCCGAAAAAATACATTATAACTATTATTTATATTGTTCATATAATGCCTGTAATTCGACCATTCGACCATAATTGTGATGCCTATAGATTTGAGGATGTGAGTGTAGTGGAAGGAATTTTTTGTGTATAGACTAGGAATTGATAGGATATGCGGCTGCAGCCGACTATGATTGGAACTATGGCGATATTTATATGGAGTTCGTGAATGAAACTGCAGGAAACCTTCTCAAGCATAGCCGGTTACTTCGTTCTTGTCCATACGTCAACAGTTTAGTCAATTAATTTCCCCTTTTTTTTCTTAATAATTGACAAACTGCCGATGTCGGTATTTGAACTCATAACCTCGTAGTTTTCAAATAGGCATACTGCGCAGACATAACGCCTTAGACCGTTCGGTCACTTGGACTTTTAGGTCTTAGTTTTTTAAATATTTTCGATAAAACACCGACCAGAACAACTGATTAAAAAGTTTCTCAGATACCCTACTTGGAGACATTTAGTAACTACGCAAATTTTATCGTATCACCTTGTATACGACCATGTGTACAAAAATATTAATTTAAAATGAAAAAAATTTCTTAACCGTCACGCAATAAAGAATTAATATTTGATGAAAATTTCTGGAATAAAATAATGTACAAATAGCCCTTTGAACGTCATCAAATTGGTTAAAATGTAATTTGAATATTTAATAATATAATAACTTTTGAATAATAAATAAATGAATGCGCGAAAAAACGACTATTAATATTATTTATATTGATTTTAAACTGTGTGGCTGACATGTAATCATTTTCCATAAAACGCTTCTTTATACGTTGGTAGGTAGCGTCGTCCAAATACAATGAAAATTATTCATCGTGTTGTATGGCTTTTTTTGTCATATCATTAATATTAATATTCCCAATGCTTCCACCATTTTAATATTGAACTTAATATGTTTGACGAAGCATTATGAAAATCAATCGGGTAATATTTTGATAGATATCGAATTCAAAAAGAATTATCGGTCAAGAATTTCCACTAATTAACTTACAAATACACGTACAATGATCGGAAATAGGATTAGAAGAATAAATGAATTAATTTAAGTAAATTGAACGTTTCGTCAATTATTTATGACTTCCTCAGCAATTTATTTTTAAAATTCAAATGTCTAACATATATAAACTATGGAGACAGACCTAGTATATTAATTTTATTGTCATAACCTGACTTAATAATTATATAATTTATTATGTTCAATGTTTATACATTTTTTAAAAACATTCCTAAGGATAAATGTATAACCTTAAAGTAGTCGTGATACAATTTTGTCTAAAAGTTGTGGAACGTATGCGTAAAGTAAAAATGAAGGAACCTTTCGCATAATAAGCCATAATTTTAGTTCACGACTGTACCGGTAGACACGTTACACATACGATACTTGTCTATACGTGTATAAAAATACTACCATACATTTTTATAAGTTACAATCCGACAACGTCGCTTATATACGCTTTTAAAATTTTGCACAAAAATAAAATCGGTAGCTGAAAATGTGCAACATGAAATTCTGAAAAGTGTGTCTCCAAGATTGAATGCACCGACGATCGTTTAAGATACCTGAACACATCGTTTTACACAAGATTTGTGAAGTAATGTCCATTTTACTTCTTAAAAACTGTATTTTAATGGCATACAGTAATTGTTGAAAGTATACGATATATATTATCAGATATAGATAATTTTTTAACGGATTTATTTACGTACTTATCGATACATAACAAACAATAACGTTCACATTTAATTGGGTTTTGAATTATCAGTGAAATGAATCTACAAACGTGATATTAGAAGCATGTTAGCAACAACCCCTTTTAAAAATATCATTTATCTTGTATAATATCACTTATTTATCTATATATATATATATTTTAAAACACTCAACTTAAGTACATAAATGGAAAAAAAATGCGTATTAAAATAATTTGTAATATCTTTTTGTGTCAACTGATTTGATCGAATTGATTAGAGAGCTTAGGTAATAGACAAATAACTCGAAACATATTAGTTACTTATCTAGATAACCTAAAAACAGTTTAGTAAATGGAAGATTACTTACATGATTCCTTCAGCTTCAATTTAAATCTATAAGATATGCTTATAGGTATATGAGAATTACTCCAAAGCTTACAAACTTAAAAATTAAGTGTAAAAGCTAGCTTTGTATTGTGATTGCTAGCTTTGTATTGGCTTTGTATACACAAATAATAACATGTGATAGAATAAATAATACTAGCATTGGCCGTCGAAAATTCACTTGCGAAAATTGCAATTGTAAAGACCTCCTATTACTTGGTATATAAGTAAATATACTCAATAATACTTTTCTCCCCGTCATACACTGATTTTCTCTAAAAACGCTGATACACACATTTCTTTATTTATAATTAATGGACAAAGTTTCAATTTTTATGTATCCAACTTGAAAAATACCCTTAATGCATTTATTCGTTTAAAACTTAAAGTCTGAATAAAAATTATCTGGCTTCAAAAAGTTTATATACTAAATCTAAAGTCCTGTTACTTTCCCTCAAAGATTGATTTTCTAAAAGTTGAACTAAAGTTCGTGAGCTAAAATCAAACCGTATAACCCCCACCTAGGGGGGGATATCCAACTTGGAAATCGTAAGAGAAAAATTGTAACACCAAAAATGTAAATAAACTTCTTTTTTTTTGAAACTAAAAAAACATAAACTGTTTAGTTTTGCCACCATTTCATACCAAAAACTAAAATTAACAGTTCACTCACACATTGATAATGAACTCAGTATGAGTTCCTATTTATAGGAATTCGCATTTTTGTCTTCATAACTGTGTTTTCATCATACCCTAATTAAGGAAACACCATGGCCAGCTGAGATATGGGCATGCCAAAATGGCTGTGAATTCAGGTAAGTGACCGACTTGGATCTGGGCTGAGAATTACTCCAAAGCTTACAAACTTAAAAATTGAGTGTAAAAGCTTTGTATTATGATGCCTTAGTATATATAATTAAGGAAACATCATGGCCAGCTGAGATATGGGCATGCCAAAATGGCTGTGAATTCAGATAATGAGTAAGTGACCGACTTGGATCTAGGCAATGTATTCGATATGAATAATATAATAAAATATTTATCAATTTTATTAAATTTTCCATTTAAATGATAAATATAAACACCATACATACATTTGTATATCTAACAAACTAACTCTTCAAACATAAAATACAATATTAAGGGTCGACTGGTATATAGAATAGAAAATATGATTATACAGAAGAGAGTCAGTCGTTGAGCTATAACCTATAATTTTATAATCTAAATATAATCTAAAACTGATTATAACATCCCTTGCACAAAATTTACCATATTTTTACCGATTGAGATGTTATTAAAATGAGATAAAGATACATTTTGTAATAACATTTTTTTTGGGCGTATATTAAATGAATAACAATTATGAATATTTTTCATTACATGAATCCTGCTGTGATTGACTTGAAAAAAAAAAAATTAGGTTTTTTTGTGATGATCACATCTGTCACCAAATATATTTTTGTTATTTTTGTTATACTTAATAATCATATTAAATCAATTTTTTTGCAGGGGGTATTGTTTTCGATTTTAAATAAGCGAAAAATTCAATTATATAAGATATTTGAATTTTTTGTTGGCTTATGGTGGTTAAATGAAGTCAAATTGTTGTAACAGATTTTCTGGGTGTTTATTTTTTTTTTTGTTATTTGATTTGATATCAATAATATGATTTGATATTATTGTAATCGTAGCTTCTTTATTAAAGCAACTGTCGAATTATGAGGACGTTTCATATACTGGGTAGATTAGTTGAATTTTGAATCGTAATTCATAATTTATGAAATTTTTATAAATTTTCGATTTTGAAGAATGTTTGAGCGATTTATTTAAAAATAAATACTCTCCAACTTTATACTTATGTACAAGGACATGGTAAGTTTAGTCCAGACCCATTAATGAAAGTATTGTTAGTAGAAAACGTTTTTTTTTTACAGGTGTTCATAAAATGACATAATTCGCTATCCGTCCGTCTGTATTTCTGTTAAAGCGGCAACTCTAACACTAAAAAAAGATAACGAGCTGAAATTTTATGTTTGTGTTAAAAAAAAAATCCGCAAATTAAATTTGTTAAATTATAAAGTTTTCTCAAAAGTGCATTAATAAAATTATTTTATTGAAAAATTTAATTAATGCATTATTAAAAAAAATTAATCAATAAAATAATTTAATTAATGCATTTTTGAGAAAACTGTATAATTTAACGAATTTAATTTGCGTATTTTTTTTTTAAATTTATTATTAAAACAATTTATTTATTACATTTTCGAAAAAATAAAAAAATTTAATCAATGCACTTTTCAAGGAATTAATAATTTGAAAAATTTAAGCAATACATTTTTCCAAAAATTGATAATTAAATCAAAAATGAATTTTCAAAAAAAATGCACTTTTTGCAACTCTGGTTTCAACCTAGTTTCCTTAATTAATTAATAATTAATTAACGATGCGTCTAATTAAAAAATGTCTCAGCACTCTTCGGTCCAAAATCGTACCCTCTACCTACTCTTTTATGAAACTCAACTACTTACGGGCCACCCTGTATACCGAATATAATGATTCTTTTTTGTGAAAAGGTTATTTAGCCATTGTCCGATAAAATTTGATTATTTCAAATACCTTTGGCATTATCTCGTTTCACGTTTTATTAAGTTATTATAAGTAAAATTATATAGAATTTTTCAAAACTTACCGTACTTACATTAAAATTTTATAATTAAATTTATTAAAATCTAGATTGTACAAAGTGATAAAAATGTTCTATACATAGATAAATCGACACGTGGGGTTTTCTTATTCATAAAATAATAATCACCGAGAAACTAACTATACTACATTCTTTTATACAAACCGCATATGAATAGAATATGTATAGATAAATATATATAAATATTTTGAAATACTAACAATGCCCACAAGAAGTATCTATCTATTGTTGACATATCATCATTGTTACAAATATATAAATATGAAATACTAGAAATGACACACAGGCCATTGAAAAGAAACAAATGTAACCTTAAGACATATAAATAAACTACCTAATTTTACCCAAAAAAATAGAGCTCTTATACGCACAGCATGAAACATCCGAAAATCTCCAAACATTCACTACTGTGTTAAAACTGTATATAAAATAATCAGCAAACATTGTTCATTGTTTGTCCTAACAATGAATGTATTTATTTACATTTGTTGAGAGTTTCTTTTTTTGAAATCATTTATTTATATCATTGTGTGTACTGCAGGTATTTAATCTATTTTTGTTACCAAAAAAAAAAAAGAAGTATATTTACGTTTTTTAAAAAAAAGAAGCCGAACAAATATTATTGTTATTTTGTATAAACAATTGTTTGTTGTGTGCGAAAAATAAGATGCTTGAAATATTATCTTTCCGCTTTTTTTGGAGTTTATTACACCTACTTATACAAATAAGTTTATCTAGTGAATTTAATTCACAACTTAAAACCAGAAATGCGGTAATTACTCTGGATATATTGGTTCGTTAGCGAATTTCCTCCAAAAGAAATGCAGCTATTATTTCGGTCACAGTTTTATTCCGATTGGAATGAAATTTGGTATTTGTTAATGGATAAAATCGAACAAGGGGAAAGGAGGGTTTACAGGGAGAGGGAAACACAAAATTTGGTATATCTCCCTTAAAATTTGAAAAATCGAAAAATTTATCAGGAGTTGAGTTGTAGGTCCTAAGTTTTACTATAATTTTGTTTCTTATCATTTTTCTGTTACACTAATATTTACAGAAATATTTACAATTAAAGATTGAAAGTTAAAATTCTAAATATCTCTGTACACATTCGAGTAGGAAAAATGATAGGGTAATGAATTATAGCAAACTTGATTTTCTACAACTTTACGCGTTATACATTTTTCGATTGTTCCAATATCAAGAGAGATATTTCATATTTTGTGTTTTCTTCTATCTTTATGCCCCCTTTCCCTTTGACGTATGCCATTTATTAATAAAATTGGCCCTGAAAATACTAAAATGATATCAGATACTACATTTCATTTTGATCAGACTTAAATTAAATGTGACTAGAGATATTTATGTATTCTAAGGAAATTCGCTAAGTTGACGCAGCTCCTGCCTATCGAATTTTTTTTTATCAGTGCACTATTGCAAACACACATTTTTGCTTTTACTGAGAATCATTGTAATTATCAATTTTTGGCCATCAAAATCATAACAGTGAGCGTTACATAGTCGATTTATAATTGTTTAAAAGTAAAAATTCATTTTCATCCGAAAAACAACGTTTTGCGGGGTTTGATTTTCAATTTTCTGATATCATATTCGAATATTTCCCTGCTATGAAAAATATGCTTGTTTGAAACCGTGAAGACATATTAGAAATAAAGATATTTCAAATAAACAACTTTTGTTTGGAACTTATTTTCATAAACTGAAAGGTTTTGATAGAATTTCAGCTCAAACATAATATTAACCTTGAATATAAATCAAAACATGCGTATAATACCATTATGTACACAACTATGTATTTTTTATTTGTGCATGCGTGTAAAAAGTAAAATAAACAGTTTATACATTGAAAATATACCCAGTATAAACCTGGTCTTTAAGAAATTAACTGAGTAACATGTTATTTTCACTTATTTGGAACAGTTTGACAGTTTGACAAGGCTTATAAAAAAAAAGAGC